>OY735892.1:1200000-1685000 GCA_963506565.1 Tachystola acroxantha | reverse complement strand
GAACCGGTTGAAATTGCTGCGATAAAGATAAACTCTTTGCTCGACAACAAATTTTAGCCGCGAGACGGCGGTACGTAGTGCCAACAGCAATTGGTCTTATACCACCATCTTTTTTTGTGAGCGCGCATAGGCTTGCACCATACAAAATGTCTGTAATATTGCTGTTGACACTACCTGCAAGCATGTAATTTACCACACTGGTCAGAGCGACAACCAGACTCTCACCAGCCACGCCGCAGCCACCGCTGGTCAAGTCTTTAAGGTGTTGCGGCGTTAGGGCATCGAGTCCGCCAGCAGAGCCACTCTGGAACGACGTCACAGCATTCAACACGTCTTCTGTTGTGACCATAAGCGGGTCGTCATCAGGTGGCGCGGCGAGACTGGTATGTGTTGCTGCAGGTGGATGTTTAGCACGCAATGCTAAAAGGGTGTCAAAAGAATTGGGAGCAACTTTATCACTGGAAAAAAGGAGACGCGACGCACCCCGTATGTCGCCATCACTTAATTTGTTTTCAATTAAATGATACGGCACAGAAGACACACGGGATGGTGCCTTTCTTGTGTGCTCATAGTCAAAAATAGGAAAAATGTTGGCATTATTGGTGCAATTCTTCTTAATGCGTGATGTTAAAGAAGTTAGATCTGACTGAATTCTGGGTACATGTAGAATTCTAAAAGGAAAAGTCAATAAATGCTCCCAAGCTCGCTCCGAATTTTCTTTCACGGCGCTATTTAAATCTGCGGTTAGGCATTGAGCTACATTAATACGGGCGCCTCGGGGAATGCGTTTAACTATTGGTAAATGGTTTTTACATTTTGATAGAAGCTTCCAAAAAGGTTGTGTGTCACTAGTATTTACATTTTGTGATCCCACCTGTGGTTGATCCTGGTTGGTGGCGAGGCTTCCAGTAATCCTATGTACCCTTGTTACATGGATTTTGAGGCCTCTTGTTGTTTTAAAGACGCGAGGTTGGGAGCATTCATTGCATGTTATCGGGTTGTCCAGTGATAAAGAACCTTGACTCACATTCCGATCAGCCATAAAAGTCGGAGCTAACTCGTGAAATTAATATAAGTAAGTACTTAAACAAATTAAAAGTGATTAAAAATGTAAACACTTATATATAAAAGGCTAGTCCGTAGATACACGTCACCGTTTCACAAGAATATAAAAAGTTATGCAGTCACCATTTTCACACCACATCCAAATAAATATTACTGCTGCTGAAGACAAATTCAATGTAGGTATATTCCAAGTATATTGATCCAACGTTTGTTTTTATCTAGCGCAAGATAGCACTCAATATCAAAATAAAGGGACCTCCTTTCTTTCATTTTCTAAAAACTGTCAAACCAAATATTTCCTTGTGAAATATAAAAGTGAAAAATAGCAATTTCCAGGGCAATAGCCAGATGCCCACACAATCACAGACGCTTGCGATGGTTGTCGATAAAATTCTTGTGTCTTTAGATATATTCGTCTTAATAAATGAATAAAATAATATATTTGAAAATATTTCAGGACTGCACGTCGACGTGACTTTTTTTTTTTTTTTTTTAATTATTCTAATTACACTAATTTTAATACAGTAAAATTAGTGTAATTAGAGTTAGTATTAAGATATATATATATATATATATATATATAGAGACCATATTGCGTTCGGTTAAATAACACATTAAATATATATATATATTTACTATGCCTCGTATCTTATTTCATCTATTTATTCCGCCTTACACGTACTACCTACACCTCTTTATATCTATTTATATATCTCTGTTGATTCGCTAGGTACTATAAATATATATGTAACTTTATATATTAACAACATATACTTACATATTTATATATATATAGACATACATTGCTCGCTCACACGCCATCCATGTGTACCATTGTGATCTATGTTTTAATTTTGATGTTAGCGGAATTGTATTAGGCATGGAGAGGGGGCGCTGATGTCCGTAAGACAGGCTTGCCTAGTGCGGATTTTAGCGCACACTCAATTATGTAACCTATATTTTATATGCACAATAAAAATATTTGATTTGATTTGATATATATATTTTTATACAGAGAACACCATGGATCGACAAAAACATCAGCATCTTTTATTGCGTTTAAGAAACAGTTAATTAAATTTACGGCACGAGCCGTAGGCGCATTGCTCGCGTGCTGCGTCCGTACGACTAATGTCATATTAGTGCCGTCTAATATGACATTAGACGGCACTACATTCAGCACCAATGTCGCTCGTCCCTTCCTGAGCAACAGAGTTGTTCAGGCCTGGAACTCACTTCCAGACGACGTTGTCTCTGCCGTCTCAGGTAACGCATTCAAAAAACAAATTGGACAGTTATTTTAAAACCATTAACAAGAATAATACCACTAAGTGATAGACTTTACAAACACTGTGAAGTGGACATATCAGCGATGAGCTGCCTGTCCATAATTAAATAATAATAATAAACAAGAAGCTAGTTTTCGACGCTTCTTGTTCTTGCTTACCTGATGGCATGTAGTAGGTTTCTTGCGCACCCTCTTGTCTTTTCTCCTTCGTTTTCTGACCGGAGTTGGAATACTGTCGTCGTTGGCTCGTCTGTGAACAAATATTTTAGTTTATTTATCCAAATACTATACGTAACTAAATCAAACACTGCACTAGCTACAGGCACATTAACAAAATTAATATTCGTAATAAATTGTAATTTTTTTTTGTTAACCTATAAATTGTCCCACTGCTGGGCAAAGGTCTCCCCCCTCCTCTTCCATCCATCCCTGTCCTGAGCCTCTTCCAGCCACCCATCCCTGTATCTAAATGAAATGAAATGAAATGAAATATTTTATTAATAACATTATGTTACAAGTCAATGTTTACAAAATAATTTATCAATATTATGATTATTATAATATTCTCACTATTTAAATTTAAATTAATTTATGTATGAAAAATAAACAAAATAAAATATCGTAATGTCACATATCGTAAATAGAGAAATCATACCAGTATTGGTAGTGTTAAAAAATCCGAGTAGCTATACACTATGTTAGCTAGTAGCCAGGTTTTGAGCTTATTTTTAAACGCATGTATGGAAGGTGCATCTCTTATGTTCGCCGGGAGACGATTATATACCTGCGGACCCAAATGGAACACAGAGCGCCTTGACTTGGCCAGTGTGTGCGGCGCGGCCACGAGCTGATCCCTGTGTTTGTTACTGCGGAGGCTATACGCCTGGACGGCGCCCCTCCGCTGGAAGAGGTGGAGGTTTTCGCGCGTGAACGTCTAACGACATCGTCTCTCCACCTACGCCGAGGTCTGCCCCGACGCCGGCGACCGTCCGATGGCACCCATTCTGTGACAGTCCGGGCCCATCGGTCCGGCTGCATGCGGCACACGGGGCCCGCACAGTTCCACTTTAATGTGGCTGCTTTGCGGGCCACGTCTGCTACGCCAGTTATCGATCGCAGGGTTGTGTTTCGGACACGGTCCTTTCTCCTCACGCCCATAAATTGTAATATAAAGGGTATATGAAGCCGAAGGGAGGGTGTTCGGTATCGGTAACTGAACAACTTTTGTTCTACGACTTTTCGATTTTCGTCAATTTATTTTTTGACTTTTCATACATTTCGTACCGGTCAGCTGATCGATTTGTATGAGACATTAATTTATTTTTATTTTTTATTCGAAAAGTCGTAGAACTTATTAAAATTGATTATATTGGAAGATATTATTTTTTCAAGATTGGCAGTGCTAGTTTGCTCATGCCCTTAATAATATAAAAAAAACCACTTACCTTCCTTTTAATTCATATGTGATCTGAAACAGAATAGGTTTATATTGGTAATAAAAGTATTTAAGATTTGAAAAAGATATTTTTTGAGAAAATACTTAATTTTATAGATGTTTTTGAATTAATTAGTATTTAGAATTTGAATTACGCATTATCCATGCTCGGTGAATAAATAAGAAAATGATGAAAAAATGCTTGCCGTGGGCAGGACCACCTGAGTGGGGAAGACCTGCGACCTTGATGTCACGGAATGACAAGGTCGCAGCTTCAAGTCCTGCCCACGGCAAGAATTTTTTCATCATGTTCTAATTAGTATTTATTAAAAAAAATGGTGCCACGCTGAGGAGAAAAATGGCAAAAAAAACTCTCAGCGCATCTTTTAAAATGATAACAATTTAGTTCAGTTTCAAGTTTTTATTTATTGAAAAAGTCTATAGAATACCTACATAATAATAAAGTAGCATTTCACCGACAAGACGGATTTTTTATATAATTGGATATTTGTACAGTCGAAGACAGAGATAAGTATACAGGGGGCCTCAATAAGGTTGAGATTTTCTCAAAAACTACTGGACCGAATTTAATAATTCTTTTACAGTTACATAGTTTTGACTTTTATCTATCTAACAGTGAAAGAATTATTGCAATAGGTCAAGTAGTTTTTGAGAAAATCTCAACCTTAAAAACTCTACTGCACACCTTTCTCTGTGTTCCACCGTACTTACTAAGAACATGAATTTTTATTTTATGTATTAATCATATAAATTGATTATGTGCACTTTGGTAGTAATCACATATAATATGGCCGAGAGAGAATGGTAAAAAATTTATAATACACAAATCTTATTAACGGCATGACATGAGCCAACTAGCGCCGACAATCTTAAAAAAATAATATCTTCCAATTTAGTCAATTTTATTAAAAAAAGCTATTTACAAAATGTTTATTACGATCAATACTATTTTTTAAATGCTTATTTACATCGTGATTCAATTTCGATAAGTTGTAGTTCGCATAGTTGCGAAACAAGCATATTTGTGAACTACTTAGCTTGTCACAATTATGCCATGTAAGTGCTTTGAAAATAGTATTTATCCTAATAAAGATTGTGTACATAGCTGTTTTAATAAAATTTATTAAATTGGAAACATTATTTATTAAGATTGGCGGCGCTAGTTGGCTCTATGAAGGCTCTTAAGGACCTGACATGAGCCAACTAGCGCCGCCAACTTTAAAAAAATAATATCTTCCAATTTAATAAATTTTATTAAAACGATAAATACTATTTTTCAATATACAATACATGGCATAATTGCGACAAGCTAAGTTGAAGTTCACAAATGTGCCAAAAACGGCCGTTTTTCGCAATTATGCGAACTACAACATTGAATCACGATGTAAATAAGTATTTAAAAAATAGTATTTATCGTAATAAACATTTTGTACTTCAATACTTCAATACTTGTTGTACATAGCTGTTTTAATAAAATTTATTAAATTTTAAGATATTATTTTTTTAAAGTTGGCGGCGCTAGTTGGCTCTATGAAGGCCCTTAATCCATGATGCAGAATTGGCGATACGTATTTTTATTATATTCTGTAATACGTCTTACCTTAGCTTGTAATTTTTTCCCAAGAACTTTCCTCGGTATGGTGATCTCGTCATCTAATTCGTCTCTGGGAACAATAATATCAGGCATTTCATACTTAAGATAAGATAAATATTCTTTATTGCAAAAAAATAAAAAGTATTACACAAAAGAAATATGCTAATACAGTTAGTATCACATTTGGCGGTCTTATCGCTTAAAGCGATCTCTTCCAGACAACCTTTGGGTAGAGAATTCGGCGTATGAATAGGTAGCTTGTTGAGCAATATTAAATACCTATCATTAGCTGGTACTTAAGATAAGTACCTACCTACATAAATAAAAAAACTTATTTACCTACTAATAATAATTATACTTATGAGTATAAATAATTGTTTTTACCAATAAATAAACTGATAAATACTTAACATAAAAAGAAATAGACTACTTACTATACAATACAATAGACTACTTACAATACCAATACTGTGGTTTAAATAATTATTTCGCGACGGAACCCCACAGTTTTCGGATTTTTTCCTTTACTTGTGATATAAGACGCTTCTTGCCAAAATTCATGATTCTAGGTCAACGGGTAGTACCCTATAGGTTTTGAGTTTCTCGCGTTTTCATACAAAAGACATTGCCACATCAATGGAGCTTTGCCCCACCTACAAAACTACGTGACCATTTAAGCTGTACCTATCATTTTGTTGGGGACTTATTACAGGTTTCATATTGCATAATCAGAATCAGTATCATTTTCTACTACTCTCACAACTCCTTTTTTTTTTTTTTTTTTTTTTTTTTTTTTTTTTACTTGGGGAAATGCTTTTCGCATCTCACCGCGCCAATAAGGAGGGGCGCGCGGTGAGTATGTGGGACTCCCGTCACAATACGGTCCTATACCCACTAAAACCCCAAGGTGTTCAACTCACCGCGTTTGGACGAGGTTGTGGGAACGCAGCGCCAAATACCACAACCTCGTCGGCGGCCGCCCGCGTGGGCCCGTCTTCGGGTTTATACCCCTAACCCTCCGCTTAAGGCGTCTCGGAACACAGGACGAGACGCCTTACAGCTCGGGACCTCTAAGCGAGCGCCGGACCCCCCGACCCGACGCCCGCAAGTCCCCGTTAGGGCGGCAGGCGGCGGACATACGCCCGTCGCCTGCGGCCCGCTCGCCGTCGGCGGATCGGATGCGAGAGAGGGTCGACCTCGCGCTCCCGTTCCGCCGACTCTTTCGCCGTCATGATGGTGGCGCAGAAATCCGCCACCATCTTCCATCCTTCCTCGCTGCCCATTGCTCGCACTATGGCGGGCAGCGAGAGGTCGCCTCCAGTGGCGGCCGCAATGGCTCGCCGCGGCTCGGCCCATGCGGGGCACACGGCGCGGGTGTGATGCGCCGTGTCCACGTCGGCACCGCAGTGGTGACACCGGGGGTCCGGCTCTCGACCCAGCACCTCGCACAGGTACCTTCCAAAGCAACCATGCCCCGTCAGGACCTGCGCGAGGTACTCTCACAACTCCTATAGAAGAATAACAAAAACAATGAATAAATCGCTTCGATTTCTTACTATTTTCTGAATTCTTAATTAGGCTGTTTTTTTCGAATCGCAACTTGTACAAAACTTTTTTTTAAACCAATAATTTTAATAAAAAACGAAGATATTTTTACATTTATTCGTTATCTTGTACAAGTTGCGGTTGATGGTGGGGCAGAATCTGGCATTGTCATTTGATTTTTTCGCGGGTGAATGAGGTTGCAGACCTGGGTATTGGGTATTACTTTCAACTTCGGGCAGCAATCTCGGTCCACTCGAATTCTTGATTATGATCAATGATCTGCCGGGTGTAGTGGAAGATGCGTCCTGTTTGCTATTCGCGGACGACCTGAAGTTGTTCCATGCGGTTGGCGATCGGTCGGATTGCGAACGGCTGCAGCATGACATTGACAGGGTGGTACAGTGGAGTGAGGATAACAGACTTATCTTTAATGTCTCGAAATGCCAAGTGCTGACATTCAGCCGAGCACGTCAGCCGCTGGAGCACACGTACAAACTGAATAATGCCGCGATGATGAGAGTCGAGAAAGTTGTGGATCTTGGTGTCCATATTACTTCTGACCTCTCCTTCCGCGACCACATTGTTGAAGTGTGTAAGAGGGCATTCCGAAATCTTGGCTTTGTCCTGAGGCAAGTAGATGGATTTTGCAGTGTGATAGCTATTAAAGCACTGTATGGGGCCCTAGTAAGAAGTAGACTAGAAAGCAATGCCTTAGTATGGAGTCCACACGAGGCGAAATATAAATATATGTTAGAAAAAATTCAAAATAAGTTTATGAGATACATATACCTAAAACTATATGGCGTGTATCCATTTTATCCACTCATGTACCCGACTCGTTTCGTACAGGGAATGGTGGGTTATTATAGCCTGGAGGTCAGGAGGGATGTGGCATTGCTGACATATATTTTTAAAATACTTCGGGGTTTCGTCACCAATCCACAAATTCTGGAAATGTTGGTGTTGCGAGTACCAGATCTTACTAGCAATCTCCGGCCCAGAAATTTGGGTTTATTTTGGGTGCCAAACGCAAGGACCAGGGCTTTTAAAGAGGCGCCAGTGAATAGGGCTCTGAGATTTATGAATGATTTTCTAGCCGCAGAACAGGGTATTGACTTGTTTGCGTGTAGTCTGACGAGGTTCACAGAGGCTGCGTTGTTATTTTTATCCTCTCAGTGACATTATGCGTAATTTTTGACATCCATTTGATTTTTATAATACTTAATTCTATATCTTTAATTTGAGTCTAATTGTTTTATTATTATTATTATTTTTAATTTGATAACACATTTATAATGTATTTTGGATATTTTTTTTATTATTTAATTTCATATTAGGATAATTATATATAAGATGCATGCAATTGCTGAATACAATGTTGAATTAGGAATGTTCCTGTAATGACGTTGTATATATAAAATAAATAAACAATAAACAAATAAACAATAAAACTTGATCCGTCCACGCGTTTCTGAGATATAGGTCTTGACAGATGGACAACAAAGTGATCCTATAAGGGTTCCTTTTTTCCTCTTGAGGTACGGAACCCTAAATTTTTTAATTATTTTGAACAATAAAGAGCCTATTGGTTCTTTTGAAAATGTCGGGAACCGACGGTTGCGAAATTATTTGATAATTTTCCTTTTAATGTCTACAGGGGCTATTTTGTGTTTAATATCACGTTAAATTAATCAGAAAATGTTCGCGAATGACAGTACGGTGAAGTTATTGGATTATTGATGCAAGATCTGAAGTTTCAAGCTTTTATCAAGAGTTCCCGCTACAAGCTCGGGAGTGAACGTGACTGTCGAGCTGCTTCGTCCAGAGTGATGACGCTACGGCGTCTCCTCTGGATGAAGACAAGAAGACGCGGCTACCCAGGGTGAAGACGCTAATGCGACTCCCCTGGAGGAAGATAGAAGACTATTTGTATATTGAATTTTCTGTAACATGACAACGAACTGTCGAGTCCATTAATAAAAATAATAATAAAGAGCCTATCTATCTCTCCTGTACACTTATCTCTGTCTTCGTATTACGCGGCCGGTGTTTTAAGAACTTGGCCTGCGCACTTAAATACTCACTCGACCCCCTCGCAGTGCATGGCAGAATGGAAAAGGTGCTCTTCGTACGCCTTGCGCGTCTCGAACCGAATATCGCATTTATCGCAGAACGTATTCACTTCCTCGTCGTCTTCGGGACTCTCCTGTAAATGGATCCTATTAGAATAGTAATATCATAATAAACCTTCATACTTATAGTATGACAATTGAGCTAATTATGTATCGGCCACTAAGTCCTAATCCTAAACGCAGCTGTCACTGTCGGTCATATGCTACCTGTAACTGCGAGCGGGACGCCTCGCTTAGCTGCGAATATTAGCGTCGAAAATATTTAAAACAAAAACAAAAAACAGACTACAAAAAAACTATTCACTTTTGATAATTTTTTTATACCCTATGACACTCCCGTAATCAAGACGAATCTAACGATACCTCATACACCAAAATCTATCAAGCCGTTTAGGCTACAGGATGGCAGGAAGGAATGGACATACCTACATACATCCATCTGAAAAACTTTACCCTTCTTCGAATTTATATTTTGTCCTTTCATACATTTCGTACCGGTCAGCTGATCGATTTGTATGAGACATTCATTTGTTTATTTTTTATTCGAAAAGTCGTAGAACAAAAGTTGTTCAGTTACCGATTTTATGAGAGAGTGGTCTGAGTCTGCGCAGAATAGAGATGAGTGGAAGGGATGGGGGGAGGCCTTTGTCCAGAAGTGGGACATTACAGGCTATTAAATAATAAAATATTGTGACGAATGAATTGTATTTTATTGTTGACGTTTTTATTTTATCGATGACAATTTTGTTTCTAACATATAATGCAGCAGTAATGTCCAATTACTGCAGCACATGCTGAGCTGGAGACCTGTTTGACACCACACCACTGCACTACGTATCTCTTTTCTTTCTAATTTTTATTCTATGTATCTCTTATGTACTGTGCTCTGTGTGTGTGTCAAATAAATGTTTTCTATTCTATTAATAAACAAATATATGGACCACTGTTGTTAGAAATAAATAAAGATTATTATATTATTATTTTATAATATACTTACGATTTCATCGTTGACATGTTTCACCTTCTTATGCATATGTAAGCCGAGTGGGCTGACGAACGATGAGCCGCAAATGGTACAGATGTAGTCACTTCTGTGAGTTCTCAAATGGGTGTAGAATGTTGATGTGTGTCTGTGGAATTGGGCATTTTAAAGTCGTCTTGCATCAAAAGATAACCCGAGTGTTAGCCATTTAACCCACGAACATGTTACATTTTAGGGTTCCGTACCTCAAGAGGAACAAGCAGAAATTATTTCTAAAAACAAACAAAAAACGACTGCAAAAATTACGGAACCCTCGGTCGAGTCTGACTCGAACTCAACCGGTTTTTTAAACTTACTTGAACTCCTCACCGCAATGAATGCATTTTTTTATTACACCATTGTGATATTCCTCATGCATTAATGCTGTATTTCTGTAAACACACAAATAAATAAGTAGAAGTATTGACTTAGTTATTTTACACAAAAAGAAACAGCGCCTTCAAAAATTATCACAGCAAAAGTCACGTTCGCATTTTTATATTGACATACTTTATACGGCAGGCGTTTACAGAGTCAAAAGTCAAAGTCAAATTTCTTTATTGCAAGTAAGCACGTTGTGTACATTTTTGCACGTCAACATATTACTGAATTTACATTTACACCACTTTGCAATGAAAAGGTAGCAACGCTGAGGAGAAAAAGTGGCATAAAACTCTCAGCAGCACATCTCTTAAAATAATAATAACACAATTACTTAATAACTAGGTATTACACAATTTTTACTATTGATATAGAGATAAGTTTAACCAGATATCCTGAAAAAGCATAGTGTAATCAAAAATTTCATTATGGGACGAGTTCCAGATACTACCAAAGAAAGGTTAAAAAGAGTCACTTGGCTATATTGGACTGTTACTATCAATTAATAAATATTATTAGTTATAGGGTCAATTTACTAAAACGCTGTGATTTTATTCGTATTAACAAAAGTAATATCACGTTAAATTAATTCGCGAATGACAGTATGGTGAATTTATTGGATAATTCATGCAAGATCTGAAGTTTCAAGCATTTATCAAGAGTAACACGAGCTTGCGAGTGAACGTGACTGTCGAGCTGCTTCGTCCAGAGTGACGACGCTACGGCGACTCCACTGGATGAAGACAAGACGCGGATTTCCAGGATGAAGACGCTACGGCGACTCCTCTGGAGGAAAAGAAGACAATGATATCTTGAATACTCTGTACATGATTGGCAAATGACGAACTGTCGAGTCCATTAATAAAATAAATAAGAATTGCAAGGTGCGCTATTATCAAGAGTCCCACTACAAGCTCGGAAGTAAACGTGATTCGTCTAGCTAGCTAGTCGACGTCGCTATGGCGAGTCCTCTGGAGAAAGAGGAGACAATGATATCTTGAATATTCTGTACATGATTGGCAAATGACGAACTGTCGAGTCCATTAATAAAATAAATAATAATAGCAAGGTAAGAATAGTAACTCACTCCACTGAGCAGACGAGGTCACATCTTAAGCATTCGTACTTGGTGAAGTGTGAGCGCAAGTGTTTCCTGAGATGGCAGTCCCATTTGAAGCGCATGTGACAGAAACGACACTCCAACGTGCCTAGAGACTGTAAAACAATTATACAGAATGTTTTGATATTTTCTTGCATATGCGAAACGAAATTCTAAATGATAAATGGAGAAAAATTGCCCAATTACTGGATAGATGTCGCTACCGTCCCTAAGACGAATATGGAGACAATTCACGACCTTATCTACCACGGTGGCTCTGTTGGAATATAGCGTGCCACGGAATGACGAGGTCCAGGGTTCGAATCCCGGTCGTAATGAAAAATTTCTCCATTTATCATTTAGATTTTAATTTCGCATATGATGCAAGAAAATGTCAAAAATATGAAAAAGGAACGCGTCATCAATTAAAAACATGATTTCTAACTGCAATGTTAGACATGAATTTGACCCTAAGACGAGAATATGGAGACAAAATTCACGACCTGGGTACAGTAGAAGACAGAGATAAGTATACAGGGGGCCTCAATAAGGTTGAGATTTTCTCAAAAACTACTGGACCGAATTTAATAATTATTTTACAGTTACATAGTTTTAACTTTTATCTATCAAACAGTGAAAGAATTTTTGCAATAGGTCAAGTAGTTTTTGAGAAAATCTCAACCTTAAAAACTCTCCTGTACACCTTTCTCTGTGTTCCACCGTACGATATCACGGTGGCTCTGTTGGAATAGAGCGTGCCACGGAATGGCGAGGTCCCTAGTTCGAATCCCGGTCGTGATGAAAATTTTTCTCCATTTATCATTTGAACTGCCGTTGAACTGTTGCACGCCCCCTACCTAAAGCGCCTAAAGCGACACACCATAATGGAGCTGGATGAATGAGCCACCCAATTTAAGAGGATGGCAGTCTCAATGGAGGCTGTGAATCGAAAGCCAAACTTCGCTCACCGCATTCGCTTATGGTCCGAAGACTGATCGCGGATAAAACCCAGAGAAGAAAAAAAATATATATCATTTAATTATACAGAATACATAAAGCAAGTTCTGCTTGCTTTTGCATGCAGAAGGCAGAGAATCGGGTTGAGTGGCGTGCTTTGGGAGAGGCCTACGTCCAGCAGTGGACTGGTACGGGCTGATGATGATGAATTGCAACTTTTATTTTTTTATACGGCAGAATCACACCTATTAGATCTTACCTCACTATGTTTTAATTTCTTATGCCTCTTCAATATATCCTCTTTCCGAAACCATTTAAAACAATCCTCACATTTGTACTCCGCTGCCTTATACTTCGGATCCTCAATTCTTCTCCTAAACTCCTCAATCGCCTCTTCTTCAGACAACGTACACTTCTTCCAGTTATCCGTATCCAAAAACCTGGTTTTTCTCTTAGAAAATGCAGGATTCTGCTTTTTCAAACCATAACCATCGAAACTCCTTTGTCTTTCCTTAATTTTTTCATTCTTCAACGTTATAACTTCTTTTTTGATATCCACAAATACTGTGGTGGGACTATTTGGTATGTTTTCTTGAATATTTTCTTCATTAACATCGTTATAAAGAAAATTATGTTGAATATTTGGCTTTTCTTCGTCAAAATTTGGGTCAACTTTGGAATTATCCTGCACATCTGACTCAAAATGATCATCACGGTCTGTCATAGAATCTTCACTAACAAATTGTATCCTTTCTCTTAATGGGACTTCTTTCCCTTCATCTGCTTTTACGGACTCTGATTCTGATTCGGTTATTTCGAAATTGTCTTTAGTGGAATAAGTCTTTACTCTTTTTGTTACAGTCAAGATTTCCAAAGGAGATTTGAGCTTTTCGAGCAACCTATCGACTTTGTAGACCGCTTCATATGTGACCTAAAAGATTAGTCATTAGAATCCGTTATTAGACCGGCTCGGAGAGAGCATATTTTGATTGCGTTTAAGATATAATTTTGGATTTTTACATTTCACTTCTTTTGTTACTTCAGAATAGTGAAATGTAAAAAGTAACCTTATTTCAATGAAAAAAATCTCTATCTTAATCGCAATCAAAATCTGCTCTCCTCTCCGAGCTGGTCTATGTGAACGGAATCTGAAAATATATCAGAAACCAGATGCGGCTCATAATTGGGGCACTAACGGGACATAAGCAACAAACTACTTGTTGCACAGGATGGGACTAGAGGAGTCTCCAACCTGCGGTTCCTGTGGTAACAAACCTGAGTCCATGAAACACTTACTGTGTGAATGTGACTCACTGGCTAGGAAGCGAATGAGTCTCCTGGGGTTGGCCTATCTGGAACCAGAAGACTACAGGCTCCTTCCCATGAGCTGCATAGCGGACCTATTGAGTTATATCTTTAGGGCGGAGGAAGGAGTAGGAAAGGGGAGAGCACATAAAATCCCAATGCATCGAAGTGCCACCACATTGGCACCCAATCAGGATACGATAAAGGTGGGAGCACAAACAGCCTCAGTTAGGGCCTTAAATCTGCATCACTGGAAACTCACCTTTCCTCTCCAATTGATCTCCTTAAGGACATTCTGCCCAATGTAGCACTTCTCCTTAAACTTATGAAACTTGTGAAGCATTGTAGCGCATTCGTAGCAGAAGTAATGAGGCAGACCATCATTGTCGTTCATCTACAATAAAAGAGATAGGTGGGCTTTTGAAAATGGCGGGAAACGACGCAATTTTTTGTAAACTTTCATTTTAATGTCTACAGTGGTTATTTTGTGTTTAATATCACATTAAATTAATCAGCAAATATTCGCGATTGACAGTATGGTGAATTTATTAGATGGTTTGTGCAAGATCTGAAGTTTCGACCTAGTGACTTTTCCCACTATGAGCTTGGGAGTGAACGTGACTGTTGAGCTGCTTACTCCAGAGTGATAATGCTACGGCGACTCCTCTAGATGAAGAAAAGAAGACACCGATAACCAAGGCGATGATGTTATGGCGACTCCTCTGGAGAAAGAGAATACTAAGATATTTTGAATATGACAATGCGAAATGAGAAACCGACGTCCAGCCCGATTATTTAAAAGTACTGGGCTGGTATAGTCTAACCAGGGTCTAATACAAAAAAAAAGGTGTATGGGAAAGATTTTAAGAATGAGATTTTCTCAAAAAGTATTTGACTGATTTTTGTAAATTCTTTACTGTTACATAGTGTATACTTTAAACTACCTACTAGTAAAATAATTTTTACAATAGGTCAAGTAGTTCTTAAGAAAATCTCAACTTTATTGAGGTCCCCTGTACACTTATCTCTGTCTTCGTGTGTACTATTTTAGTACGGTAAATCATAATCACGACGATTGCGGCTTAAAAATGGTAAAATATATCAGTAATACATAATAATAACTCACTTTCAGAGCCATAACTTCTTCATAATACGGCTTGAGTTGGAATCGATCACATTTGTACACTTTGCACTCAGTCCGCAGGCATATCCGGCATATTTTGAGCTCAGACATTGTATATAACTTATCCTAAATAATATTTGAGACTAAATTAGGCGTATTATATGATAAATTATTAAAAATATTCACATAAATTCACAAAATAACGCTGAAAAAACAACAAACAAAATTTATGTGTGGCCAACAACAACTTTGGATTTTATTGGAATTATGTTTTATGTACTTTTAAATATTCCAACAGAATTACTAACTTTTAAATTATGTTTGTTGGTAAAAGAGAGCCATCACATTTCATGGGCATTTTATCTGAACACATCAGAAAATCCGTTAGCTCGTAGACGACGAATGTTCATGTTTCCATCTCATCCTAATTCGCTAGATTTAACAGGAAATCCGCCAGGATGGCAATACATAAAATAATCTTTTTTTAAATTTAATGTAAGTTAATGCTCACTACAGCATACAGCCAAATGTGATGATTGATGCATTTTATTTTCTTAATATTCTATATATGAATAAACAAAGTTCGAAACTAAAACTATCCTATACAAACATTGTTTGTCGAACCGTTATGTGATTCATAATACTAGTATTGGATTGTAGCACCCATTGCCCTTTCTTTTCTTCTATAAAAACATTTGTTTTCGACAGTTTATGTTGAGTCGTATACTCTACGGTCGTATAGGGAGACATCGGTAGTTGGCTTTGCCTTTCGCTCTGGGACGAATTTAAAAAAAAGCTATATTTACGAAATTTTGTGTTTATTTGTATAATTGCGATTTTATCATATTTCCTTGAAAATAATATGTATGTAGTAGAAAATTAAGTAGGTTATAACCTAATATTATAAGCCGAACATGTCGGAATATATGATATGTCGAATTTGTCTGCGGATAGGATGCAAAATGTATCAGTGCGATAGATTCCACCTCAAGCTGTATTATGAAGAACTTATGTCTCTAAAAGTGAGTAACTAATGTTTTATCGAGTAATTTTTTCTAATTCTCGGGTCCACAACATGCTGGGGGTTTCTTTTCTCGTGTGATTCAGTGACCAAACCTGTCGGGAGTTATTTGGTGCCCGTAGGCCTCTGACTTGGCCTGGCGACTGCTGCCGAGCGACAGCAACCGAGACCAACTGCTTAACATACTTTCCCAGAGGCTCAGATGAAAATATCACTAGCAAGCGGTCACCCATCCAGGTACTGACTTCGTCCAACTTTGCTTCTCAGATAGACGATGGCGACGATTTGCCGCAATACTTCTGCTACGAATGTGCTACACTACTTCGGAAGTTTCGCAAGTTCAAGGAGAGATGCTATGTCGCTGTCAACATGCTGAAAGAGATCAAGTGGATCAAAGGAGTGAGTATAAATAACAATCATCATCAGTCTATTTATATGTCCCCACTGCTCAGGCACAGACCATTCCTTACACCGAGGGAGCTTGGGCCATGATTCACCTATTGGCCCAGTATGAAGTGCCTTAGAATTTTTACGGCATGCAAGTTTCATCACAATGTTTTCCTTAACCGTTTTGAGAGCACTCAATAATGTACGTAAGTTTTTCCATCGACAAATCGAGGATATCTCATTTGTATGTACATGGCTGCCCTGACTGGGAATCGAACCTTCGTATCGTAAGTCCATTGACCCAACCACTGCGCCACCGAACTCTCTAAATAATGATAATAAAGTCAGATATTGTTGGCCCCTCTCGAAATCAGGGTTGAAGGTATGATTGGATGATATTTATTCCAATTAGATGTTTATGGTGATCAATGGACAATTGTATATAAAATATAAATTTCAGATTACATACACGACTGTGTCACAAACAAATCGTCTCCTCGTACAATCGCCTCTCGAAATGCTAGCTCCTACGAAAAGAATCAGATCATACACTGTTAAGGATAAATCATATGTCCAACTCAAGTATGATTCCGAATCTGAAGAAAAAGACATCCCAGAACCATGTATAAATGTTACTGAAGAGCTATTGACGAATCTAGATGACAACTTGGGTCCTAAAACTGATCCTTTTGCTAGAAATTCCAATAATATCGATGTAAATGAAGAAGAACCTAAAATATATGACAATACGCTTAATACCAGCAATATAAAAGAAGAATGCTATGTAAACATTAGTCATACGGACGATCAACGTAATAACGACGATTTTATACAATGGGATGACGATTTAGATTCTAAAACTACTATTGAAAACCTCAAAGTGAAAGATACAATTAATAATGAAATCAGCAATAAATCAGTAACAGAAACAGTGTCTATGAAGAAAGAAATACAACAGCCAAAGAAAGTTAAGAAAGTTAGTTCAAGAAAAAATAAGAAAACAAAAGAGGTCTACAAAAATCCACAAAATGGTGATGATTTAATAGATTTTACGGAATACGGACTGCCTATACGTAACCCTAAATTAATTAAGGTGAAACAAAAGTGTTTTTTGAACTTGGACAATTGGAAAATCATTGCTTATTCTAAAGAAGAAGCGGTTGTAGAATTCAAGAAAAAAGCTGATGATCCGAAGTATCAAGAAGCCCCCTTTAAATGCACGGATTGTTTCAAATGGTTTGCCCATGAAGATATATGGAAACGACATAACTTGATGTTTCATAGTGAGGTTCGTAAATAACTTTTCATAATTGTACGCGCGCTTTATTTAAATATATGTAATAACTCATTTCACTCCCTCACTCACGCATAACTCTTTATACTCTATGGACACTGTTCCTTCACTCATCCATTCATCAATCCTTCCCCGCACCCCGCAATTCGTCCTCGACCCTGTGTACCGAACAGTCGAGAATCGAGATCTGTCAAATATCGACGAAAACCGCAAATCCGCGCGCGCGCTCTAAAATTCTCAAAAACTCTCAAAACGCCATACAATCATAAGTACATTCATTTTAAGTATGGACAACAGCAGATAATAAGAATGGTCCAAAGTCCAAAATATATAGAGTGTAACACTCTATCTGTTTTTAGCTGTACCTATACATACATATCATAACTCAAAATATTCATATAGAGACGAAATGACAATGCCAGATTCTGCCCCACCATCAACCACAAGATGTACAAGATAACGATTAAATGTAAAAATATCGCCGTTTTCTTATTAAAATTATTGGTTTAAATTAAAGTTTTGTACTAGTTGCGGTTCGAAAAAAACAGCTTAATTAAGAATTCAGAAAATAAATTATTATATATAAACGGATATCACTCACTTATATTGTTTGGTAACTCCCCGACAAGTGAGATCGATCAACGAATCCACCTACAGCCATCGAACGCACCGTCGTCTGCGGCGGGACAAGTTATCTCGGAGCGCGCACAGAGGGCGCTCATCCGCAGTGCGCGAAGAAACGTCAACGGCGACGCGGGCGTGGCGCGCTCACCTTGAAAAAGACCGTCGAAATCGGTCGAAACTGTCGGTCTAATTGCCGACTTTAACAATATAAGTGAGTGATATCCGTTTATATATAATAATTTGTAGTAATGGCTCACTATAGTTTTAATTCTAAAATTCAGAAAATAGTAAGAAATCGAAGCGAATTATTCATTATTTTTGTTATTCTTCTATAGGAGTTGCGAGAGTAGTAGAAAATGATACTGATTATGATTATGCAATATAAAACCTGTAATAAGTCCTCGACAAAATGATAGGTACAGTTTAAATGGTCACGTAGTTTTGTAGGGGGGACAAAGCTCCATTGAAATGTAGTAACGTCTTTTGACTTTTACTAATAGGCCAGTCATTAAAGGAGTTGACCCTAGCAGTAACTCATCTATCTATGAAATTTGGCACAGTGATAGAGTACCATATGTAGATTGAAATTGACATAGAATCCAATAATTTGTAGAAACGGAAGTTAGGTATTTTCAAGGTCAAACTTAAATTACGTGGTATCAATTACAGGAAAATTGCTCTATCCAAAATTCTTTTTTTACAAGTTCTAGTTACCTATAGGCATGTGTTGACAGAATATCCAACCATATTTCCATATGGAAATATATATATTTTAATAAAATGTGTTTTTTTGCCGTAATTTCCAAGGGATAATTACTCACTCCAATTTCTATTTAATTATGTATTTAAAATATTACTTTCGAAAGTAGTTATGAATTTCCAATAAAAAATCCAGACCGAAAAGCGTTATCCAGAAATTGACGAAAAATGGGGGTTTCCAAAAATGCTCAGCCCGATTTTTCTTGTCATTATGAACAGACTATCTTATTAAAACTGCTTTTCAAGTTTTCCAATAAAAAATGCAGGCGAAGCACAAAATATCAAATAGAGTTGTATTCAAATATTTCTAATCAACGCGGCGGTGCATGCGCCACTGCGCGCGGATCGCTACTGCGGCCGATTAACAACCTTATTCCTATTACACGTACAGAACAGCGGGAACGCGGACGAGAAATTGGACGGAGCGGAGGAGATATTTGGAGATGGGATTCTGTTGTCTACTCATATACAAATAAGGTTAATTGTAGATTAACTCTTTACTAAAGTCCAGTAAAGATCCATGCGGACAAGCGTTTTCTAGAAATCGATGAAAAATTAGAGTTGAGAAAAATGCTAAGTTCGATTTTTCTTATCATTATGAACATACTTACGATCTTAGTCGAACTGTTCTTCAAAGTCAAAGTCAATTTATAATAAACCTTATTCCTATACAAGTAGAAAATATCTATCGCATCGGTAACGTGGACTGGAAGTTGAACAAATATTTTGGAGATAGGATTCTGTACTCTACCTACAGTTATACGAATAAGGTTTATTTTAGGTTAACTCGTTACCGAGTGGTGAAAGCTCGACCGACCTACGCCAACATGCACAAAACCATTCTAATCTAGCCCGTATCATCGGCGCATAAGTACGACAACATTTCAAGGTTAGTACGGACATAGCAAAACAAATGGTAACACTTGCAGTACGATTTCAACTCTTACGACGCAGATAATAAGAACGGTTCAAAGTGTTACACTTGATCTGATTTTGGAATGTTTTAAGTAAGCTCGACCGACACAACAGTACCTACGCCAACATACACAAAACCATTGTAATCTAGCCCGTATCATCGGCGCATAAGCGCAACATGTCAAGTCAAGGTTAGTACGGACAAAAGCAGATCAATAGTAACACTTTCAGTAAGATTTCAACTCTAACGACGCAGATAGATATATAGATTGGAGCGGCCCAAAGTGTTACAACTTGATGTGTTTTTATGTGTACTTACTAGGTACCTACTACGTGGAATGTTTAAGTAAGCTCGACCGAGACGATAGTACCTACGCCAACAAACACAAAACGTAATCTAGCCCGTATCATCAACGCATAAGTACGACAACATATGTCAAGGTTAGTACGGACAATGGCAAAACACTTTTTTTTCGCCGTGGGATCTCGTTTGGTGTGCGTGTATCAAATTATTTCTTAAAATTATAATTATCTGTTATATAAAACCCTACTGTATTGTGATATTATTAGAATCAAAATAGATTATCAGTCAATAAGTGATTCAGCGGAACGGTGCGCCGTGCTACATGCGATCGGACCCCCCTCACCCCCTCGAGTAACAAAGACAGCTTGTTATTTTTCAACTCGCTCGCACATCGACTACGGGTATATTTGCGTGCGGCATAGGTCTTATTACTTACGTCATACTGACGACTACAGCTAAGCAAATTTAAATTCTACACTTGTACGATGAGCGTGAGATATTCACCTACTAATAATATGTAATCGCAACTGCAACCACAAAAATCTACAAGTGAGGGTGATCTGCCTAATATACTAACCAAATTCCAAACACAATTATTTTTTCAATTCGACGAATTGATAACCTCCTCCTTTTTTTGGAAGTCGGTTAAAAATACAAAATAAAACACGAAACAAAATACAAAAAAAAAAAAAATTTAGCTAAGGATCGAACCCGGAACCGCGTGCACGGGAGGCGACCGCTCCAGCCACTAGACCGATTCGTTCGCTGTTTAGCCCGGCGAAATTACCAAGCATATCTCATGCACCAGCGTGAGACATGAACGGACCGCTCCGTCTAGATTTCGACAAAATTGCAAGTAATCTAGTACAGACAGATTCCCAGCTCTCCTAATACACCTACTTCGGTATAAATGAGTTCAGAGTTTATGCTCAAATAAAATTCAAAGATAATTACAACAAAATGTTTGATAAAATACTAACCAAATTCGAAACACAATTAAAATAAAATACAAAATAAAACACGAAACAAAAACAAAAAACATATATATTTAGCTAAGAATCGAACCCGGAACCGCGTGCACGGGAGGCGACCGCTCCAGCCACTCGACCAATACGCCCGCTGTTTGGCGTGGCGAAATTATCAAACACTATCTCATGCACCAGCGTGAGACATGAACGCGACTAGATTTCGACAAAATTGCAAATAATCTAGTACAAATTCACAACAGGGGCGTTTCTTAAAGCTGGAAGTAACATAAAAAAACACTAAGCGCCCAATTAAGTTAAAGACACTCTAAAGGAATCTCTGGGTTAGTTTATCCTAGACCCCGTGTCGCGAAGAAAACACACACTATATACTAAACTTATACAAGGCAATACGCATATTACATTTACTGCGTTCGTATGTTTCGAAACGATGACGATAATAATAATTAAATTGCGATGTTTAGATCAACCTCCTACATACATACATACATACATACGTATAGTACGGACAACAGCAGATCAATGGTAATACTCGCTCGCATTCGCACGATTTCAACTCTTACGACGCAGATAATAAGAACGGTACTTAGTCCAAAGTGTTGATCTTCTGTTAGCTGTACCTATTAACCTACTTGAAGAAACTCGCCCGCCGCTCGACCGGTTTTCGACGCCCCTCGCCCGCCTCGGGCCCCGCGCTGGCCTGCGCTTGATAGGTATTTCGAAATAATGGTGTTCCGCCTGGATATTTTGTTGGATTCTTTTGAAATCAGGTTATTTGTGGGTATCTCATTACAATTGTAAAAAATATCTGATAGAGTAATTTTCCAGAGATAGTTAAAAGACAAATTCTGTATAATGAATTGTTTCATTTGGATTTTTTTGTTGGATTTTCGTACTTATACTAGAAATAATAATTTGAAGGCATATTAAAAACAGAAACCCGGCGGAGCAATTATCCTATGGAAACTACGGCCAAAAAAGACATTTTATTAAAATACCTACACTTTCGAATTAAAAAGTAGTTTTACTTATGAATGTACAGAAGCACACTAATAAAATACAATTTATAGAAAAAGAATTATGACCATAACATTGTTCCAGAAAAAGATACGGTATAATGTTGAATTTCAATTAAAATAAGTAACTTCCGCCTCGAAATATTATTGGATTCTCTGACAATTGTTCTTATAAATATGCTATTAAGTATACAAAAAAGTTTCATCGATAGAGGAGTTATTGTTGGGGTCTCCATACAAACGCTCGCCAGAATGACTGGCCTATAACGAATATTAAATCTTTGTTCGTTAATAAAAATATATTATTATAACCAAAGTGTATTTTTCCAGTCCTGCGGCTCTCGAGAGTGTTATTTCTGTCACTCGCGGTTCAAACGCAATCACAACTTGCGCTGCCACTTGCGGCAACACGTGATTAAGTACGAATGCCAGATATGCGGCCGAGTGTGCCCTCAAGAGTGAGTACGCGACACTTTATTATTTATTTTATTTATTAGCCTTTTAGGTAGGTGGAGAGACGATATCGTTAGATACAGGGATGGGTGGCTGGAAGAGGCTCAGGACAGGGATGGATGGAAGAGGAGAGGGGAGACCTTTGCCCAGCAGTGGGACAATTTATAGGTTAACAAAAAAAAATAGCCTTTTGCGATATTAAATATTTACATGTCAATTGTTATAATAATGAGTCAATTAATTAATTATATGTCATTTTCACAATAGTTTTTTTTTCCATTATTATTATTATTTTAATT
This sequence comes from Tachystola acroxantha, assembly GCA_963506565.1. Classification (NCBI taxonomy): domain Eukaryota; kingdom Metazoa; phylum Arthropoda; class Insecta; order Lepidoptera; family Oecophoridae; genus Tachystola; species Tachystola acroxantha. The sequence continues at coordinate 1,661,976 of OY735892.1, read as the reverse complement.
ATCACAAATAATCCCATTGCTGGGCAAATGCCTCCCCCTGTGCTTTCCAGAGTGTCTTGTCTCTGGCCAATCTCGGCCAGCACCGTCTTACTGCACGCGACACTTAGGCCCGTATTAATAGTCTGAGCTCAAACTAACCCTCAAGAGCGAATTCAGCTGATACACTCTCAAGACATGATCACCATCTCAAATATGTCATTTATTAATAAACCAATATTGAGGGCGTATCACGTGATATCTTTCTCAAGTTGAAGAACTCAAGTAAACGTCGCGGTTAGCCTGCAATCAGCAAATACGTTCTCAAGTGTGACTTTGACAGTTCTCTTGAGAACCTATTAATAACAGAAACTTAGGTACGCGTTTAGAAATCGGGTATCACGTGAGTAACGCCGTATTAATAAACAAAACTCAGTTTTCAAGAGAACTGTCAAACTCACACTTGAGAACGTACTTGCTGATTGCAGGCGAACCGCGACTTGAGAAATATATCACGTGATACACCGTCAAGATTGGTTTATCATACTTGGGATGGTGATCACGTATTGAGAGTGTATAAGCTGAATTCGCTCTTGAGGGTTTGAGCTCAGACTATTAATGCGGGCCTTAAGTGACTGACATGAGCTAAGTAGTAGTATACTGTATACTTGCAGTGCTTGTAACACAGCAGAGGACCTTTTACATTTTGTGCTGGAGTGTGACCGGAATAAAGCCAACAGAGACATGTACATGGCCGGGTTGGAATTAAGAAACGGAGGCATTACCGTAATCTTCTCCAACCCAATCTCTGCACAGGCGGTGCAGATATATAGGTTCGTCAGATACTCCTTTACGTCCAGGGAGCCCCTTCCTGGTAGTATCTGGGGGGTCTGTGTCCGTGACCGAAGACAGAGCATCGAACCAAAAAAAGTCGATACAAAATAAAACAAATAAAATTAGAGTAAACCGAAATTAATTATAAGATAAGATAAATATACTTTATTGCACAAAAAAGAATACATAGTTTTCACACTTAGCTAACATAATTTTATACAACAGGCGGTCTTATCGCTGAGAGCGATCTCTTCCAGACAACCTTCAGGTAGAGAATTTATTCTTTTGGAAGAATTAATTATATTCGATTAAAGAGTTTATGGACATGAAATTTTAATATTAATATCAATTGACATTGTTTATATTTCTATTGACCTGAAATTTTCAAACATTCGTAGTATTCGTATTATTTCTTTTGACCATTATTACATAAATTTTATCCCATAAACTTTTTGACGTTATACTTAAGTAAATACTGTTTTTTTATTCGTTATTAATTTAATAACACCTTTTCAATGTTATACATAACATTATTTGTATTTCATTTTGACTAAGTTATTTATTGCTATTTATTAACTGACGATCATTTTTACAAATATGACTATATTTGACATAATGTACTACCTATATTATTGTATAGTATTTTATTATGTAAATATGAAATAAAGAAATCTAAATCTTAAAAGCCGTATCCGAAAGGAAATCCATCCGTGATTCACACAGGTATTATCATATTGCACCAGGGCCAATTGATTCCGGTGGTAACTTTAACTAATAAGTGAATGTATCCGACCGAGCGATCCACGATATCAGCAAACAGTCTGATTGGCCTATTTGTTGAGCCCCAATGAGGCTGGCATGGTCACCAAGTGACAAAAGCCTCAAAAAAAAAACTTGATTTAAAAAAAAATAGATAAATAACTTGTGCATTTATTTCCAGAACTACAGCTCTAATGCATCAAGATTACCACGATGGTGTGGTCTGGAAATGTAAACAGTGCGGCATGCAGTTCAAGTGAGTAACTGATGAAGTAAAAGTGTACCTTTATTTTTAGGGTTCCGTGCCTCAAAAGGAAAAAGGAACCCTTATAGGATCACTTTGTTGTCTGTCCGTCAAGCCCTATATCTCAGAAACGCGTGAACGGATCAAGTTAAAATTAAAACCAAATACTCAGGAATGCAACCTAATGCAGCCGTAAAAAAAATCAACCTTCTACGTTAACGCAGTCAAAAGATATGGCTGTTTATATCGAATTTTGGCGCATAATTGTATGAAAACGCAAAAAATTCAAAACCTATAGGGTACTTCCCGTTGACCTAGAATCATGAAATTTAGCAAGAGTCTAGGTCTTATAGCACAAGTAAAGCCGAAAACTGTAAATGACAATGCCAGATTCTGCCCCACCATCAACCGCAAGTTTTACAAGATAACGAATAAATGTAAAAATATCTCCGTTTTTATTAAAATTTTTGGTTTAAAATAAAGTTGCGATTCGAAAAAAAACCAGCTAATTAAGAATTCAGAAAATAGTAAGAAATCGAAGCGATTTATTCATTGTTTTTGTTATTCTTCTATAGGAGTTGCGAGAGTAGTAGAAAGTGATACTGATTATGATTATGCAATATGAAACCTGTAATAAGTCCCCAACAAAATTATAGGTACAGCTTAAATGGTCACGTAGTTTTGTAGGTGGGGCAAAGCTCCATTGAAATGTGGCAATGTCTTTTAATAATAATAAAAGCAACCTTGCCCTAGGTACATCACTAGTTACTACACCCACCTGCGTACCCACCGGAGCGAGCACGTGTGCACCCTCTGCGGCGTCTCATTCGTCAGCCCCTCGGGCCTGCGCTGCCACAAGCGGCTCAAACACGTCGGGGAGACTGAGGTATCTTATCTTCATCATCATCAGTCTATTTATATTGCCCCACTGCTCGGGCACAGACCTTCCCTTACATCGAGGGAGCTGGGGCCATAATCCACCACGCGGACCCAGTGCGGGTTGGCGGATTTCACATGCCTTAGATTTTATTCTTTTACGACATGCAGGTTTCATCACGATGTTTTCCTTCACCGTTTTGAGAGCACTCGGTAAATGTACGTAAGTTTTTCCGTCGAAAAAACCGAGGATAACTCATTGGTACATGGCTGCCCTGGCTGGGAATCGAACCTAGGACCTCCGTATCGCAAGTCCATTGACCCAACCACTGAGCCACCGAGCTCTCTCTTACCAGATCTTATCTTACCAGCTGTCAAACTCGAGCGCGAGACAGAAGACGCCCCGCAGCGGCGGAGTGAAGAGCACGGCACAGTGACTCCATGTTTGTATTTTTATTAATTTTGGTTGAATTTTGACAGGGAAATAAAAATACGCCAATAAAAAATCAGAATTTTTTAAAACAAGCTCTCGTATTTATAGTACCCTACATTTTGATATAAATTTTGTATGAATAACTATTTCGGTTTAGACATAATTTGAAAAGACATGGAAGGGGTATGTTTGCGATTTTTTTCTATCGAGCGAAGTTTGTCCAACCGTGTATCGGTATTCATCAGTCTCTAGATATACACCCCAAGATTGCTTTATACTTTTTTCAGACTTTCAATTTTAGTAGTTTATGCCGTAGCCTTCGTAGAAAAATTTAAAATACGCGCACACGAAGCCTTAAGTTAAAGTTGCCAGAAAGTGTGAGGACGGCTTTAGAAAATGGCGGGAAAGGAGGGTTGCGAAATTATTTGATAATTTCTAGTTTAATGTCTACAGTGGGCATAGACCACTTACCCCATAGACATGAAATCGGTACAAATTCTGTCAAACGATGAGCGCAATAGAAGAAGCGGGGCAGGGGCGCCATATTAAATCCATGTCGATATCTCTAGGTTACGCGTGTCGCGAAGCAATTTTGCGCTCATATGGCGGTATGTGATGTGGAAACAAGGAGCCAGAGAGGAAGATCTGCTTCCTGATCTCCTCCATCCTCCTCCTCTACTCAAACGAAGTTGCGGGGTACAACTAGTTAAATATTTATAAAGACCTGTCGGGGCTCGTGGAGTCCACACGTGACCAAAATGCTGGCCTGTATTTCGCCCAAAGGCTCAGCCTAGCGATCCAGAGGGGAAATGCCGCCAGCATTTTGGGCACGTTGCCGGACAACGGGGATCGGTTGAACTATTTGTAATACTAAGTCATTCAGATAGTTCAACCGACCTATTGTACATATAGTTTTTAGTTTAGTTTATATATATATATATATATATTTAGTTTTATTGTAATAGATTGTAATATTATTAATATTAGCCTTATTTCTAATTAAATTAACTTTATTCAATAAATCTTACACAAATATAATAAAACTAAACTACTTAAAAATATATTAAAAACTAAACTAAAAATCTACCTTACTAAAAATATTCTAAAAAACTTGGCCCTCTTGGGAGGGTGCCCATCACGCTGGCGGCATACCCGCGCTGGATGGCCAGGCTCAGCCTCTGCGCGAGCGCCGCCAGCACGAGGGTCACCCGTCGCCTCCCTCAGGCGCTTGCTGAGCTCCTTGTGGAGCGCGTGTGCTCTCGGGCCCCACGGACCAAGTGTCTCGACGCCAAAGGGGACAAAGTCGTATTGGGCGCCGAGACACCTGTATTTGCCCCTAATTAAATAATATTTATTTATTATTCTCTCACACACCATCACACACCTCACATACATCTAATTTTGTACCTATATACATGCATAACCCCTGCGTGGGATGCACCGTTGCTACTCTTTACTGTTCTTTCTAGGCTACATTTTGTACTTTTATTATTACTATTTATCATATCCATTAATTTTACCTGTTTTGGATGCTTACTCTTTAACCTGCACTGGTGTACTATAAATATATTGTACCTACTGTAAAACTGGAAGGAACCGACTCTCAAAACACAGGTTATCCTAGTTTGAGAGTTTGGGCCACTATCAACTGTGTAATGTACCCATAATAGATCTAAATAAACTATTTCTATTTCTATTATGTATCTCCACAGAAGGCCCCAGAGGCCACAGAGAGTGACATCGACGATACTTTCTGTGTGACGTGCAACATTCGCTTCGAGACCGCACAAGCGTATGACGAACACTTCGCTCATTCCGCGCTACACGTCGATGGCACAGCGTAAGTAGTTCATTATTATATATAATAATGCCCTGGATATCGTTTTGTATTCTATTACACTAGCTGTATGCACTTTAGTTTTTGGTCAAACGCATAGGTTTCTTAGTAATTGGTTAACTGGAACATGCATTGAAATGACTATTATTATTTGGATTATAAGCTGATGATATTTAATTAAGGTTATCTGTGTTTTAAATAAAGGAAATTAAATAAAACATAAACATTAAATAAAACATTATGACGGACTCGACAGTTCGTCATTTGCCAATTTCGTGTTAAAGTGTATTTCTATCTTAAGGCCTAACATGAACCAACTGGCGCCGCCAATCTTGAAAAAATAATATCTTCCAATTTAATCTAAAGCTATTTACAAAATGTTTATTAGGATGAATACTATTTTTCAATATACAATACATGGCATAATTGCGACAAGCTAAGTTGTAGTTCGCAAATGTGCCAAAAACGGCCGTTTTAACTTACCGACATTGAATCACGTTATAAATAAGCATTAAAAAAATAGTATTTATCGTAATAAACATTTTGTAAATAGCTTTTTTAATAAAATTTATTATATTGGAAGGCTCTTAAGGGCCTGACATGAGCCAACTAGCGCCGCCAATCTTAAAAAAATAATATCTTCCAATATAATAAATTTTATTAAAAAAACTATGAACTCGAATTTACTTTCTAGCCGCAGGACAGACGAGGCCGAAATATCTGCTCCCATGGAAACTAGAGCTGCTAAAGTTAAGGTGATTTATAATTATAAGTTATAACTTACATCATTATCCAGTAATTGTGCAATTTGTCAATTTCAATATTTGTCTGTTTTTCAGGTTGCACGCGAATTCAAACTAAGGTAAAGATCCCATCGGTACGAAGGTAGGATTTTATCCCCAATCCAATTTTTGATGTATATAAACAAACATGACGTTTGACAGTTCACCAAAAACAATATTAAGGGCCTTCCATGAGCCAACTAGCGCCGCCAATCTTAAAAAAATAATATCTGCCAATATAATCAATTTTATATAAAAAAGCTATTTACAAAATGTTTATTACGATAAATACTATTTTTCAATATACAATACATGGCATAATATTTTTTTTTAAAAACGGAGATATTTTTACATTTATTCGTTATCTTGTACATCATGCGGTTGATTGTGGGGCAAAATCTGGCATTGTCATTTCAATCGTTTCACTCTGAACTCATTTGAGTCGCACTGGCCAAAGCTGGCTAAATCGTGATCATTAGGAAATAAGTAAGTTTGTTTACATTCATGGAAAATTGAATTGGGACAGACTGTAACCGCGTATGCTTTGTTTCGCGGCCATTTTGTTTTTCATACATGTGTGACGTATGATTTAGTTTAGTAATACTATGTATCAAAGGGGCAAGCCGATATAAATTACGGATGTGTGTGAGAACAGGCGCCGACGCGGCCGCGAGGCCGGAATAGGAGAGACAGTAGTACTCTCCTCTCCCCGCTCGCTCTCGCCTCATCGCCTTTCCAGTACCTGATTAAAGACTTTGCATTTGGCTGGATACTTTTTCTAATCTCTAGGAAGGGGGGGGGGGGGGGGGGAGAAGCTGATCCTACCTGCCCCCCCTTGGCGACCTTGCTAAGTATATATGTATATTTTTTGTTTCCATGCAGAAAACGTGTCGGAGAAGGCGCACCATCAAGCCGTGGTAGTTTCAGAAAACGCACTACTTGTTACCAGGTTAGTATAAAGCAAGTAGGTAAGTTGTAGTTCACATAATTGCGAAAAACGGCCGTTTTTGGCACATTTGTGAACTACAACTTACCTACATTGAATCACGTTACAAATAAGCATTTAAAAAATAATATTTATAGCAATAAACAATGTGAACGTAGCTTTTTTAATAAAATTGATTATATTGGAAGATATGATTTTAAAGATTGGCGGCGCTAGTTGGCTCATGTCAGCGCCTTAAACCAATAATTTTGAAAATAGATTTTTTGAATTTAAAATAGATTAATATAAATAGACTGATGATGATGGAGTATAATATAAATTGTTTTCAGTGTGGCCGTGTCTGCGAGTCTTACACGGAGTATTTGCAACATCATAAGAAGGAGCATCCTCGTACGCCGATTGGCAACCCAGCCGACAGGCGGGTTTGCGAGGTCTGTGGGATTTCGCTATCGGTAAGTCATTTGTAGGATTCCGTACCTCACAAGGCAACATTTACCCCGTCTATTTATTTATTTAAAGAAAGAAAGAAAATACATTTATTCAGGCACATACACAAATACAAATATTACAAACTCTGTAACACGCACATATCATACACGCACACGTCATATCTTCTCGTCTTCAATACCACAATGCCTAAAAACTAAGGTCTTCAACCAGTGCGTCCTGCCAGTGATGACCTACGGAGCCGAAACGTGGACATTGACGGTGAGACTGGCCAACAAGTTCAAAGTCGCTCAGCGAGCTATGGAAAGAGCTATGCTTGGAATTTCTCTGTTAGATAGAATAAGAAACGAGTATATCCGCCAGAAGACAAAAGTGGTTGACATTGCTCATAGAATCAGCAAACTGAAGTGGCAGTGGGTTGGTCACATCTGTCGTAGAACCGATAACCGATGGGGGAGACGAGTTCTCGAATGGAGGCCACGAACGGGTAAACGTAGTGTGGGACGCCCCCCGACCAGATGGAGGGATGACCTTCGCAAAATGGCTGGCAGGGACTGGATGCAGACGGCCGAGAGTAGGGTTGATTGGCGCGCTTTGGGAGAGGCCTACGTCCAGCAGTGGACTGATACGGGCTGATGATGATGATGAACACGCACACTTGTAAATGTAAGCATTTCTAGTTGGCACGGGGCGCGACGAGAGTAACCACACGCGATCTTGTAATAGCTCAAGTTATTGAATAAACACCGATCATTCAATCATGCAGTCGTTTTATTGAACAACCCAAAACCTTCTGATTCATAATTGGTGACCTTAAACTACGTACAACAGCCCCCTTACCTTGAAGTCTTATAGCAGTATTACTTTCATAATACTTTGTTACTTCGTACTATGACGGCCTTAATGAGCTTACTTTAAGGTCGTCATTATACGAAGTAACAAAGTATTATGGAAGTAATACTGCTATAAGACTTCAAGGTAAGGGGGCAGAAGCCCTTACAACTCCTTAGCTAATCTGATATTGATGTGCAGCGCCGGAACATGACTGCGGCGCTGATTGCCAAGCAGAACCCATAGGTCCACTAGGGACCTCCAGGAGCAGACCCGACCCAATTAAATACTTAGATAAAAATAATAAATATAGTTCAGCAAAATAAAAAAGCAAAAAATAAAATACTCTTCTTTCAATATACTCTTTGACATTTTTTATTATTATTATTTGTGTAGATGGTAGTTGTTATTATTGACATTGAATATTAATTTATAATTATTATATTACATATTATTATATTCTACTGTGTGTAACTGTTAAGCTATTAACAATCGATTATTATTATTTTAAAATAAGACGATCATCATTACAAATAGGACTACATTACTCTTATGTAAGAAAATTATGTAAATATGAAATAAATGAAATCAAAATCTTAAAACACTTACTAAAATAATAAAAATATTACCATAAATAAAAACAAAGATTTAAGCTAATAATTTAAGCTTTTACAGAAGGCGAGCTTAATTCCTTGGGGCAATATCTACCAGCAGACCTATCTGAGAGCTATTTATTTCAATATTTTCAATGTAATTTCAGGCGAACAGTGTAATGGCGCATGCAGAGATACACACACGGAATAAAAAATTCAAATGCGATATTTGCGGCCGCGAATGTATATCCAACATTACCTTCAAGAGGCACTTACTCGTAAGTTACTCAAAGGCTGAGATTCAGAATCACATAGAATATAATAGAAAATATGTTTATTGCCATACACCAATTACATAAGCTTACAAAAAATCAATCAAGTAGTAAGTTATAATCTAATATAGTTATGCTAAGTGGTGTGGCAAAAGGTGCATGTTTCAGCTGAGCTAACACCGAGGTGTGCAGCGCTGTGACTCGACATGCACCTCTTCCCTGACATAATATATAGCTGATATTCGGTATGATAACGAGCTTGAACTAAGATAGCCTAGTGCTATCTTCCCTTTGAACTATAGTATATGTGGTTTGTACTACATCTCTTTATTGCAAGTAAATATTGGTCTTGGGCAGGACTTGAACCTGCGACCTTGTCATCCGTGACGACAGTTCGTCATTTGCCAATCATCATGTCATACAAAATATCATAGTCTTCTCTTCATCCAGAGGAGTCGCAGTAGCGTCTTATCTTCATCCAGAGGAGTCGCCGTAGCGTCTTCACCCTGGGTAGCCGCGTCTTCATGTCTTCCTCCAGAGAAGTCGCCGTGGCGTCGTCACCCTGGGTAGCCGCGTCTTTATGTCTTCATCCAGAGGAGTCGCCGTGGTGTCGTCACCCTGGGTAGCCGCGTCTTCATGTCTTCATCCAGAGGAGTCGCCGTGGCGTCGTCACCCTGGGTAGCCGCGTCTTCATGTCTTCATCCAGAGGAGTCGCCGTGGCGTCGTCACCCTGGGTAGCCGCGTCTTCTTGTCTTCATCCAGAGGAGTCGCCGTGGCGTCGTCACCCTGGGTATCCGCGTCTTCATGTCTTCATCCAGAGGAGTCGTCGTGGCGTCTTCACCCTGGGTATCCGCGTCTTCATCCAGAGGAGACACCGTAGCGTCATCACTCTGGACAAAGCAGCTCGACAGTCACGTTCACTCCCGAGCTCGTAGTGGGACTCTTGAACGAACTGATGATATTGTCGATGTTTCAGACTCATACTGGAGTTAAACCCTACCAATGTCCCGCGTGCGATAAGCGATTCACTCAAAGCGGCAGCATGAAGCTTCATTACCGGACTGTCCATCTCAAGGAACCGTATCCGAAAAGGTACAGTGTGTTGAAGCTAGTATTCAAATAGTATTATCATCATCATCAGCCCGTATCAGTCCACTGGACGTAGGCCTCTCCCAAAGCGCGCCACTCAACCCTACTCTCTGCCCTCTGCATCCAGTCTCTGCCAGCCATCTTGCGAAGGTCATCCCTCCATCTGGTTCCCACACTACGTTTACCCGTTCGTGGCCTCCATTCGAGAACTCGTCTACCCCATCGGTTATCGGTTCTACGACAGATGTGACCAGCCCACTGCCACTTCAGTTTACTGATTCTATGAGCAATGTCAACCACTTTTGTCTTCTGGCGGATATTCTCGTTTCTTATTCTATCTAACAGAGAAATGCCAAGCATAGCTCTTTCCATAGCTCGCTGAGCGACTTATTATACCAAACCCGTAATAATAAATCACTCTCAGCTCAGCCGTTTTTGGCACATTTGTGAACTACAACTTAGCTTGTCGCAATTATGTCATGTATTGTATATTGAAAAATAGTATTTATCGTAATAAACATTTTGTAAATAGCTTTTTTAATAAAATTTATTATATTGGCAGATATTATTTTTTTAAGATTGGCGGCGCTAAATGTTATTTTTACTTTTCAGGAATCGTCGCAAAAAGGAACCTCTTCTGGATACAACATACTCGTCTGATGATTCCGACGAACAGCCGTTGCGTAAACAGTCGAGGTTTACCTTCGGGATGTGATGAATAGCATAAATAAAATAAAAGATCATTTATTTGCCACATAGTCAAGACATACATAAGTTTAAATAATAAATGCGTAATTCAAATTCTGAGTAAAAATAGGAGCGCACCATCATAATTCATGTTTCTAACCGAATGTTAGACATGGTTGTCGGAATACTACTACTATTGTCCGATAGATGGAATTGCGTAACATACCCTTTAAGTATGTATAAAGCGATGAAGATTTTCGGTGGGCGTGGTGTGGCCTGTGGTGGCTCAGTTGGTAAGAGCGTGTCACGAAATGACAAGGTCGCAGGTTCAAGTCCTGCCCACGGTAAGAATTTTTTCATCATGTTCTAATTTATTCACCGAGCATGGATAATGCGTAATTCAAATTCTGAATAAATATTAACTTAAATCATACCGTCAGACTGTAGCAAAAAGGCTGAGAGTGGCTCAGCACTAAATGTAGCATGTAATGCAAACATATAGTTCTGATTTTCAGCCACCGCCTGGTTTATAACGCACACTACTGTGTCGATGGTGATCTAAACTAAACCCTAACATGTCTACATACGGTTCAATATAGCGTGATATTTATTGTCAACGTCTGTAAACTAAAACTACCCTACCCTACTTACATTTTTAGCTGTTCTGTGATTATTGCATAGTTATTTTTACATTATTATATCGGATCTCTTTATTTTCGCAATGATGAACAGGTTCAATCAATCAGTTCCTTCAGTGTTTTAGGTGATCATATTTGTTTACAAAATAAGACACTTGATTTGGGCTGCGGTATAATAATAAGTAGCCAATCATTGATCTCCTATAAATAACTAGATACACAGTCTGCCTTCTAAAAATGTCCGAGCGCAAAGGTCCAAACGTATGAATGGAATCATTTGCTTTATTGGACATTATTTGGACGTTAACAATGGACCCTCATTTCGACGTTTTTTAAATTGTTTTAGTAAGACCTTTGTGTATCTAGTTGTTTATAGGAGATCAATGTAACCTTTTGAAAATGGCGGGATACGTCGGTTGCGAAATTATTTGATAATGTTCAGTTTAATGTCTACAGTCTTGGGTTGTACAGTATGGGTAAATTATTGGAGGATTCATGCAGGATCTGAAGTTTGTCGCTATAGTCAATAGTCCCGCTACGAGCTCGGGAGTGAACGTGACTCAAATAGTTTTTGAAAAAAACTTAACCTTATTGAGGCCCCCTGTATACTTATCTCTGTCTTCGACTGTACTAGGTAAAATGTTGATAATGATAAATGACAAATTGTTTATACATATACATACAGTACATATTTAAAATTATTCGTAAATGTTTTTAGTTAGGTTCCTATTTGTTGAACCTAGCCTAGCTTGCCTAGCGACTATGCTTATAATCTGTCAAATACTTTAAAACATAAATAAAACAATGTTCTGGATACTAATATTGGTTTCATTGTGTTTTCCATAATATTTTGATGAAAAAAGCCTTTAGAAGTCAACTTGAAGGAGCGTAGACAGATTATTGAAGGAGTGATGAGGTAGCTTTGTAAATGCCATACATAATGTCAAAATTATTCCCTTCCATTTCTTTCACTCCGTTTTCACTCAAAAGAGGTGCATTGAACATTACTTTAGCGATCACCGCCAAAATTGTACATGCTTCTCAATAATGTAATTAATACTGTATTATGGTGCAATAAAGTGCATTTATCATATCTTACTAAACTCTCAAATTCTATTGAATTTAGATTTATTTGATCCGTAGAGAGAGATAATTTGATCCTATTTATTTGAATATTTTGAAAGAAAGATTTGGGCGGTGACCGCGACTTCAATCGTTTTCATTTTGACACTTGAACGACATTGCTGCCTTTCATTGTCGTTTGTTAAAACTTGCAAAAACATAGCAGCAATGTATATCGTCCATGTGTCAAATTGAAAGCGATAACGATGGAAGTCGCGGTCACCTCACTACTGAAAATACGAGGCAAAAATCTGTGGCAGTATGACTACTCTCGACCATTGCCAAAAACAAACGCTTATACTTATAAATAAAAAACATTGTCAAAAAGCTGAAATCGTAAGATTATTGTGTGCAGCAGTTTTTTCATCTAAAATACAATAAATCTTCAGCAATGAGTTCTGGATTCATAACAGAATCTGAGATATTAGAGGAGCGTCGCCGTCGACAAGAGGAATGGGATAAAGTCCGCACCGACGACCAGCCAAAAGGTAAATAATGCGACCACAATCATGTGCCATAGTGTTTCTTTCATTGATTTATTTCTTTGTAACAATACGTAATAATATATAATGACACTTCCATGCCTCAGGGAGTACGTTAAGCTGTCTCAGGAATATAATAAGTATTGCTGGCGTTCGGTAATTCTCACCTTATCCAATCGCTAGGTATGCTAAAAGTTCTCGCATTGTTGCGAGCGCTGATTAGGATCTTAACATCATATGTAAAAGATAACACAGGTATTAGCGACAACCATATCCGAGGAGATTGAGGGATGACCTTCGCAAGGTGGCTAGAGACTGCAAAAGGCCGAGAGTCGGGTTGAGTGCTGTGCTTTGGGAGAGGCCTATGTCCAGCAATGGACTGGTACAGATGAGATCTGAGGAGTAATTGTACCAAGCATTTGAACCTGTACATACTATGTCATTCTCAACCCTGGGTCAGAGTGTCGCTAAGGGGCACAAATTTTTAAAAATTTAAATAAAAATGATTTTAGATAAGCCCTGACTCCCGAACTAGCGTGACCTGTGTTTCGGGAATCAGTGTCCTTCCGTGTCTACTTATTACTAGTTATTACCAGACCTTCTTTTTGCAATAATTAGAAAGAGGACTAGTGTCAGCTTAATAAGTGGGGATTGTAAACATTGGCTGAATCATTTAAAAATTATGGAGCCGTATCAAATTGGAATTGAAGCCAATTCAATTCAATGTTTTATTTGTGGCATCGAATGCGTATTCACAATTCCGCCAATGTCACGTAACGAAGCACATACACACTGGGGTCAGGTACAAGGAGCCTGTGTAATGTAAACGTTATACATATCTGAGAAGTGAGGGTTAATTAGATTTATGGCTAATAGCCTTTGTTTTACGTTGAATTTTGTTTGGGGGAATTATTGAGGCATTGTGAGCTTGAGGCTGGATATAAATTATTTCAAAAAACAAACAATAAAACAGACTAATAAAAACCTATGACACTCCCGTAATCAAGACGAATGTAACGATACCTCATACACCAAAATCCATCAAGCCGTTTAGGCTACTGGGTGGCAGTAAGGATTATACATTCATACACCCAAAAAACATTACCCTCCTTCTGGGGCAGTCAGGTAAATACCCAAATTGGAGACCGTTATGTTGTGTTACTCTAGTACCTAGTTCAAAGTATAAAGAAATCAATTATTTTATCCTCAGAGGCACCGGAGGAGGTTTACGACTCACGGCCATTATTCCAACGTCTTGAAGAACAGAGGCTACGGAAAGAGGCGGAGTTTGAAGAGGCCCACAAACTAAGTAAGATATTTAAATTATTAAATGATAAATGGAGAAAATATCAGTCTTCAAAGTTCTTTATTGATATTGCAGGTATATAAATACAGATGTTCACAGATAATTATGTTCGCTGCAACTGCCTTTCGGCGTACAATATTAATGTTCCGAATATATTTTCATTACATCGATTAAATAGAAATTTACTTTTATTGAATACATAACAATAACCAAAATACAATAAAATTAAATGTCAATTTGCCCCGTTCCTATTAATTGTTATTAAAATAAATTACTAATTAGTCAAATTCATACCACTTTATCGTTAAGAAACTCGTCAATAGAATAATAGCATTTACTTACCAGGATTTTGTAAAGCTTAGATTGCAAAATTTTTGCTCTTTTAATTCATCTGGTAAGTGGTTATACAATTTAGGAGCCATCACATAAATAGTTTTTGAAAAGAAACTAGTTTTCGGGAAATGATGTGGTAGCATCTGAATTTTATTTTTTGTGAGGCGGGGACGTTTACTTTCTTGTGATTTAAAATAGTTTAGATGTTCCTTTACGAACAGACATGATTCAAATATATACATTGATGGTAAATTTAGTAAATTCAATCGTATGAAAAACGGTCTACAACTGTCAGTTTGTTTTGCCCCATACATTGCTCGAACACACCTCTTCTGCGCCCGAAATACGGGTAGTATGTTGGTCTTTGCAGCATTGCCCCAATGTAGAAGGCCATATCGTAGGTTAGAGGCAACATATCCATGGTAGGCACTCAGTGCTGCCCTCTGTGATGCAATACTTCTTCTCTCTTCCTCCAGAGGATTCGCCGTAGCGTCGTCACTCTGGACGAAGCAGCTCTACCGTCACATTCACTTCCCGAGCTCTTGACTCTATCAAGTCTGGAGATCGGGCGCGCACTATTTCTGATTAATTTAACGTGATTTTCAGATTTTCGACAAAAATATCAAAATTATGTATTATTAGAAGAGCTTGATGGTTCAATGGTTGGGTCAATGTACTTGCGATACGGAGGTCCCAGGTTCGATTCCCAGCCAGGGCAGCCATGCACTAATGAGTTCTCCTCAGTATTTTCGACGGAAAAACTTACGTTCATTTACTAAGTGCTCTCAAAACGGTGAAGGAAAACATCGCGATGAAACCTGACGTAGAAGAAGAAGAAAATCTTAAGGCATGTGAAATCCGGCAATCTGCACAGGGCCCGCATGGTGGATCATGGCCCGAGCTCCCTTGATGTAAGGGAAGGTCTGTGCCCGAGCACTGGGGCTATGTAAATAGACTGATGATGATGATTAAAATTATTTGATAATTTTGCAACTGTCACATTCCCAGCTGTTTTATAAACTGTATGAAAATTTACTCCACAGAAAACATGATCCGAGGTCTGGATGATGACGAAGTTGGTTTCTTGGACCTGGTGGAACGAACCAAGGCCAAAGCAGCGCAGCAGATCTCCATCGAAGAACAGAAAGAGATGCAAGAGTTCAGGTATGGGTTTGTTTAATTGTTGGGTTCTCAACTTCAAGAGGAAAACATGTTTTACTCACAAAATGATTATTGACACACACCCATGAGCATACATACACACACACACCCTTCCACACATACTCCCTCTTGCACACATTATATATATATCTATCTCACACACACACACACCCTCTCTCTCTCTCTCTCTCTCTCTCTCTCACACACACACACACACACCACGCACTCACCCTCGCTGCATCTGCAAATAGTTGCAATAACCTAATAGTAGGTTACATTGTATTAGTCCATTGCCTAGGAGAGGGAGCCTGGTGATCTGTGCCACAGGTATTGTTACCTAGTTCAGACACCAGACTCTCACATTAAAGAATGGCATCTACCTAACTAATAATTTATTTGTCCTAGTTCTAAGCATAATGTTATTTTTTATTGTGAGATGATATAAAGACACATACACTCCAAAAACATAACCCTCCTTGCGTAGTCGGGTAAAAATGATATTGTTATTACGGTCGTTAGGGAGCGTGTGTCCACGCTGGCTGAGACAGAGGAGATGCAGCGGCTCCGAGCTCAGTTGGCGCCGGCAAGAGCGACCGCCTCCGCTACCAGCGGCACGGCACAGAAAAACAAATTGCATGGGGTGAGTTACACTTTATTACGAATGACATAAGGTATGATTTGACCCGATAGCTTCCCACTATCCCACTAATATACAAGATGGCCTTGAATTCTTTCGACAAAATTAAGTGGATGGTTAGGATTGTGACATACATTTAAATTCTGCAAATATTGCAAATATTTAAGTAAGTAAAATAAGGGCCTTCCATGAGCCAACTAGCGCCGCCAATCTTAAAAAAATAATACCTTACAAATTATTATTTTTTTATTAAAAAAGCTATGTACACAATCTTTATTAGGATAAACACTATTTTATATATATATATATATATATCTATCTACATAAAACGTGTTTTTTTATAGTTATTTAACCTATTAATTTTGGTTCTCTGTCGCAGGTGGTTGTACGGAAGCGTAAGGCGAGTGATATGGAGGAGAACAAGGTGGACAGGCCAGAGAGTGGCACCCAGGCTAAAGTCAACGGGGTGGTCACGTAAGGAAGTTATTTTTGGCATATACGGTGGAAGTTTTTAAGGTTCAGATTTTCTCAAAAACTACTTGTCCTATTGCAAAAATTCTATCACTGTTAGATAGAGAAAAGTTAAAACTATGTAACTGTAAAATAATTATTAAATTCGGTCCTGTAGTTTTTGAGAAAATCTCAACCTTATTGAGGCCCCCGGTATACTTATCTCTGTATTTCCTAAAATACTTATATGTAACACTAGTCTAGTAAGGCCTGACAGATATCAGATTAGATATTTCCCTGTAAAAGTTATATCAAAGCGTCGCCATGAAAGGGCGGAAAGTTTTATAATCTCTCTCGTCGTCCTATTAAACTGTCATGAGCTTGAAACATGAGCGCAATAGGGCTGTTTACGTCCATGTGAATTGCAGGGTGATCTTATTCAAGATCACAAAATTGATTGATTTGACAAAATTAGCTAACGCCATCTATTGAGCTCAAAAAAAACAGTTTATCTTACAGGTCGCGTCATGTAAAAAGAACGCTGGCGGTCAAGCTGCGCATTAGGCGATTTATCGATCTATTTGGTGGTATGAGGGCGAGGGGCGGGTCACGCGCTGCATACTTGCCGTTGCGCTACTGGTTCGTCAGTCGACCTTTGCTTTACCCATGCGCAAACACCCCTCCACTTTCTTATTTATTTTATTTTATTAATGGACTCGACAGTTCGTCATTTGCCAATGTCATGTTACAGAAAATTCAACATATTCAATAGGCTTCTATCTTCCTCCAGGGGAGTCGCAGTAGCGTCTTCACCCTGGGTATCCGCGTCTTCATGTCTTCATCCAGAGGAGACGCCGTAGCGTCATCACTCTGGACGAAGCAGTTCGACAGTCACGTTCACTCCCGAGCTTGTAGCGGGAACTCTTGATAAAAGCTTGAAACTTCAGATCTTGCATAAATAATTCAATAACTACACCGTACTGTCATTCGCGAACATTTTCTGATTAATTTAACGTGATATTAAACACAAAATAGTCCCTGTAGACGTTAAAAGGAAAATTATCAAATAATTTCGCAACCGTCGTTTCCCGCCATTTTCAAGTGAACCCTCCACTTTCTTCCAGCGTTCTTTTTACATGACGAGGCCTGTGTTTGCAACATAAAATCTCTTTTACATAAGTATATTCTTTTTAGTTCACATGTTTAGCTTTTTTAGTCTATATTCTCTTTGTTGACATTCTTCTTTTGTTTTTCTTTTATTATTACATCGATTCTATTATAATTTACAGTATTTTATTCATTAACTACATAAATTACCGCTGAACGCCCACATTAACCAGCCCTACTAGCTCATAACACCCAGCAGCGTATTAAACAGCCTGTACTGTTGCTTAAAAAATCGTGTTTGTTCCCGTAGCGTCCAATCAAATGGCTCAGTGTCACCCGCTGCCGTGAGCGCCCTGCGTTGTGTGGGCGTGCTGCCAGGACTCGGCCACTACGACACAGACACGTCCACAGACACTGACGACTCAAGCGACATAGATACGGTGAGAAAGAAATGATGAACAGAAAGATTTATTTAAGGGATCTGCCGAGTATATCCGCCAGAAGACGAAAGTGGTTGACATTACTCATCTTCTTGCAGTGCCTCTCACTAATGAAGGCTGGCCGTCAGCTCCGCATATCTCCCTCTGTCTTGAGCCAGTCGGAAAAGCTCTTCGACGCTGGCTATCTCTGTCCACTCCCTTATATTGCGGAGCCACGATTTCTTCCTTCTGACAACCCGCCTCATCCCCTTAATCTTGCCCATCATTATGAGTTGGAGGAGCTGGTATCTCATTTGCTCATAGAATAGAAATATTTGACATTGCTCATAGAATCAGTAAACTGAAGTGGCAATGGGCTGGTCACATTTGTCGTAGAACCAATAACCGATGTAGTCGAATTCTCTAATGGAGACCACGAACGGGTAAACGTAGTGTGGGACGCCCCCCGACCAGATGGAGGGATGACCTTCGCAAGATGGCTGGCAGGGACTGGATGCAGAAGGCCGAGAGTAGGGTTAGGTAGGAGAGGCCTACGTCCAGCAGTGGACTGATATGGGCTGATGATGATGACGATGAAGGGACCTGCCCTTCTAGCATATGTTTGTTATGACGCGCCACGCCCACGCCACGCCGTGACAAAGTTGAGGAGTGACATATGAAAGATCGGCCGCAAACGTGTAGTCGTGCTACGAAAGGTTGCGTCTGACAGCCATTGGACAGCTCGCCGACATCACGCCGTCATCATCACAGACAGAGTCAGTCGGAATGATGAAGAGAAAGATAGAAAACGTGTTATTCACACACAAGGCATGTCTGTATTCCCTATTATATCATCGTCATTCTGTATCAGTCCTTTGCTGAACGCAAGACTCTCCAATACTCAACACAGAGCCATCTGACATCACATGCCATGCATCAGGGGCGTTCCTCTATATTAATATTGAGGTTAATACTGTAACGATATTTTCAGAGTGACAAGTGCTCCGCAAAACACGACCTGCTAGGTCGACGGCCGGGACAATCACCAGAGAAGCTGAAAGAGAAGGCCAAATGTTAGTTAGACATTAGGTTTAATCACTTAATAACTGTTAATGGAGGTTTTCTGATAGCTACTAAATTTAGTTGACTTTGGTTCTAATTTTAACAGAGGGCGGTGGTTTGTAAAACTTTTGTGCCTTTCTGTATTGTTTTTAACATCTTGGTAGTTATCTAACGATTTTCTGACGCCTGTTCTAATCACCGGTATCCCTTCATTACATGTCTACGCTCAATTTATTTACAAAGAAATGAATTTGAAACTTAACATGTCGGTTCTTACTGTCAAAGTATGAAAGTCGTCGCTAAAAATTACTAGAAACAGTAACGGAACAAATATGGAGCCCTGTCGGACTCCCCATGTTTTACCGAGATTCTGGATGCGTTTCGCCATTATTTTTTACCTGTTGCGCTCTTTTGTGAATAGAATTACTATAAGTTGAATGATTTGTCATTAACGCCGTAGTGTTTTTAGTTTTAGCAACAAGATTTTATTGGTGACACAATCGAATGCCTTTGATAAATCGAAAATACTGCACTGGCTTATAATTGTATCGCTATCTTTTGCAACTGATTTATTAGAGGACCTAAAACTGTATTGCCTACTAGCTGTCAGAAAATTATCTTAAAATTAGATTCGGGTAATAGGTATAGAGTAGATATAAACGTAGAGATTTAGAAGTTATACTATACATACATGCAAGTGAGTTATTTCAGAAACATACTATACTGCCTTTCTTTGTCACGATTTAGGTACAGTCGGAGACAGAGATAAGTATACAGGGGGCCTCGATAAGGTTGAGATTTTCTCAAAAACTACTGGACCGAATTTAAGAATTCTTTTACAGTTATAGTTTTAACTTTTATCTATCAAACAGTAAAAGAATTTTCTGCAATAACTCAAGTAGTTATTGAGAAAATGTTAACCTTAAAAACTCTCCTGTACACCTTTCTGTGTTCAACCGTACATTATTGCAAAAATATCGCATCCATGTGTCAAAAAACGACAAGAAAGGGTATGCAACATGGATGTTTATGGTATTGGTACAACTTCTAAGTTTTAACAAATTGTATGTATATTAGGAAAACAAGTTTTAAAGTAATAATTATGTAAGGTTGAAAGCGAAAGAATGATTAAAAGCCCCATTTATGGTAAGAATTGCAGAATCCTTCTGGAAAGGTTGACCAAAGCGAAATAATATTCAAAAGCTCCATCTATACAGCGATGCCCATCTCAAAAGTCTTTTGGCGCTGCGTTCCCACAACCTCGTTCCAAACGCGATGCGTTGAACACCTTGGGGTTTTAGTGGGTATAGGATAGTATTATGGCGGGAGTCCCACATACTCACCGCGCGCCCCTCCTCATTGGCGCGGTGAGATGCGAAAAGCATTTCCCCAAGTAAAAAAAAAGGATGGTCATGTTTTCCGAATGTATGTATGTCTAATTCTTTGGCACGACCTACAGCCTAAACGTCTTGACAGATTTTAACATATGAGGTGTCATTAGATTCGTCTTGATTGTAGAAGTGACATAGGATATAAAAATTTAATCAAAGCGGCTTAAATTTTCAGCAGTCGGTTTTTATTCTTTTTTAAATACGATAAAATGCGTAAACTTGTATTATTGAATGTTTACGGGAATGCACTGAGTGTAATGTATAAGTTATTTGTATATTATATTATGTATTATAGTTATTAATAAATGTACAATTATTCTCATATGGTATTTTATCTTTTACTAGCTCCGGCAACTTTGTATTGTTGAATTTGATACGGGATTTTTGGTGCAAGAGAAATGTGGGTGTTTTGAGAAGGAAATAAGACACAAATAAAATTAAAATAATTATATATTTTAAACAGTCATATCAACAGATAAATGACAATACAATTACATTGAATTAAATTGTGATTATTATTTACACGTGATAATCATGTCATCTTTTCTAAATCATGTTGAAAACGATTTAATATTCGTACATACGCAATACTTAATATTATTTGACATAGATGAGAATAATATAGATAATCTTACACATACATAGTCTTATACTACTTAAAATATTAACAATTTTACACAAAAAAAAAATACTTTAAGAGCCTTCATGGAGCCAACTAGCGGCGCCAATCTTTAAAAAAATAATATCTTCCCATATAATCAATTTTATTAAAAAATGCTATTTACAAAATGTTTATTAGGACGAATACTATTTTTCAATATACAATACATGGCATAATTGCGACAAGATAAGTTGTAGTTCCCAAATGTGCCAAAAACGGCCGTTTTTCGCAATTATGCGAACTACAACTTACCGAAATTGAATCACGTTATAAATAAGCATTTAAAAAATAGTATTTATCGTAATAAACATTTCGTAAATAGCTTTTTTAATAAAAAAATATTATATATTTTTATGGAAGATATTATTTTTTTAGATTGGCGGCGCTAGTTGGCTCTATGAATCCTTAATCTAGCAACTTCACTGTGGTTGCACCGGCTACTACTCTGTGGGTGACTCGGTTACGTGGATTACTCGGTTACTTTGTGGAAGAGTCGTATACTTTGTAGGTGTACGGTTACGTGAGAACACGTTTTAATCTGGCAACTTCACTGTGGTTACATCGGTTACTACTCTATGGATGACTCGGTAGCTTTGCGGATTACTCGGTTACTAGGATGACTCGGTTACTTTGTGGTTGACTCTGTTACTTTGTGGATGACTTGGTAACTTTATTGATTACTCGGTTACTAATCAGCAATAACTGAGCGTCAAATAATGCAAGCCAGTATTCTCTTGCACTCCGATCTAACGCCTCTGGTAACTTTACTGTGGATGTAACGGTTACTCTATGGATGACTCGGTTACTTGGATTGGATGACTCGGTTACTTGGATTGGATGACTCGGTTACTTGGATGTATCAGTTACGTACGAGTCAGCACTAACTGAGCGTCAAGTAATGCAAGCCGTTATTCTCTGGTACTCTGACGGCCTTTCGCATACGACTCGTTTCAATTGCGTCCGAATCGTCTGATGAGTCTTCTTGGTGATCTAACGGCTCCGGTAAATCATCCTTCTTGCGACGGTTCCTGAAACAAGAAGTGTTAGCAGCTTATTTCTTACCCAACTGCTGCAAGGAGGGTAATGTTTTAGGGGGTGTCTGTCTGTCAAGTTTAAGGCAAGATTTGCAAGTAAGCACATTGTGTACATTTTTTCACGTCAACATATTTTTTGAATTCACATTTACACCACTTTGCAAGGAAAAGGTGCCAACGCTGAGGAGAAAAAGAGGCAAAAAACTCTCAGCAGCACATCTTTTAAAATAATGATAATATAATTACTTAATAACTATTACTATTATTAGTAACTCTAACCCTCATGCGGAACCGGCGACACACACCATGCATGTTCATCGTTTAAATAGTCATCTATCCTGTAATACGCCTTCTTAACAAATGTTCCTTTAATGAAATTTTTAAATTTCCTCTCTGTCAACGTCGTGACACTTTCTGGCAACTTGTTATAAAAGCGAATACAGTGCCCCATGAAGGATGTACTAACCTTACGTAGTCTGAATCCAGGAAATGCAAGTTTATCCCTATTTCTTGTATTATAACTATGTGTGTCACTGATTTGTGTGTTGTGTCAGTGTAAATATCATTTACTATGGGCCCTAGTGGTATCTTGTTTTTGTAGGAGTATTTCAAGTTATCTGTTAGTTTTTGTTTCTGTAGTAAAAGACATTGCCAGTTTTAAATGGAGCTTTGCCCCACCTCCAAAACTACGTGACCATTTAAGCTGTACCTATCATTTTGTTGGGGACTTATTACAGGTTTCATATTGCATAATCATAATCAATATCATTTTCTACTACTCTCGCAACTCCTATAGAAGAATAACAAAAACAATGAATAAATCGCTTCGATTTCTTACTATTTTCTGAATTCTTAACTAAGCTGTTTTTATCGAATCGCAACTTGTACAAAACTTTATTTTAAACCAATACTTTTAATAAAAAAACGGAGATATTTTTACATTTATTCCTTATCTTGTACAGCTTGCGGTTGATGGTGGGGCAGAATTTGGCAATGTCATTTGCCTTGTACTTCGCTTTAAAAGAATGTAAACTCATCTCACTCTATACCTTTTGGGGTAGGGTTGCTTGAGATGGAAGGTGCGATAGTGAAGCTTCATGCTGTTGCTCTGGGTGAACCGCTTGTCACAAAGCGGACAACCGAATTTCTTCTCTCCGGTATGGGTCTGGAATATTAACATTTTAAAGGACTCGACAGTTTGTCATTTGCCAATTTCATGTTACATTCATATCTTGAACTATCGTCTTCATGTATTCATCCAGAGGAGTCGCCGTAGCGTTGTCACTCTGGACGAAGCAGCTCGACAGTCACGTTCACTCCCGAGCTTGTAGCGGGACACTTGACTATAGCGCAAAAAAAATCTTGCACATAATTATTGGTTATTAATGGCGGGAAGCGACGGTTGCGAAATTATTTGATAATCACGTTAAATTAATCAGAAAATGTTCGCGAATGACAGTATGGTGAATTTATTGGATAATTCATGCAAGATCTGAAGTTTCGAGCCATTATCAAGAGTAACACTACAAGCTCGGGAGTGAACGTGACTGTCGAGCTGCTTCGTCCAGAGTGATGACACTACTGCGACTCCTCTGGATGAATACAAGAAGACGCGGCTACCCAGAGTGACGACGCTACTGCGACTCCTCGGGAGAAACAGAAGACAATGATATCTGAATATTCTGTATATGACATTGACAAATGACGAACTGTCGAGTCCATTACGAAAATAAATAAAAAAGCAACATTAATATTATTTGCTAATAGCTACAAAAGCGCCTACCACTTGGTGTCTCTTGAGGCTGATGTTGGTGTTAAAGGCGCGTCCACACGTGTCGCACGGGTGCAACTTCTCGCGCGTATGCGTGTTGATGTGCATGGCCACGCTGCCGGGCTGAATCAGAAACAGATATTAAAAGTCACTTGAAAGGTGTTCACAACTCACTGATGATATTAAATATCACTTGTAAGGTGTTCACAACTCACAGATGATATTAAATATCACTTGAAAGATGTTCACAACTCACAGATGATATTAAATATCACTTGAAAGGTGTTCACAACTCACTGATGATATTAAATGTCACTTGAAAGGTGTTCACAACTCACTGATGATATTAAATATCACTTGTATGATATTCACAACTCACTGATGATATTAAATATCACTTGTATGATGTTCACAACTTACTGATGATATTAAATATCACTTGTAAGGTGTTCACAACTCACAGATGATATTAAATATCACTTGAAAGGTGTTCACAACTCACTGATGATATTAAATGTCACTTGAAAGGTGTTCACAACTCACTGATGATATTAAATATCACTTGTATGATGTTCACAACTTACTGATGATATTAAATATCACTTGAAAGTTGTGCACAACTCACTGATCATATTAAATATCACTGGAAAGGTGTTCACAACTCACTGATGATATTAAATATCACTTGAAAGGTGTTCACAACTCACTGATGATATTAAATATCACTTGTAAGGTGTTCGCAACTCATTAGGTTTATTTTCTCACTCACCGCCAATGAAATGCCGCAAATCTCGCATATCTGTCGCTCTGTGGCCGGGAAGAATGACGTGCCGCGATGTTCGGACAAATGATGCTTCATGCAATCCTTCTGCGTGTTAAAGTGTTTGCCGCACTGTAACATATTTAGAACAAGCGACTTAGTACGGTGGAACACAGAGAAAGGTGTACAGGAGAGTTTTTAAGGTTGCGATTTTCTCAAAAACTACTTGACCTCTTGCAAAAATTCTTACACTGTTTGATAGATAAAAGTTAAAACTATGTAACTGTAAAATAATTATTAAATTCGGTCCAGTAGTTTTTGAGAAAATCTCAACCTTATTGAGTCCCCCTGTGTACTTATCTCTGTCTTCGACTGTACAGCTAACAGCAGATCAAGTATAATACTCTGGACTTTGGACTGTTCTTATTATCTGCGTCGTAAGATTTAAAATCATACTGCAAGTGTTACCATTGATCTGCTGTTGTCCGTACCTACCTATACCGCAGCCCAAATCAAGTGTCTTAATTTGTAAACAAATATGATTGTCTAATTATCTGTTGTGATGTAACACTGAAGGAACTGATTGATCAAACCTGCTCATCATTGTGAAAATAAATTGATCCGATCTAATAATGTGAAAATAACCATGCAATATTACAGGACAGCTTAAAATGTTAGTAGGGTAGGGTAGTTTTTGTTTACAAAATAAGACACTTGATTTGGGCTTCGGTTTACTTACATAATTATATAATATACTTACTCGTATTATTATTAGTAGTAGTAGGTAATATTTGTAATATGAAAGATTGTTACTTTTTATTTTTATTTATGTAGGTAGGTACTTAATGTAAGTACCGTTAGTGATATATATTTATTATTGCTCAACAAGCTACCTATTAATACGCTGAATTCTCTACCCAAAGGTTGTCTGGAAGAGATCGCTTTGAGCGATAAGACCGCCAATTGTAATATTAACGATATTAGCCTATTTCTTTTGTGTAATTCTTTTTTGCAATAAAGAATAAATCTTATCTTATAATTATTCCTATTATTAGCAATCTAAACTGGGTCCTTCATGCGGGACCGGTGACACGCACCATGTATGTCCATCGTTTAAATGGTCATTTATTCTGTAAGTGCCTTACTAACCTGGTGGCACGTGGTTGGCTTGCGATGCGTTATCTTGGGCATTCTCTTGCGTTTGCGCTTCAATGTGAGAAGGACATCGTCCACTTTCCTGAAGAAAAAACCAGTCGTTTTACTTTATTATTATATGTCACCTTACATTGTAAATTGTTTAATCGATTATAAAGTGATTACTTAATTGATTATCCATAGATCAATTAATTGATTACGATGCGGGTGTGGCACCTTGAAAAGACTGTCGAAATCGGTCGAAACTGTCGGTCTAAACATGTATTATCAAATCAATCAATCGATGGAATAATTATCAATTGAGTGATTAATTAATTATTATCAATTGTCTGAATAATTGATTATTATCAATTGTCTGATCAATTGATTATTATGTCTGATTAATTGATTATTATCAATTGTCTGATTAATTGATTATTATCAATTGTCTGATTAATTGATTATTATCAATTGTCTGATTAATTGATTATTATCAATTGTCTGATTAATTGATTATTATCAATTGTCTGATTAATTGATTATTATCAATTGACTGATTAATTGAACCGTTCTTATTAGCTACGTCGTAATTCTTGAAATTGTAAGTGTTACAATTGATCTACTGTTGTCCGTACTTACCTTCCTTTAACTCCATGTGTCACCTGAAAAGATATATGGAAATTATTTCAAATGAATTTACATTACTCGAAATTTTGTATCTATTGACTGCGCCACCAACCTTGGACTGCGAGTCCTTACTATCTTCCATTGCGGCTGAAATATCGTCTTCTATATCATCCCTGTAATACAATAGAATAGGTATGATTCATTTCATTCATGGACATTGACGGTGAGACTGGCCCACAACAAGTTCAAAATCGCTCAGCGAGCTATGGAAAGAGCTATGCTTGGAATTTCTCTGTTAGATAGAATAAGAAACGAGTATATCCGCCAGAAGACAAAAGTGGTTGACATTGCTCATAGAATCAGTAAACTGAAGTGCCAGTGGGCCACGATCGGGTAAACGTAGTGTGGGACGCCCCCCGACCTGATGGAGGGATGACCTTCGCAAAATGGCTGGCAGGGACTGGATGCAGAGGACCGAAAGTAGGGTTGATTGGCGCGCTTTGGGAGAGGCCTACGTCCAGCAGTGGACTGATACGGGCTGATGATGATTTCATTCATTCATTCACAGCAGAAGTGTTGTAATACTGGCATGTATTTTATAGATATTTTGTAGTTCTTTTTACAATTTCTATCTGACTGTCAGCATTACTTTGTTTCATCTCCATTCTTGTCACTTTAAAGTCAAAGTCAAATTTCTTTATTGCAAGTAAGCACGTTGAGTACATTTTTGCACGTCAATATATTTTTTGAATTTACATTCACACCACTTTGCAAGGAAAAGGTGCCAACGCCGAGGAGAAAAAGTGGCAAAAAAAACTCTCAGCAACACATCTTTTAAAACAATGATAATACATCATCATCATCAGTCTATTTATATTGCCCCACTGCTCGGGCACAGACCTTCCCTTACATCGAGGGAGCTGGGGCCATAATCCACCACGCGGGCCCAGTGCGGGTTGGCGGATTTCACATGCCTTACATTTTTTTTTCTTCTACGACATGCAGGTTTCATCACGATGTTTTCCTTCACCGATTTGATGATAATACAATGATTACTTAATAACTATACAGTACGTAACTATTACTATTGTTAGTAAGTTTATCCCACATGCGGAACCGGCGACACACACATTAATAAATTATCTTCACCAGTCTACACTATTTTTCTCCATTATTTACGTATATCTCTATAAATTCCCAACACGAAGCCGAGCCTTAGGACACATAATGCCACCCGATGATATTAAGACTCTCTCACCCAAGTGCATCATACGATTCCTGAAGGACGCTGTCGGACTCGCGCAACGAGGGTTCCGCTTGTTGTTATGCCCTGGGCGGTCGCCCAACCGCGCCCTACGCTAACGCCGCTACTGTGTGTATGCAGAATCACCTAGCGTTGCACCTTAAGGCGCTATATGGTTGTCAAAAGCAAGAATGAGACAGAAGATGCCCCGCAGCGGCGGAGTGAAGAGCACGGCGTAGTGCCTCCATATTCGTATTTTTATGAATTTTGGCAGGGAAATAAAAATACGCCAACAAAAATCAGATTTTTTTTAAAACAAGCTCTCGTATTTATAGTACCCTAGATTTTGATATATATTTTGTATGAATAACTGTTTCTTATATCTATATTTTAGATATAATTTTCATTTGAAAAGACATGGAAGGGTTTGCGATTTTTTTCTATCGAGCGAAGTTTGTCCAATCGTGTATCGGTATTCATCAGTCTCTAAATACACAATATACAGCCCAAGATTGCTATATATTTTTTCAGACGTTTAATCTTAGTAGTTAGTGCCGTAGCCTTCGTAGAAAAACTGAAAATACGCACATACGAAGCCTTAATAAATTAAAGTAACACAAGTCAATATCACTCACTCAATTCCCTCCGTGTGCATAGCGGAATGGAACAGATGTTCCTCGTAGGCCTTCTTCGTCTCAAAGCGTATCTTGCACTTCTCACAAAACGTACTTACTTCTTCATCATCGTCTTGAATCTCCTGTGTGAACAAGAGGTTACGTGTGAACAAGAGGTTGTGTGAGAACAAGAGGTTGTGTGAGAACAAGAGGTTGTGTGAGAACAAGAGTTTGTGTGTGAACAAGAGGTTACGTGTGAACAAGAGGTTGTGTGTGAACAAGAGGTTACGGTGTGAACAAGAGGTTGTGTGAGAACAAGAGGTTGTGTGAGAACAAGAGGTCTTGTGAGAACAAGAGTTTGTGTGTGAACAAGAGGTTACGTGTGAACAAGAGGTTACGTGTGAACAAGAGGTTACGTGTGAATAAGAGGTTACGTGTGAACAAGAGTTTGTGTGTGAACAAGAGTTTGTGTGTGAACAAGAGTTTGTGTGTGAACAAGAGTTTGTGTGTGAACAAGAGTTTGTGTGTGAACAAGAGTTTGTGTGTGAACAAGAGTTTGTGTGTGAACAAGCGGTTACGTGTGAACAAGAGGTTACGATGTGAACAAGAGGTTACGATGTGAACAAGAGGTTACGTGTGAACAAGAGGTTGTGTGAGAACAAGAGGTCTTGTGGGAACAAGACGTCTTGTGAGAACAAGAGTTTGTGTGTGAACAAGAGGTTACGTGTGAACAAGAGGTTCAGTGTGAACAAGAGGTTACGTGTGAACAAGAGGTCTTTATTTATTTATTTATTAAGGAAGACATACAGCTTCTATAATACATATGAGTATGGAAACTTAAGAATAATAAAGCCAATGTAGCAATGTAATGTAATGCAGTAGCCAATAAAGTCATCATCGCTAGTTTAACAGAAACGTGCATATTAGATTACTTACTCTTGTGAGAACAAGAGTTTGTGTGTGAACAAGAGGTTACGTGTGAACAAGAGGTTAAGTGTGAACAAGAGGTTATGTGTGAACAAGAGGTTATGTGAGAACAAGAGGTTACGCGTGAACAAGAGGTTACGCGTGAACAAGAGGTTGTGTGGGAACAAGAACCAATTTAATATTTATCATGAGTACAACCTCCAGTTTTATTTCGTCGAATGAATTCAAGGACCTGTATTATAAAGTGAAGTTGTATTGCATTGCTTCTGTGGTATTTGGATACTTACGACCTCATTGTTGAAATGCTTAGCCTTCTTGTGTATATGCAAGCCCAGCGGACTGACGAACGAGGCGCCGCACGTTTTACAGATATGCTCGCTTCGGTGCGTCCGAAGATGGGTGTAGTATGTTGAGCTGTGTCTGAATCGAACAGAAATTATTTATAATAAAAAACTGGCTAAGTGCGAGTCGGAAACCAAACGGCACTCAAGCATCAAATATGCGACAAAATTCGACATAAACGGCCATATCTTTGGATTTGGTAACGTAGAAGGTTGATTTTAACGCGAGAATTGAGATTCACGGCTGCATGAGGTTGCAGACTTGAGTATTGTGAGACATACATACATACATACATACAGACAGACAGACAGACAGACAGACAGACAGACAGACAGACAGACAGACAGACAGACAGACAGACAGACAGACAGACAGACAGACAGACAGACAGACAACAAAGTGATTCTATAAGGGTACCTTTTTTTAAACAATTCAATCCAATTCCAATTGACACATTTTTAATAGCCTATGATGTATAATACCTTTACCTTATGGTACAATCTTTTTTGAAATAAAACATAATGATAGTTTATTACTAACTTGAACTCCTCTCCGCAATGCACACAAGTTCGTATGACACCATTGTGGAATTCTTCGTGTATGAATGCGGTGGATCTGAAATTATAATTATGGAATACATACAAAATGACATCTAAATCTGAATACTTTTCTATAATGACAATGCCAAATTCTGCCCCACCATCAACCGCAAGTTGTACAAGATAACGAATAAATGTAAAAATAGCGATTCGAAAAAAACAGCTTAATTAAGAATTCAGAAAAAAGTAAGAAATCGAAGCGATTTATTCATTGTTTTGGTTATTCTTCTATAGGAGTTGCGAGAGTAGTAGAAAATGATTATGATTATGCAATATGAAGTCCCCAACAAAATGATAGGTACAGCTTAAATGGTCACATGGTCAAGTGTAACACTTTGTACTTTGGACCGTCCTTATTATCTGTCCATTAAATAGAAATCGTACTGCGAGTGTTGTCATTGATGTGCTGTCGAGTGTGCTACCAGTGTAAAACTACTGTAAGAGAGCTACGCCAACAAACTGCATTGCAGTGCGGCGACAAATGTAACATTACAATTTTGTTAAAAATTAATAAATAAATTTAAAAAAAAAAAGTTTTGTAGGTGGGGCAAAGCTCCATTGAAATGTGTCAATGTCTTTTTGAAAATGGCTGGAAACGACGGTTGCAAAATTATTTGATAATTTTCAGTTTAATGTCTACAGTGGGTGTTTTGTGTTTATTATCACGTTAAATTAATCAGAAAATGTTCGCGAATGACAGTATGGTGAAATTATTGGAGGATTCATGCAGGATCTGAAGTTTGGCGCTACAGTCAAGAGTCCCACTACGAGCTCGGGAGTGAACGCGACTGTCGAGCTGCTTCGTCCAGAGTGACGACGCTACGGGGACTCCTCTGGATGAAGAGAAGACGATATGATATTTTGAATATTCTGTAATATGACATTGGCATATGAAGAACTGTCGAGTCTAATAATAAAATAAATATAGATTTAAACCACTGTACGGTGGAACACAGAGAAAGGTGTACAGAAGAGTTTTTAAGGTTGAGATTTACTCAAAAACTACTTGACCTATTGCAAAAATTATTTCACTGTTTGATAGATAAACGTTAAAACTATGTAACTGTAAAAGAGTTATTAAATTCGGTCCAGTAGTTTTTGAGAAAATCTGAACCTTATTGAGGCCCCCTGTATACTTATCTCTGTCTTCGACGCTCATTATTATCATCTCTCTTCCATGCTCTGATTAATATGTTTTGATTGACACTTGTTATGTACACCTTTAAATAAATCAAATAAATATAAAAAAATCTCACTCCAATGGACAGACAAGATCGCACCGCAGACATTCGTATTTATTGAAGTGTGAGCGCAAGTGTTTCCTGAGATGGCAGTCCCATTTGAAGCGCATGTGACAGAACCGACACTCCAACGTGCCTAGAGACTGGAAAACAATAATACAATAATAATTTAGTACATCTGGCTAAAATACGGATAAGGGACTACTCACTTTGTGAGTGTGGCCTCCACGAAGGGACGCCTGACCATATTTTCTGCACCTATCCTAAACTCCTT
Organism: Tachystola acroxantha; assembly: GCA_963506565.1. Classification (NCBI taxonomy): domain Eukaryota; kingdom Metazoa; phylum Arthropoda; class Insecta; order Lepidoptera; family Oecophoridae; genus Tachystola; species Tachystola acroxantha. The sequence goes on along the minus strand of OY735892.1, from coordinate 1,630,035 downwards.
TTTTCAATATACGACGTTCTCCCTCCCAATATCCCTCATCCTACTGATTTTAAATCTCTTCTATGTTATGTGTTCACGCCTTTTATAAAATATTCTATGTGATTTTATTCGAACTAACAAAATTAAATTATGGAGTGTGTATGTTCTTACTAAGGTGGTTGTTTTTATTGTATTTGTGTTTGTCCATGTGTTCTAGAATCAGTAGCCAGAAGCAATTACCCTTGCAGACCGATCACCTGCTTCGTCTCTCCCATATCCAACTCGACATTGGCAGAATTCTACAAAGAGACACTAGAATCCAAATATAATAATAATACAATAATAATTTATAAAGGCTGATTGGAAATTCGATACACTCCTTGAAAGGGGTGATACTAGAGGTGGTTTGCAACAAATTAGGCCCTATTAACGAGGGGTCGAAAATGTGTGGTTTCTGAGTTACGCTTCGTGAACGCTTGAAGGATTCAACAAACTAGTGTTTCTGAGAGAGAAGCGTGATATGCGCAGCCGGTACGTGCGAGAGAGATCGAGAGGCATCTCAAGCAAAACTGTGCTTTATTATTAACGTAATAATACTTCTTATATGATCTGAGATAATACTTCACCTGAGAGAAGAGTTCACAGTATTTGGCAGTGCGAAATTAAGTACTATTTAGTTCGTAATAACGCACAGTTTTTGTTGAGATTTTAGGTAAACTAAATAAAAGATATACTTCGTTATGTCCTGAAGATATAGGGTGTATAGTAAAGGGTATATGAAGCCTAAAGGAGGGTGTTCATTATCGGTAACTAATTAACTTTTGTTCATTTTGTTTTGAATAAGATTTCAATTTACGAAAATTAATTTTTTGTCTTTTCATACTTTTCGTTCCGGTCAGCTGATCGTATTGTATGAAACATTAATTTATTTTTATTTTTTATTCGAAAAGTCGTAGAACAAAAGTTGTTCAGTTACCGATACTGAACACCCTCCCTTCGGCTTCATATACCCTTTACTATACACCCTGTATATCTTTGGGACATAACAAAGTATATCTTTCGCCTAAAATCTCAGTTCACCTAAAATCTCAACCAAAACTGTGCGTTATTACGAACTAAATAGTACTTAATTTCGCACTGCCAGATACTGTGAACTCTTCACTTCTCTCTTTTCACCTAGGTGACACGTTTTAAGCAACTCTACTTTGAATAATATTACTTAGTAGTTTCTTACCTCATTATGTCGCAATTGTCTGTGCCGTTTCAATATATCCGCTTCCCGGAACCATTTAAAACAATCCGTACACTTGTATTCTGCTGCTATATACTTCGGATCATCACCTTTGCTTCTAAACTCTTTCATCGCTGCCTCTTCTGTTAACGTCGACTGTCTCCAATGATTCATGTCTAGGAATCTCCGTTTCTTCTTAGCAAATGCTGGATTCTGTTTCTTCAGACCATATTCTTCAGGAAAATTGTCACTTTCGTTAATTTTCTTATCTTCTTTCTTTGCCTTCATAGCTTTTTTCTTGATCGCTACAAAAACTCTTGGATTTTTCGTTTTGCTACGTTTCGGTTTCTTGTTCTTGGAATCAAACTCCTCCAATAAATCTTTTATTACTTTCGGTTTTTCTTCCTCTTTTACATTCGATTTCAAATCATCTGCAGTTACAGGGTCAAATTTTACAGTATCGCAGTCTAAATTGTCATTATCAGGGTCTAAATTGCCAGTATCAAGGTCTAAATTGCCAGTATCAAGGTCTAAATTGCCAGTATCAAGGTCTAAATTGCCAGTATCAGGGTCTAAATGATCAGTTTCAGGGTCACAATTGTCTCCTGGATATGTCATAGAATCTTCACTGACGTATTGTAATTCCATTTCATTGCTTTTATCTTCTGTTTCATCTTCTTCCTTAATACAATCAGATTCTGAATCTGAATCATTGAGTTTGGTGAGCGATTCTTCTATTACGTTGTAAGTTTTGACTCTTTTTGTAACAGTTATGATGTCAATTGGACTTTGAAGGATGAGGCGGTTTGCTTTTGATATAGATTTGTATGAGATCTGTAAAGGTTGTCCAAATGAATTAGTTTAGATGCATATGTCATCATCATCATCAGTCTATTTATATGCCCCCACTGCTCGGGCACAGACCTTCCCACACATCGAAGGAGCTTGGGCCATGATCCACCACACGGGCCCATTGCGAATTGGTGGGTTTCACATGCCTTAGATTTTTTTCTACGGCATGCAGGTTTAAATAACGATGTTTTCCTTCACCGTTTTGAGAACACTCGGTAAATGTAAGTAAGTTTTTCCGTCGAATAAACCGAGGATAACTCATTGGTACATGGCTGCCCTGGCTGGGAATCGAACCTGGGACCTCCGTATTGCAAGTCCATTGACCCAACCACTGTGCCACCGAGCTCTCGATGCATATCTATTATTATTTAATTATGACCATCACTGATAGGTCCATTTCACAGTGTTTGTAAAGTCTATCAGTTATAGTATGATCGTCTAAATCAGTTTTCGCCTGCGCGGTACAGGGACGCGAGGGACGCGGGGGTATGACGACAACGGGGACCGAGAGAGGTGCATTTCTGTTACAACTCAGTTCGCTCGCCCCCGCACCTCTCTCGGTCCCCGTTGTCGTCCTACCCCCGCGTCCTTGTACCGCGCAGGCGAAGACTGATTTAGACGGTCATACTATAGTGGTGTTATTATAATGGTTTTATTATTCATTTGATAGACAGGCAGCATAATGCTGGTGTGTCTATATATCACAGTGTTGGTAAGTTCAGTTTATGTTGTCTAATGTTCATATGATTCACTACACATATTGCTTATTTATAGTATAATGTTAGGTTTTAGCTACATGTCGAGGCGATTTTTAAAAGAGTTCACTGATGGTGCAGATACCACATCATCAAACAGTTTGTTCCATGCGAGCGTATTTGGTATTGGCGATATTGCGGTAGCTATACATATGATTTTTAAAGTAATCGTCAGATTTGTTTTTTACCCGACTGCCCCAGAAGGAGGGTAATGTTTTTCGGGTGTATACGTATGTCCATTCCTTCCTGCCATTCTGTAGCCTAAACGGCTTGATGGATTTTGGTGTATGAGGTATCATTCGATTCGTCTTGATTACGAGAGTGTCATAGGGTATAAAAAATTAATCAAAAGGGGATAGTTTTTTCGCAATCGGGTTTTTTGTTTTTTGAAATAATTTCTGCGAGTTAATTAACTGAGATGGCAGAGACAACATCCGGGAGTGAGTTCCAGACTTGAACAACTCTGTTGCTCAGGAAGTGACGTTGGACATTGGTGCTGAAGATAGTGCACTAATTTCATATGGTTTTCTCACATATTAGGACTTATAAAATAAGGTACAATATAAATAGGTATATTAATATTAAGTAAATAAATTAATAGATTCTTACTCCTTCTGTAAATTGGATTTCCTTCAGCAGATTTTGACCGACAAAACATTTCTCTTTGAATTTACGAAACTTGCGCAGCATTGCGGCACATTCAAAGCAAAAGTAGTGCGGCAGTCCATCCTTATCATTGACCTGCAAATAGGAAAAGGTATAACACATATGCATACATGAGTATAGAAATAATATGTTCTCAAAGTGGACGGTTGGCAAAAAAAGGTTGAGAACCTATGAGTATCGTCATATTTGCGCAGGGCTGACACACAGGGCCGTCCTAGGCCATTCTGGGGCCCTTGGGCACACAAGAATATGGGGCCCTGTTGGAAACTAAAAAGTGGATGACAAAAAAAACACTGTTTAGAAGAAAAACTGTTCTGTTGTCCGATTAGCGGTTTGTCTTGGAAATGTTGGCGCTAATTCTTAGTGCAGCTCAAAAGTGTAAGCTTCATCGCGCGCCGCTTCATCGGGCACTGCACCTAATCAACACAGTGATGTGCTGGAACACCTCACAGCCGCTCGGTATCTTGAGTCTACCGCACCATCGAGCTCGATACAGATCTAAAGCGTTTACCGTATTATTTATTCGTTGTTGTCCAATAGGCATAGTGTAAGCATCATATATGTATGTAATCAGTAATTATATATTGACATGTAACGCACATAACGTAAGTGTTGTTATGAAAATAAATAAATAATAATAAATATCGGTATTTCGGGGCCCCCGTGAGTATGGGGGCCCTGGGCACGGGCCCCGTGTGCCCTTATAGTAAAGACGATACTGCTGACACATTTCATAGAAAAACAGACAAGATACCTTGTTTTTGTTAAGAAAACCCATTATGGTTTTATGGCAGGTTCTTTGCCCAATGTAATTAGCAGTAATGTAGGTAATAAAAACTCACTTTTGAAGCCATAACTTCTTCGTAATACAGCTTGAGATTGAATCGATCGTATTGATACACTTTGCACTGTGTTCGCAGACAAATTCTGCATATCTTGAGGCCTGCCATTGTCGGCTGATATATAATTTATCGTAATAAAATACTTAACAATTACTTTTGTCAACAAATTTGCATGAAAATAAATAAATAAACAAAACCTTCGATACCCGCTAGGGCGGCGCAGGGGGGAAGAAAAATGAGGCGGGGGCGGGTGTCAGTCGATCGATCGATTGAATGATAGAGAGGCTTTGAATTTGTATTATGAATTTATGATTGATGGATTGACTCATACGCATATAATTTTTATATTATGGCCAAGGAAATGATCCCTATTCAGCCATAATTGGTTTTCTAATCATATTATTTATTAAAATAATATGCTAAAATATATCTAGACCTAGAAAATTATATTTGATTAGAATAATAATGAACTAATATAAGCTTTAGCTAAGTATCCAACTAAAGCAGCTGCTTATTGGCTTGTCTAGCTATCTTTATAAACGCACATAATGAATTTTGAATGAAATATAATTCGCTCGCTCCGTGAATTCGCTATCGTGCCGGTTCATGAATTTTCGCATTTCATTACAATTCTTATAAACTTTCTTCACGAGTCGAGGTAGAAATAATAAATTAACTAACGTAGCGACATGTCCGAAGCGGAAAATCAGGTATTACCACAGGAGGAAGGGTCAAAAGACTACATCGAAGATGGCAAGAATAAGTTGGTAGTAAAGTGCAAATATTGCGGTTCCAAAATACTGGAGAAGAAATCTGCTGATTTCGTCATGCAAGAGGTACTTTTTTCCTTATTGTAGCTAGTCAAAAGTAGATTTTTGAATATAGACTAATTATAACCTAACTCTAATATCTAATCTCTCTTGATATTGAAGTAAAAGCCATCGCCGTAGGATTTCCCGAAGAAAAACCTTTTTAAGAATATTCCCAGCTTATAAGATACATGTTGCAGTTGAATTTCCTGAGAGGACCCAATATTTCCCTAGTAGAAAGATACCTAATGATCTCTCGATCGAAAATGATTGTATAAGTAAAGCTATATTGAGCGAGATCTATACCTGGACGGGTATCCGCAAGTCACATTTTCATCTGAACCTCTCCATGCCTCGGAAGGCACATTAAGCAGCTGGTCCTGGTTGCTGTCGTTTGGTAGCAGTTAGTACGGGGGCGCTCTGCAAAAAACTTACGTCATCAGACACCAAGATGGGACCCATATGGGGTGGTAGGCTGATGGATAAGCTTCTCAATTATATAGGGTTGCCTGAGCTAAACCTGGAGCGTTTTGTGTAGGAGGCAAAATGAGTGTTGATTTTTGGGCAAAATTTACGTCATCGGGTACCAACATGTAACCTTGCACATTAGTTGAAGCTCATCAAGGACTACTTAAAAAAACTAGGTTGCCTCATCCTATCTTGGAGCTTTTTGGATCCGGCCAGATTTAGTGGTTGCAAAAAAAAAGAAATTTACGTCATCGGGTACCAAGATGAGAGTCATACCATGGGATAGTCCTAGTGACCTAACTCATAAAAAAAATGGGTTGCCTGGCCTCAGCCTGGAGCATTTCTTTTCCGGCCATGTTTAATGTTGCATGGACGGCCCACTATTAAGTCCCAAAACCGATCCAAATTTAGCGCGAGGATCCATGGTTTTTCTATATGTTGTTAGGACCCCTAAGAGTAGTTTATGCCCAAATTTGCAACACTGTATACCCTGTGCTACTTCCATGGTGCTCGAAAAACTGCGTAATTCTGGCACCATTTGCAGATTTTTCAAAATAATTGCCATAACGAAGCGTTTTCGGGTATCTTCATAATATAAGCTTATAAAGTTAACTAAATCTGCTACAATTTGGACCTAACACCAGCTCTCTACGTCTGTTGGCTTCATAGATACAGGCTGTCAAAGATTAACATTTTCATCCGTAAAGTGATTTATTTTGCAGATTTTTCGAAATAAGTACCTTAAGGAACCATTTTGGGGTATCTTCGTTGTATACGCTCATAAAGTAAACTAAATCTGCTACAATTTAAGCCTAACATCGACTATCTAGGTCTATTGGTTACAGAGCTAGAGCTAGTCGAAGATTAGTAGTTTTATCCATAACGTAATTTTTCCGGTAGGGTCACATTCTAAGACGCACTGCAAAAAAGTTACGTCATATAGGGCCATAAAAATCACACCATGGGATAGTCCTAGTGTCCTTACTCGTAAAAAAATTGGGTTGCCTGGCCTCAGCTTGGAGCATTTCTTTTCCGGCCATGTTTAATGTTGCACGGACGGCTTACTGCTAAAGTCTAAAATCTATCAAAATTTCGCTCGTAGATACATGGTTTTTATATATATTGTTAGGACACCTAAGAGTATTTTATGCCTAAGTTTGCAACCCTGTAGACCCTGTGCAACTTCCATGGTGCTCGAAAAACTGCGATGTTCTGGCACTTTTGGCAGATTTATCGAAATATGTACCCAAGGAAGAGATTTTGGGGTACCTTTATTATATGCGATTATAAAGTAAACTAAATGTGCATAATTTGAGCCTAAGACCAGCTCTCTAGGGCCATTGGTTGCAGAGATAGAGCCATTCAAAGATTAGCATTTTTGTCCGTAGCTATTTTCAATACTGGCGGACGTGGCGTTATACGAAATATCATGGTATAAGAAATCAGCAGAATGCTAATGCTAATCTTTGAATGGCTCTATCTCTGCAACCAATGGCCCTAGAGAGCTGGTCTTAGGCTCAAATTATGCACATTTAGTTTACTTTATAATCGCATATAATAAAGGTACCCCAAAATCTCTTCCTTGGGTACATATTTCGATAAATCTGCCAAAAGTGCCAGAACATCGCAGTTTTTCGAGCACCATGGAAGTTGCACAGGGTCTACAGGGTTGCAAACTTAGGCATAAAATACTCTTAGGTGTCCTAACAATATATATAAAAACCATGTATCTACGAGCGAAATTTTGATAGATTTTAGACTTTAGCAGTAAGCCGTCCGTGCAACATTAAACATGGCCGGAAAAGAAATGCTCCAAGCTGAGGCCAGGCAACCCAATTTTTTTACGAGTAAGGACACTAGGACTATCCCATGGTGTGATTTTTATGGCCCTATATGACGTAACTTTTTTGCAGTGCGTCTTAGAATGTGACCCTACCGGAAAAATTACGTTATGGATAAAACTACTAATCTTCGACTAGCTCTAGCTCTGTAACCAATAGACCTAGATAGTCGATGTTAGGCTTAAATTGTAGCAGATTTAGTTTACTTTATGAGCGTATACAACGAAGATACCCCAAAATGGTTCCTTAAGGTACTTATTTCGAAAAATCTGCAAAATAAATCACTTTACGGATGAAAATGTTAATCTTTGACAGCCTGTATCTATGAAGCCAACAGACGTAGAGAGCTGGTGTTAGGTCCAAATTGTAGCAGATTTAGTTAACTTTATAAGCTTATATTATGAAGATACCCGAAAACGCTTCGTTATGGCAATTATTTTGAAAAATCTGCAAATGGTGCCAGAATTACGCAGTTTTTCGAGCACCATGGAAGTAGCACAGGGTATACAGTGTTGCAAATTTGGGCATAAACTACTCTTAGGGGTCCTAACAACATATAGGAAAACCATGGATCCTCGCGCTAAATTTGGATCGGTTTTGGGACTTAATAGTGGGCCGTCCATGCAACATTAAACATGGCCGGAAAAGAAATGCTCCAGGCTGAGGCCAGGCAACCCATTTTTTTTATGAGTTAGGTCACTAGGACTATCCCATGGTATGACTCTCATCTTGGTACCCGATGACGTAAATTTCTTTTTTTTTGCAACCACTAAATCTGGCCGGATCCAAAAAGCTCCAAGATAGGATGAGGCAACCTAGTTTTTTTAAGTAGTCCTTGATGAGCTTCAACTAATGTGCAAGGTCACATGTTGGTACCCGATGACGTAAATTTTGCCCAAAAATCAACACTAATTTTGCCTCCTACACAAAACGCTCCAGGTTTAGCTCAGGCAACCCTATATAATTGAGAAGCTTATCCATCAGCCTACCACCCCATATGGGTCCCATCTTGGTGTCTGATGACGTAAGTTTTTTGCAGAGCGCCCCCGTACTAAGTCATTAGGCTATCAGAGGTCTATGTAGGTTGTGAATAACTCTGAAAATCTCTTTTGTTACTAAACCACATATTCACCTCTGAAATAGCTTGACAACTGCTGCTGAATGAAAGCAACCGGGACCAGCTGCCTAACTCATTCCTTTGTACTGTAATTTTTTTTTCTCTGGGTTTTATCTGTGATCTGTCTTTGGACCATAAACGAATGCGGGGAGCGAAGATTGGCTTTCGATTCACAGCCTCCATTGAGACTGCAATCCTCTTAACTTGTGTCTCAGGATCATTATTTTGTGCCGCTTTAGACGCTTTGGGTAGAGGGTGTGTAGCAACTCGACGGCAAGTGTATTTGGGTGATTGTACTGTTTAATAAACATATTATTTTAATATTTCAGATGCAGCTACCACTAATGCAACAAGATGCTAACAGAAAAGACGGAGATTTCAAGCAAGAATTAATAAAAGAGTTTTATCACGTCGAAAACATGTATACATTTGAAAACATTGGTTTCACTCACACTGTTGCGAATCATAAGTATTTAAGCTGTGCTGATTGTGACGCTGGGCCCGTAGGGTACTATGACACGGACACTAAACACAGCTACGTTGCATTATCTAGGATTGATCACTCTTAATAGAAATATAATTGGTCTTATTCTAATTTAATTGAACTGGGATAGTGCTTGCAACTAAAATATTACCATCCTACGAAGAGTCGAAAACTCAATCCTCAAATGCACCGTTCATTATTAATGTCGGAGATCCACTTAATGACTGACAAAGTTGAATTTTAATTGTTGCGGTGCCTTTACGTGTGCACTTCCTGTACTATAACAACCATACTACCACATAAAGCAATGAATTATGAGCAGGGTGCGACTATTCAATCACCTAAATGCACTGGCCGTTGAATTGCTGCATGCCCCGCTACACAAAGCTTCTTAACTAAAACTACACTGACGCTGGATGAAAGATCCCAAGAACCAAATTAAGAGCCTTAATTGTGAACTGAAAGCAATCTTCGCTCATCAGCCCGTATCAGTCCACTGCCGGACGCAGGCCTCTCCCAAAGCACGCCACTCAACCAGATTCTCGGACATTTGGCATCCAGTCTGTCCGAAGACTGATTGCGGCTAAAACCCAGAAGAAGAAAACTCTTGTTTTTGAGCTGAAATACGTCATTGATTCTTGATGGTAAGATTTTTGTGTATTTCTGTGGCTCAGGGTACTGTTTCAGTCTGACTGATGTTAGAAGCCTTTTTTATAAAATTGTTATCATAATAATTCAAACTTTAAATATATGATGAGTTAGAAGGTAAATGATATACCTATGGTAGGATTGAGTTATGTTATGATTTATAAAGGGACATAACTTTTAAGTCATGAACAAAAGTTTGTCCATTTTTTAATTATTTTTACTTTATGTATTAGATTTTATGCTAAACATTATGTCCTACAATTTTCGCAGATAATGTAAGCATGTACTTTATCATTAGGTGTACATTTTATCATTCCGTAATATAATTTATTATTTATTATATTTATCACAAGATAAATTATGATTTTTATAGTTTGCATGTGTGATACATAAGAGCTTATTATACCTAAGTGCAATGTATGAAATGTATGTATGTAAACTATTTGTTTAAAAATGTATTGAGATTTTTTTTACTTACTAATTAATTAAATTAGTTTTCACTCTTATCTAAGTTTTTTTTTAAACCTTTAAAATCCAAATTCTACTTTTGGATGCAACGAAAGTTCGGGTCTGGCTGGCCGCCAAGGCCCTAGCCGGCTTCATTCATTGCTTCATGATGAATTTTTTTTACTCTCGAATGGCAAAAATTATTTTTTGATGTGGTTCCCGCTAGGACCACTTTCAATATAAAAACGTAACCTGGATTAAACCTTTAATAAAATAATTATAAAAAAAAACATTTGCCCAACTGCCGAAAAGGAAAAGGTAATGTTTCTATAATTATCGCGAAGTAATTTATCATTTTTACATTGACGTATGTTCTACATTATGAACGACTATTTCAACCAATCCTTCATCGGTTTCCGTGGTGTAGCGGTTATCACATCTGCCTAACACGCAGAAGGTCCCCGGTTCGATCCCGGGCGGAAACATATTTTTGTATTTTTAAATTACTTTTTCCTTTTTTTGTTTCGAAATTGTTTTCAAATCTGTGTTCCATACTTAGATATTATACATTTTTATATTTTATTTACCTAATATATTTTTGTATCTACAGAAACACGCTTAGAATTGATTAGGTAGTTTGGCTCATATAAAACCGTCAGGCGCTAAAGCCGATATTTTTTTTTTTTGAAATTGCATGATATTATGGAGTAAGTAGGTACATTACTTGTACAGATTCGATAACACGTCTGTCTATACAAAACCACATCACTCTAATTCTTGGTTATTTTGTATAACCACTGTAGAGTGTAGACGTTAAAATGAAAATTATAAAATAATTACGCTACAGTCGTTTCCCGCCATTTTCAAAAAGCCTCACCTACCTATTAAGTATTGATAAATCGATTAGTAGTAGTAGGTACTACCGTGACCAAAACCCATCGCTGTGGGAAAATAACCACTAAAAAGTAGTCTTATAACCTTAACCTTAAAGAAATGTCAATTAAAACAACAATAAAAAAAACTTTTCGCAACAATAATAGCATTTATCGGCAACATTTATCATTAAGTATTTGTTTACAAGAATAATGGGAGGCGTCTCATGTCGCCACACATAAAGTTGGGCAACTTGTGTCCGTGCATTTTAGTCAATAAATGAAAAACAGTGTGCCACGGTCAATCGGACCTTCGCGCAGTGAACTGTGACCTTAGACCTCAGGTACTGGCGTGGGCAAAAGTGTTAATAGAGTCCTCGTTTAAGAGGGATGAAAAAGAAACTAAAAATACCTACCGGTAACTAGATGGAGGTAGTGTGATAAAAAAAACAGTACGATAGTGGACATTTTAATTTACGAGACTACGTATGTATGTTATACTTATGTACAATTTTACCCAAAAGTAGCAAAAACAAACAGGCTTAATGTAAAAATAATATTTAGAGATATAAAATAAAGGGTAAGTACTTTATGCAATTTCAAACATCTATCGATCGAAGTAAAAGCGAAAACTCAATCCCTTTTGAGAACTTTACATCAATTGAGATTTTCACCATCGATGTAGGTAGGTAAGTATCTATATCTCCAATTACTTAGGTACACTGGATTTAGTAGGGTTTGAGCTTAGGTAATTTTGATCAATTATTTATTCTTTTTAGATAAAATACAGGTCCCTGGTTCAAATTCCGATAGTGACGTCTCCATTTTAATATTTAAACTAAAGCTTGTAATTGTTATACAAAATACATTGATCTCCTATAAACAACTAGATACACAGTCTGCCTTCTAAAAATGTCCGAGCGCAAAGAAGGTCCAAACGGATGAATGGACACTCATTTGCTTTATTAGACATTATTTGGACGTTAACAATGGACCCTTATTTGGACTTTTTTTAAAATGTTTTAGTAATACCTTTGTGTATCTTGTGGTTTATCAAAGATCAATGACAAAATACTAATAAAGAACTATTGTCATTGTAATGGGTCTCGTTGATAATAAAGACACAATAATCGGAGCGAAATCGATTGACATTTCACGATATTCACTCTGATTTGAGAAAATAATCGTTTGGTTTTAACCGTAACATGTAATTGATATATTTGATTGGTCAATTATTGTTTTTCCTTCACCTCTCACCTCTCATTCAGCCAAATGGAGATTTTATTGCACCAAAATAGAGGTGCTTAGTATTACAATAATTGAAAGATGTGAATGGGTTTTTATATTTCATATTTCTACAAGGTGTACCTAGCCATGGTGTATTTTATAGGGCCTACCTATGGTCTAACACATTTCTCTAAGATTGAGAATTACTTAAAAGCTATTTACTTGATCTATATAGCAAAAAATCATTGTTGGGTTAGATTGATAAAAATTAAAACTATGTACCTACCTTAGGTTCTAGACTAGAACATAACAACTGCAAATGACAATGCCAGATTCTGTCCCACCATCAAGTAGTACAAGATAACGAAAAATGTAAAAAATTCTCTGTTTTTATTAAAATTATTGGTTTAAAATAAAGTTTTGTACATCAAGCGAGTCGAAAAAATTAGCTTAATTAAGAATTCAGAAAATAGTATGAAATCGAAGCGAAATATTCATCGTTTTTGTTATTCTTCTATAGGAGTTGCGAGAGTAGTAGAAAATGATGCTGATTATGATTACCTATGCAATATGAAACCTGTAATAAGTCCCCAACAAAATGATAGGTGCAGCTTAAATAATCACGTAGTTTTGTAGGTGGGGCAAAGCTCCATTGTAATGTGGCAATGTCACTTGCAGTTAACATTTCAACTGCAAATTTGCAGTTTGAATGCAGTTAGTACTTACGCCAGCAATAGAACTGCACGCCAAATGCGCACCAACTGCAATCGGGCTGCATACCAACCGTTCAGCCCGATTGTAGTTTGTATGGAGTTAGCATACAGACTGCAGCAGTTAGAATACAGTCTGTCTGTCTAGAGACTAACTGTAAAATAATTATCAAAATCGGTGATCTGTAGTGTCTTTATTTATTTTATTAATGGACTCGACAATTCGTCATTTGCCAATGTCATGTTACAGAAAATTCAATATATAATAGTCTTCTATCTTCCTCCAGGGGAGTCGCAGTAGCGTCTTCACCCTGGGCAGCCGCGTCTTCTTGTCTTCATCCAGAGGAGGCGCCGTAGCGTCATCACTCTGGACGAAGCAGCTCGACAGTCACGTTCACTCCCGAGCTTGTAGCGGGAACTCTTGATAAAAGCTTGAAACCCCAGATCTTGCTCAAATTATCCAACGAATTCACCATACTGTCACTCGCGAACATTTTCTGATTAATTTAACGTGCTATTAATCTTAAAATAACCACTGTAGACAATAAAACAAAAATTATCAAATAATTTTGCAACCGTCGTTTCCCGCCATTTTCAAGAGAACCCCTGTAGTATCTTATCTTATAATCTCTTCCCGAGGTTTTATAACACTTCTGTCGCCGAGCGTACTTCCACGCTGACAACCGCAGAAAAGTCATTAGACGGTCTCGTGTTCAAATGCAGTTTGACTCACATGTTTGACAAAACTATTAGTTAATGACGCGAGGTTAAAACTACGCATTTTAGCTGGGAATGAGATACAAGTGAATTATTAGAAAAAACAGGTACTGTTTTTTGTAAATGACTTTCAAAGGAAGGAGGTTCTCAATTCGGCTGTATCTTTTGTGCGATACATTGATCTTCTATAAACAACTAGATACACAAAGGTCTTACTAAAACAATTTAAAAAACGTCCATTGTTAACGTCCCAATAATGTCCAATAAAGCAAATGAGGGTCCGTTCATCCGTTTGGCCCTTCTTTGCGCTCGGACATTTTTAGAAGGCAGACTGTGTATCTAGTTGTTTATAGGAGATCAATGGTGCGATACTTCAAAACTTCGGCGTTTGTGAACTGATTTTTATTTTATAAGATGAGTTATGATATTTTATTTGCTGAAAATTGTCCATATCGTAGGGTAGGTAAGTACTCCAAGTGTGGTACAATTGTTTTGGCAATTCGATCATTATTTTTAGGGTTCCGCACCTCAAAAGGAAAAAGGAACCCTTATAGGATCACTTTGTTGTCCGTCTGTCTGTCAAGACATATATCTCAGAATCGCGTGGACGGATCAAGTTGAAATTAATACCCAATACTCAGGTCTGCAACCTCATGCAGCCGTTAAAAATCAAACTTCTACGTCAACGCAATCAAAAGATATGGTCGTTTATGTCGCCTTTTCCCGCATATTTGTATGAAAACGCGAGAAACTCAAAACCTATACTAGGGTACTTCCCGTTAACCTAGAATCAAGAGTTATATCACAAGTAAAGGAAAAAATTCGATAACTGTAAAGTGGTTCCATCCCGAAATAATTATTTTTTTGTAATTACAAACTTATATTTGCAGTTGACGCCTGGTATGTCGATGTATGACGTTATCAGTTTCGAAAACGCAAAGATAAGTTTGTCCCTAAATCTAGTTTATTTTTTCGTTAGAGCAAATGTTATGGTGAAGGTGCGGCCAACAGCCGACTCGCACTTGACCATTTTTATATATATCTAAGCTAAGCGTTTACCGTAAATGACAATGCCAGATTCTGCCCCACCATCAACCGCATGATGTACTTATAAGATAACGAATAAATGTGAAAATATCTCCGTTTCTTATTAAAAATATTGGTTTAAAATAAAGTTTTGTACAAGTTGCGCGTCGAAAAATCAATTTTAAAAGTTTTTGTACGTTTTCCTCTCAGTTTTTCCGCTAATCATTCATTGTAACGTGACATTTTTTTTATTGTGGGCCCACCACCAGACAATGTAACAGATAGAGCTGAGCGTTAACTATTAAAAAATCGAAGCGAAGTATTCGTTGTTTTTGTTATAATTTTCTACTACTCTCGCAACTCTTACTGTTTATGATTATGCAATATGAAATCTGCAATCAGTCCCCAACAACAATGTACACGCAGTTTTGTATAGGTGGGGCAAAGCTCCATTGAAATCTGGCAATGTCATTTGCCTATCTCATCCATTAAGTCTACCTTGTATGAAACTTGGTAGTATCAGAGAGTGAATAAGTACCTATCTATTAAAGTAGGATACCCAGCATATTACAAACAATATTACCGATGCTCTTAAATTAAATAATAGACTAATTTGAATACAATTCATTATGAAAGTGATATTATATTGGTAATTTTAAAAGTTGTTTCAATTGTTAGGTGCTGCGCTTTAACTAGGGATGAGCGATGTTGGAAAAACATATTCTATCGATAGTCGATAAATAGAGGATGTAACTGAGATAGTATAGTCTATCTAACACAAATAAAGATGTAGGTACTTACCTTCCAGAGAGTTATTAGGTTTGAGATTTTCTCAAAAGGTAGATACTTGTTTGTTTTTTAAAGACATAGATATAACTAAAACTAGGACCCGTATTAATAAATCACTCTCAGGTTACAGTGGGAGAGGGGAAAAAAATCACTCTCAGCTCAAAAGTCAATCTTGAGAACGACCTCAAGATGGCGTTCCTATTAATAAACGTAACTTAGGTGCGCGTTTAGGAATCGGGTATCACGTGAGCAACACTGTATTAATAAACAAAACTCAGTTCTCAAGAGAACTGTCAAACTCACACTTGAGAACGTATTTGTTGCTTGCAGGCGAACCGCGACTTGAGTAAGACATCACGTGATACGCCCTCAAGTTTGGTTTATAAATAAATGACATACTTGAGATGGTGATCACGTCTTGAGAGTGTATCAGCTGAATTCGCTCTTGAATTAGTTGGGTTACTTGGGTTTGAATTATTTTTACAATCGATGAAGTAAGGAGTTGACGAAACATTTCTAATCGTGGACAGGACTTGGACACTTCGTAAAAACGTTCAGTAGAAATGAACAGAAGGCTTAAACGGTGGAATAACTTTAAATCACGTTTTTATACGTCCACTGGTCTTGGGAAATATAACCCTAAACATCGACTCGATATCGATGTTTAACAGACACCCCTATTTTAGAGAAAGCAATACAACTATCATATTACACGGTTGAAATGACGTAATTATTATGTCTAATTGTTAATTGATTCGTTTTACATGATTGTATACATAAATAATATTTAAGTATTACAAAATGTTTGGTCAGTTGGTCATTATTTACATATCCTATCTACATACGTTTCCTTAATTTTTAAGGACGATTAATACCTAGCAATTTTTCAATCCTATTTTGAATTAAATTAATTATTAAATTATTTATTTATTAATAAATATAAAATTTGTGTATTACCTTAGTAGGTACCACACAAAAATTTAATAATTTATTAAATTGTATTGCTTAAAATTACACAAACCAAAAAAAAAAATCAATTAAGTTCAGGTTTTAAGTAAGTATAATTACTTATAAATATAAAATTTGTGTTTTACCTTAGTAGGTACCACACAAAATATTAATAAATTATTAAATTGTATTGCTTAAAATTCACACACCAAAAAAAAATATTCAGCTGATATTAACAATATTTCTTTCATGGTCCCTGTGTATTTTTAGTGACTTCCTGCCGCGACATCTCAAATAAACATTTCTTAAACAATGTTAATGTAACTTTTCTTTTTTGTTAAATTTTCGTTTATTGTAAATATTAAACTACTAACAACAACAATAATAAAAAAATACTTATAAATAAAAAAATGACGCCTAATCTCTACCCTGTCGGAGAGTGCCCAAAAGGCTGGCGACGTTACCTCGTTGTAAGGGTAGCGAATTGCCGTAATTTTTTAATTTATAAGTATGTTAATGTTAAGTAAGTAATATTTATGTCCCTGATTGTACCGACTAATAAAGTACTTATTATTAAAAGCCAGATAATTTTTCGGGTCGAAACGCGACGGGTGGAAACGCGATCGGGTCGAATTTATCAACCCCTATTATCAACTTGGAAAGTTAGTTTTTATTCCTTTGAAATGTCACTTTGAAAACCCCTAATTGTAGCAATTGCAGATTGCGTACGCTAATATTAGTGCCACTAAGCGTCCCGCTCGCTCTTACGCGATGTGGTATATGAACGACAGTGACAGTTGCGTTTAGGTTTAGGATTCGACTTAGTGGCCTACAGAATTAGGTAGGTATGTCCTTCAGGAATAGTTTGAGGAAGAACTGCCGAATTGTTATCTTTAATACAAAATTATGCACACCTAATTAAAGTATTCGTAAAAATTGTCACGGTGTTAACACGAAGCATCCGGATTATTATTATTAACTTCTTAATAATAAAAAATTACGAGTTAAAAATTCACTTCCTTCATACGTTACCTATGACTTAATTAGATAGGCTCATTATGTTTCTTTTGGGACAATAGAGCATTGATAATTGTGTGATTTGGCATAATCGCATCCGTGACACTCGGTGGTGTAGTGGTTAGAAGATGTTGAGGAGCTGGGCTCGCTGGTTAATGAAAGACTTCTATTTCAGGATATCAGGTGGGTATTTTATTGGTGTATGTTTATGCGGTGGCGATGACAAGTGGAATGAAGATGGCAGAGAGAAATAAATTAGTTATAAAAATATATGGCACGAGAGGTGGCCAGTCCGTAACAGAAGACTAGATTTCTGTTACGGAGGCCCTGGTTTGATTCCTAGAGAGCCTAGTCAAGAGACCATTTGGTCACTCGCTATTCGACCCGATCGCGACTCGACCCGTCGCGACTCCACTCATCGCGACTCCGCCCGTCGCGTTTCCACCCGTCGCGTTTCGACCCGAAAAAATATTTTACTAATACTTTATTAGTCGGTACAGTCAGGGACAAAAATATTACTTATACTATTTATTGTTAAGAAATGGTTATTTGAGTTAGAAAATATCTTACATTATAAAAATCACAACTTCTATCAATTTTAACGTCACAGCAATTAATTAGGAAAACAGTTACACTTTTGAAAAATGATCTGTGATTTGTTAAAGATTATCCTATCATTAGTAGAAGGTATTATGAAAAATCACAGTTTTTCTTTAATTTTGTTCCGTTCCATACAGTATACAAATAAAGAACACATTATAAATCAACAACGATGAATAGATATTTTAATGTAGGTAAATGATTAGTGTAAATAAAAATTATAAAAAAGAATCAACTAATTAGATCGTGGGTCACAAATCAACAAGAAAAAAAAACATAAATTAAGCTATCGCCCTTAGTTGTGAAAAGTTACTTGTATTTTTGTGAAAAGTTACTTGTATTAATTATTATATTACCTGTATTTCACACATTTATTTGTATAATATATATCAAATATTAAGTGTTGAAGTTGTAATGTATAACTGTTAATTATGTCACCTATATATTGTGTACTGTTTATGTTCAATCATGTCATGTTTTTAAGTGTGAGCTGTGGTTACCTTTAACTGGGTGGGCACAATTTTTGAAATTTATGTTTATTGTAATTTAGTATAGATCTGTTGGAAACCATAAATAAATAAATAAAATAAATTAGCCTAACGGAAAAGCAAAATGTCAATCGATACCATTTTGTTCTATTTACATTAACGAAAGTTATATTCCCTTGGTTGGTTAGTTAGATATCAGCGGTCTAATTGTGGGATCTGACAGTGACCAGACCCATTCCCATTTATATCCATTGCTCGAAATGAAAGCCAGCAATGAAGTAAGTATAGAAATGTTCCAGTCTCCTGTCAGTTCTAGAAATTAACGTAGGTCGGTCATGTACAGTCGACCGCAGATCAATGGTAACACTTGCAGTACGATTTCAAGTCGTACGACGCAAATAATAAGAACTGACAAAAGTAAAAAGTGTTACCATTGATCTACTGTCGACTGTACAGTCGTATCATATACAGGGAGTAATTATTTAACAATTTGTTAACTCAAAACGAAACATCGACAAAACACGATCAAATCAATGACCACATAAGTAAGTATGGCATTATGTCACCAAAAAACAATGGACAACTGACACAAATAAAATAAGGACGAATTATGCAAAGATTCGAGTACGGACCGGGTGATCGCTCGGTATAATGGATCCACTACGACAGACAGGGCCGGATCCAGGGAGTAGGTCTGTAGTGACCCCCAAACCTAAGCTCAACTGTCAATGTCATTCATATTGCTATACCGCGTAAGAGTGAGTGGGGCTAAAATTAAAATTACTTGCAACTGGAAATTCTTGAAGTCTGGAATTGCCACAACTATTGAATTAAGGAGTATACTTTTTACTAGCCGCATTAAAAAATAGTCTATCTATAACGGTGTATAAATGCTCATTACTTTGCTTGTCGCAATTGGTATATTTTGTGTGCTCTCCATTCCTTTATACTATTTCCTCATTAGGTCCACTATGGAGATCATGGGAAGGATCGGTAATCTTCTGGTTCCGAATAAGCGAACCCCAGAAAACTGATCCGCTTTCTAACCTGTGAGTCACATTCACACAGCAAGTGTTTCATGGACTCATTTTATCACCACCTGCAGTTAGGTGACTCTGCCAATCTGCGTATTACCGTTCTCAAAACGTTGAAATCATACCATGGCGCGCCAAACAAAGACGCCGCTATAACAACGCAATAGCACTGTCCAGTCACGCTCCATGTGACATGATATGATTTGATCGTTTTGAAAACCGTAAAGTCCCACAGATCCTGTGTAATGACGTTTTTGAGGTTGTTTGTTGCATATAGTGTCTCGTAATCGCTCCACCCAATAATGGTGACGTCTACACATCTATATTTATCGTGTTCCGGATCGCGATCTGATGCGTGCATTCAGAACAGCCAAAATCAAAGGTTTTAGTCAAATAAATTCATTTTTTGAGATACGGAATGCAAGTTTAGGGAAAGCCGGATGGCATGGAATAACAGTGACATCAGAATCTAAAAAAAACCGCTGAATTTGCCACGGTATTGGCGAGAAAACGTTTGTTTTTGCTGATAATTCTGAACGCACCCATCGGATCGTAACATATCAAGATATGTGTTCTTAGATGTCGCGTCGCTATGAGACTTCTGTTGTGGCTTCTGAGGTTTCTGTTGTGTTTAAAGATTTTCCTTCATTGCAGGGGGTCGCGACGCCCCTACATCCTGAGTACACGCATGATACTGCTAATAATTTACGACATGTTTAGCACTGCATTGTCTATTTGAACATGCGTTAGTTCTTAGAAAGTATTTGTTGGATCTAGTCATTTTGATCATTACTAGCCTAGGACTTCCTACTATTGCATGATTGGCTAAAAAATTAGATAATAAATTATTATCTAATTTGCATAGCTACCCACGCGAGTTGACAGTTTGTTTATGAAGTGAAAGATATTATGTAGAGGTTGATGATATTTACTTAAGTATTAAACTAATATTTAAAAAAATATACTTTAAAATCTATTAAGGCGTTTAAGCTAGGCTTTATTAGGCAATAAAGGAATGGACATACCTACACTACATAGATATTAAAAACATTAACTTCTTGCTTCCAGCAGTCGGGTAAAAGCGACGATAATTAAAATTAAACTTCGCGCCATTTTAGGGTGCTTTTATTTTTATTTTTTAACTTTTTAAAGGCAAAGGATCTGAGATCGCACAGCCTCCATTACAAGTTATTTTGGCAATAAAATCTGATGGGATAATATTTTTATGTACATATAATATCTATTAGTAAAGTAATCATATGTTATAAAAAGTGATGGCACATAGTTTCACGGTCAGGGACTTATGATAGTCATAACTCTAATTTTTTTAACACAAAATTACATTTTAATTCATTTTAGACGATTAATTTGCATTAATAAACATTCACATAAATATTCTGAGTAAAAAGGACTTAAGTAGGTAACTTTTCCCGGGACCTTGCATACAAAATAGTAGATTGTATTAGAAGGGAGCAAAATGGGTTATTCCTGCGAAGGCGCCATTTTGAATCTAGAGCGAAGCGAAGGATTGTAGAATAGAATCACTAGCGTAGGATTCTAACGTAGAATCCTGAGCTAGCGAGGGTTTCAATCAAAATAAAGCCTGAAGTGGAAGTAATTTTGCTCCCGTGTGACACACTCTACTTTTCATTCCACCCTACGAGGGGCTCGTAGTGCAGTTGCGAGTAAGTACACGTTGAAAACGATCGTACAGGTTAAGCAACGTTGGGCGAGGTCAGGACCTGGATGGGTGACCACTAGTGACACTTTCATCTGAGCCCCTTCGTGCCTCGGAAAGCACGTCAAGCAGTTGGTCCCGGTTGTTGTCGCTTGACAGCAGTCGTTAGGCCACGTCAGAGGCCTACGGGCGGCCTGAATAACTCTGACAAATAGGTTTGGTCACTAAACCACACGAGAAAGGAAATGAATTCCACCCTACGAGGAAATTAAAAAAGACGCTTTTAATACAATTGATTAAAAAGTACAACATGTTACTCGACAAAACACAATCGCTGAATAATTTACTCATTTACGGCGATAAATTAATAAATAGAATGACTTTTTCACTAACCAAACCTAGTAAATCTGTAAAAATTCCACAGATCTCCAATTCAATTCAATGCTATATTTGTGGCATCGAATGCGTATTCACAATTCCGCCAATGTCACATAACGAAGCACATACACACTGGGGATCACAGATCTCCATGAAAAATACAAAGAAATTATTTGCGCGCTCTTTTTTTTAAATTAAGCGGCCATAGAGGTTGCCAGTTCTATTTTCAATTATTTTTCCTGTTTGATCTTTTTGGTCGCGCTATCAGTTCAGAAATATTTAAAAATAGTGTTCGAAATTCAAATGGAAAGTGAAACTTCCTAAATAATATCCAATGAAGTACAATTTTGGTATCATTTCACAGGGAGAAGTTGCCCTCTTTCCGAGTTGGTGGGAGTATGTTTTCATATGCGTTCTCTATTTTTATTGATCATAGTTCGATGATCTATAGATCAACACTTGCGTGCAGTAAGCGTAATAATTACAATTTCACAGTTCATTTCAAAGTCAAGACCAAAACATGATAGCGTTTTGCAATGCACGTGTCAAATTGGAAACGAGATTTGCGAGAAATTTTGAGAAATTCTACGAAATTATATTATGAAAGTTGATGTGACTAGCCCATAAGTTCAAAGTCACTTAGCAAGCTTTGGTAGGAGGAACGGGAAAAATATATACTTACTAATTTATAATACAATAGTAGGTAAATAAAAAAATATAAAGGTGCTCCCTCACCGGGAGCATTCGCGTGTATTGTAACGGTATAGATTCGACTTTGAGCATTACATTACAATACTACCTCCCTGACTGACGCTGTTTTTCTCCCTCACTGATGGAATGCTCGAGTCTGTAACGTTACATTACACGCGAATGCTCCCGGTGAGGGAGCACCTTTACAAATAAAAAAATTCGTTTAAACTCTGCCCACCATGTGGGAGTGTGCCTATAATACTGGCGACGTTCCCCCGCTGAATGGCTAGGCTT
Organism: Tachystola acroxantha; assembly: GCA_963506565.1. NCBI lineage: Eukaryota > Metazoa > Arthropoda > Insecta > Lepidoptera > Oecophoridae > Tachystola > Tachystola acroxantha. Next base: position 1,607,428 of record OY735892.1, on the reverse strand, counting down.
ATGCGCTGGCCGAGGAACGCGCCAGCCCGCCTGTCCCCGGAAGCCTCACGCAGGCGCGACGACAGCTCTTTCACCAGCCGCCGAGCCGCAGGCCCGCAGGGACCCAGCGTCTCTACCCCGAAAGGCACAAAAGAGTAGCCCACAGGGAGGGCAGAGTATTTTATATTTTTATGCTTACTTATTTTATTACTTATAGGTACATAAGTAAATAGGTAGGTATACCGAAACCCAAATCAAATGTCTTATTTTGTAAAAACAAAAACTATTAACATTTTTAGCTTTTCTGTGATTATTACATAGTTATTCACATTATTAGATCGGATCATTTATTTTCACAATGATGAACAGGTTCGATCAATCATTTTCTTCATTGTTACATCACAACAGGTAATTAGACGATTATATTTGTTTACAAAATAAGACACTTGATTTGGACTTCGTTACAGGTAGCTACGTAGTTCAAAAGTCAATTCCCCAAACCTTTGTTACAAAATTCAAGAACACAGCAGAGGAAATAATAAATTAACTGCAATTTGGTTCCATGCAGTTAACTTTAACCGCAGTTAGATCCCAAACTATGATCTGTACTTACTTATTAAACGTCATTAATACTTCACAAAAAGTTATCTCTAACCATTGAGATAGGTACAATAATAAATTTTAATAGAGAAGACGTCATTGAGGACCTTCCATGAGCCAACTAGCGCCGCCAATCTTGAAAAAATAATATCTTCCAATTTAATCAATTTTATTAAAAAAGCTATTTACAAAATGTTTATTAGGATGAATACTATTTTTCAATATACAATACATGGCATAATTGCGACCAGCAAAGTTGTAGTTCACAAATAATAATCTCAAAATAACCACTGTACGTACCTAGACAATAAAACACTAATTATCAAATGAACCTTTTCAAAAGTAAATAATAAAATAATATTTATTTTATTAATGGACTCGACATTTCATCATTTGCCAATGTCATGTTACAGAATATCAAAATATCATATCGTCTTTTCTTCATCCAGGGGAGTCGCCGTAGCGTCATCACTCTGGACGAAGCAGCTCGACAGTCACGTTCACTCCCGAGCTTGTAGCGGGAACTCTTGATAAAAGCTTGAAACTTCAGATCTTGCTCAAATTATCCAATAACTTCACCGTACTTTCGCGATCATTATCTGATTAATTTAACGTGATATTATACGCCAAAAACACTGTTATACTGAAATAAGAATGATTTTTTTTTTTGGAAACCTATAAATTGTCTCACTGCTGGGCAAAGGTCTCCCCCCTCCTCTTCCATCCATCCCTGTCCTGAGCCTCTTCCAGCCACCCATCCCTGTATCTAACGATATAGAATGAAAATTATCAAATATTTTTTCCTACCGTCACATTTCCCGCCATTTTAAAAAGTCCCAAATAATACATCTTTGGTTTAGTGAAGTAGAGTGGCAGACGGAGGTATCTTTAATCTGTGGACGGAGGTAACCTTGAAATAGACAATTTTAAGTTTTCAACACATCAATTTAGAACGAAACTTTTCGACGGCCCACTTAAACTTAATTGGTACTCAAAACTCATTAATTAGGTAAATAAAGTCAATTGTCTAGGATTCGGTCTGTGTTTTGTGTCGTTTCGTGTTCAATTGACAAATTTCTAGACGAATGTGCTCAGATACGGATTTTTACAGCTCTGTACAGTCCGCGACGTAACAAACTATCTACAAAAACTAAACTGAAATAAACCTAATGGGGCACAGACAAAGACATTCCCTTTAATTCTAGATAAAATAATAATGTAAGATAAAAGTGCAAAATATTTTTTTTGCAAAGTTTTATTTTACACAAGGAAATACCTAAGCATAAATGCTATTAGGGAGGTAGTTTAATGTTTTGTATTAACTTATAAAAAGTATATTATGAATGTACATAAACATAGAGAAAAAATATACTTATGGGAGAGTCATTAAGGTCGAGATTACCTCAAAAAGTACTTACTTGACTTTTAAAATTATTTACAATTAGTTTTTTATTCCGTTAAGTAGTTTTAAAATCTCAACCTTAATGATACCCCTTGCTTACTTTTCTCTGTAATCGACTCTACCTCCATAGATACTAAAAAACTACAAACTAATTGCAATTAATAGTGTCCATATGTTACACTCGGTGACTGTACTAAACTTTGGTACAGTTAGTGACAGATGCACAACGACAGCTGGGAAATCTCTTACACTAAAACACGTTAAGGCGATTCTTTAATTGTTCTAGTTCATACTTTCTCTGCATTAATCAAAACAACATTTAAAATATGAATCAAAATCTAAAAATAAATTGTGATACTTTTACAATGATATTATGTAAAACAATAAAAAAATACTTCTATAAATAAAATATGTAGTATTTTATACTTACTCCTTTTATTTTTCATTGAAAATTTTAAAAAGCTATCACACTAATTATGCGTAAACTAGTATTCCCTGCGCTATTGCTCCAGAGATATACACAAAAACGATAAAAAACATCCAATACAAAAGAAGAAGATAAAGGTTCTCTTGAAAATGGCGGGAAACGACGGTTGCGAAATTATTTGATAATTTTCCTTTTAATGTCTACAGGGTATTTTGTGTTTAATATCACGTTAAATTAATCAGAAAATGTTCGCGAATGACAGTACGGTGAAGTTATTGGATTATTTATGCAAGATCTGAAGTTTCAAGCTTTTATCAAGAGTTCCCGCTACAAGCTCGGGAGTGAACGTGACTGTCGAGCTGCTTCGTCCAGAGTGATGACGCTACGGCGTCTCCTCTGGATGAAGACATGAAGACGCGGCCACCCAGGGTGAAGACGCTACTGTGACTCCCCTGGAGGAAGATAGAAGACTATTGAATATATTGAATTTTCTGTAACATGACATTGGCAAATGACGAACAGTCGAGTCCATTAATAAAATAAATAAATAAGAAGAGAAAAAGTTACAATGAAAAAAAAATATTTTTTGTCAAATAAATCCGTTTCTCCTTAACACAAAAACGTCTAACAGAATAATTCACAACCTTCGATGTCTCATTGTCTTATTTACGCAAGCAAAGCCCGTATAAAAGCTATGTATGTATATTATTCTAATTGACGAATCTTCATTAATTGATGTCGGTTTACCCCCAACAAGAGGCAATAAGCCACCAGTTTATTAAAAGCTTGGTTTGTTGAAGACGAGTAGCTTTAAAAAGGTCAGATTAGAGTGGCAGTGGAAGTTGAAAGGTGGTTAAAAGGCTGTACAGAGATCCGCACGCGAGCATTCGACTCACATACGTTGTAAAACCCAAGCGTTTTATTATTAAAAAAAAAAAAGTTTTCGGAGTGGACGTGAGTTTTCTTTTTTTGGCAAAGGACTTTTGCTGGCCAGTGACAAGTGTTGTGACCTCCTTTTTTGATATTTTTCAGTTGTTGCGCTTCGGTGACCTTTTTTGATTTGGGGAGATTTTTCAAGGTGAGTTTTTTTATAATTAATTAATAATATTTATTTAATAAGTAGGTACTTATTTTGAATTATTATGTTACTTATAATTATTTATGAAGAGAGTTTTTACGATGAATCAATAAGTAAGTATCTATATTTGCAATGTTTTTTTTTAAATAATCAAGTACTTAGGTATTTTAAATAATTTAATTACACAGTTTTAGGTAACTTTTGGATTTATTTTAAACTAAGCGAGAACGTTAGAAAAAAATATATTAATTGCTTTTATTTGAACAATGAGGTATAAATTACTAAAAAATAATATTGTGTACTTCCCTTACTTTTTTAATCGACTTCCAAATAGGAGGAGCTCAGCTCATCAAGTTTATATTTTTTGTTAATTCAAAAATCTAAAGGATATAGCCTGTATTGCATGGAACTATGGACCAAGTCTTTGTTTTACGTTTCTCAGACAAAAGTAAGCAAGATTAAAACGACAATATTGACAAGAACCATGAGAAAGATGGCTATCTAGAACGACAAATAAAACACTCATTCCATAAGCATTCAAACAATATCTTCATATCTTATGTAAGGAAGGCGACAAAGTAAAGATACTCGTAGGAGTTCTTTGCAAAAAGCTTGCGGTAAATACTTGGTCTTATCTATGTTTGAAACTAGGTAGGCTGGTAGTGATAAACGTGATTTAGGCTAGACGCTGTTTTAAGGATTTTCACCTACGAGCTAGTAGGTAGGTATCTATATTTGAAACTGGCTATAAAAAAATTCTAAACGGTAGCTTAATTTTACAATTGTTGAACTTCGATTTCGTATTACGGTTTCCAGAAATCATCCTTAAACCATTGCTATACCCAGCTGAACTTTAAGTCGTGTTTATCGCCACGAGTCCAGTGCTGTTATTCATAAACCTAGTTAATCATCACTTCCCTTGAACCTGGTTCTTGACACTTTCACAAAGGGACAGTAGGCCTAAACGGTGGAATAAATTCAAATCACGCTTATGGATACGCGCTTAGATCTTTAGATTTATGCATCTAAATTCTGACCCAAAATGCACATGCTCCTTTATAAAAAAATGCAGGAAAACAAAGCTTATCAAAATAGTTTTTCTTAATTACAAACATATTATAATAATAATACAATGATTACTACTAGCAATTGTTATTGTGAGAAAAGTTTCCAAAACATAAATCTAGAGGTCTTTCCGGAATTTTAAATTAGCCTAATCAAAGATAATTTGTGTTATAAAGATTTATTTATTTAGTTTTATTGGACTCGACGGTTTTGTCATTTGCCAATGTCAAGTTACAGAGTATTAAATGTAAATGTGAGTATTAAAGATCGATCTCAAACTCAACACAAACTCAAAACTCTCTGTGAATATAGGCATTTTCTTCCTATCTTCGCCGAAGCGACAGCAATCCTGGACGAAGCAGCTCAGCAATCCAAATCGAAGCCCAAATCAAGTGTCTTATTTTGTAAACAAAAACTACCCTAGTTATTTTCACATTATTAGATCGGATTACTTTATTTTTACAATGATGAACAGGTTCGATCAATCAGTTCCTCCAGTGTTAGGTACATCATAAAGATACAAAATAAGACACTTGATTTGGGCTGCGGTATACCTACGTTGACTCGTGGGACTCTTGAATCTAAATGGAAATTGCAGATCTTGCTTAGAATTACTTGATAACCTTTAACATACCTACTGATATTCGCAAACATTTTCTTTTAAAACAAACTACTGAATAGGAATTTAAAATTATCAAATAATTTACCTGACACTTCCCGCCATTTTTAAAAGTCTGAGGCCAGTATCCAGTTATTTAGGTGTACCAAGGAGATTTTAAGTAAGATTGGAAATTATTGTCACTCTTTATACATGTTTTGGTTTTCTTCCTTAATTATTTATATCTTAATGAAATAATTTAATTTTCACGAAAATACAGTGTTTATTTTTATTATATTGGCAATAATTATAATACTTAAATAAAATTGGCCGAATTGCTTATGACAGAAGCCATTAAAACAAAAAAAAGTGTCATTTGTTTGTGCTGATTCTAGCTAGACGTCGTTAGCCCAAATTATTCGATATAATCATTAACTTGTAAATACCAACTTATCACCTTGGAATAAAGTTAGAAATACATCAAATTATGTCTTTGAAAGGATAGTCATGTGAAGGGATGTCCTTACAAGGTGTACTAAAACGATGAATGACCAATAATGTGTTCATTCGTTTGATAATGAATACGTTACGACATCGTGGTTTAATAGTCATTGAAGTTATTTTGTAATATTTTGTATTGTATTTAATGATTTCTACACGTAATTCCATTAATTTATAATAACTTAGAGGTTTCTGCTTGTCATCGATGATTTAATTGACTTTTAAAAATGGCGCCAACGTGACAGTATGCTAAATTGTTTCATAATTTTAATCATAATGTATGCAGTTGTTGTTGTTATTATATGTTTTTAGTTATTAAATGCCACGTTAAATTATTCATAAAATCGCGAATATTAATATGTTGGGGTTTTTGAATAATTACAAATGCAAGATTTGTGGTTTTGAGCTAGATTCAAGCCACTACATTGGACGTGGATTGCTAAACTAATTGGTCCAGAGTTGTGGTCACATTTTGGTGACTCCCCTTTAGGAAGAAGGGAATACTACAGTAGAATATTAATTACTCCTTAACTCAACTGAATGAACTAAAGGGTAGAGTCCCTTAATAAAACAAAATAAATAAAACATACACACAGAGGACATACATCTGAAAACCATTACCACCCTTATCCTGATTAGGTGCCAATGTGGCGTCACTTCGACCCATTGGGATCTTTTGTGCTCTCCCCTTTCCTTTATGCTCCTTCCTCCTCCCTAAAGATATAACTCAGTAGGTCCACTATGCAGCTCATGGGAAGGAGCCTATAATCTTCTGGTTCCGGATAGGCCGACCCCAGGAGACTCATTCGCTTCCTAGCCAGTGAGTCACATTCATGGACTCCGTTTTATCACCATCCTTACCGCAGTCAGGTAATTTTAAACTCTGAAAGTAAGAACATAAACAAATCATTATAGAAGCTACAAAATTGGTGTCAAAAGTCACTCGTCTCGATGACATAACAAACACACGCATTCGTACTCGTAATGTCACGTCGTAAATTATGGTATTTTATCTAAATTACAGGCTTCGTGCGTGTTTAGGGTTTAGGTATGACAGCCTAGGGCATTCGTCATTATAACTTTGTATAAATATATACAAGCGAACATAATGCCATGCGGCGGCATTCTCTACTTATAGGTACTTCTGTGATTTTTTAACGGCCCTACATGAGCCAACTAGCGCCGCCAATCTTAAAAAAATAATATCCTCCAATTTAGTCAATTTTATTAAAAAAGCAATTTACAAAATGTTTATTAGGATGAATACTATTTTTCAATATACAATACATGGCATAATCGCGACAAGCTAAGTTGTAGTTCACAAATGTGCCAAAAACGGCCGTTTTTCGCAATTATGCGAACTACAACTTACCGACATTGAATCACGTTATAAATAAGCATTCAAAAAATAGTATTTATCGTAATAAACATTTCGTAAATAGCTTTTTTAATAAAATTGATTATATTGGAAGATATTATTTGTTTAAGATTGGCGGCGCTGGTTGGCTCTCTTACAATACAACTTCAATAAAATAAGTAGGAAGAGTACACAATACCTTTTCAGACCAAATGATACATATCACGATTATAATTTAAACCTGACTCCCAAACTAAAGTGCGTAGTGTCACGGGAATCTGTGTCCTTCCGTATTTACTTTTGCTCTACTATTCTAAATTTATTAAAATAACTAAAAATATAAACTAACTTACTAAACGTACAATATTAAACTAAAAATAAAAGTACTTACTAAAATATAACTAAACTAAACTAAAACTATATGTACAAAATAGGTCGGTTGAACTATCTGAATGGCTTGCATTACAGATAGTTCAACCGATCCCCGTTGTCCGGCAGCGTGCCCAAAATGCTGGCGGCATTTCCCCTCTGAATAGCCAAGCTAATTCTTTGGGCGAAATACAGGCCAGCATTTTGGTCACGTGTGGACTCCACGAGCCGCCCCGACAGATCTTTATAGATCTCCATCGCTCCCGGCCCCCACGGACCCAGCGTTTCTACCCCAAACGGCACAAATATGTAGCCTCTGTCGAGACCACAATACTTGCGCCGTTTGAGGAATTCAGCCGCTACTTAGTTCAATAGTCTCAAAAGCGATAATTTTGTGCCACCCTGTTGAACACGTCATAAGCTAGTGAAATGGAAAGTCGCGCCCTGTTGTCGTGCGGGGTCGCAGGTCAGGGAAAGTTCTAGGTCTGAGGTCTAACCTAACTAGTAGCTAGGCAGTCTTCCTGACATTAGCCCTGACTAACCGGTTAGCATTGGAATTTCACTAGTTCCGATGCGCATCAGATGTAGGTACATAGTTAGAATCGAATATGAATAAGAGCTCTGTGGCGCAGTGGTTGGGTTACTAGACTTACATACGGAGCTCCCAGGTTCGATCCCGGCCAGGTCAGTCATGTCTAACACAGAGAAAAGTGTACAGTAAAGTTTTTAAGGTTCAGGGGGGTGACCGCGACTTCAATCGTTTTCGTTTTCATTTTGACACTTGAACGATATACATTGCTGCGTTTCGTTGTCGTTTGTTAAAATTTGCAAAAACATTGCAGCAATGTATAGTGTCCATGTGGCAAACCGATCACCCCACAGATTATCTCAAAAACTACTTGATCCATTGCAAGAATTCTTTCACAGTTAGATAAAATTTAAAACTATATAACTCTAAAATAATAATTAAATCCTGGCCAGTAGTTTTTGAGAAAATCTCAACCTTATTGAGGCCCCCTGTATACTTATCTCTGTCTTCGAGTGTACCTATTTATTTACTTCCATTAAATAGATGTCATTATATCAATTCTTATTCTGAATTAGGTACCTACGCATATTTACCGATTACTCTCAAAACTGATAAGGAAAGGACTCCTTGTGTGTGTGGCATATCTGAGAAAAAATCTAAGGTATGTGTAATCCACCAATCAGCATGGGCCAGCGTGGTGATGGATCATGCATGGTCCGAGACGTCTTTGCAACAGTTGGGAAAAATAGACTGATGATTATGACTTACTTTCATTATCGTAGTTATACCTAATTATGTTTCTGTGAATACAGCTCATTATTAGAACTATTTTATTATATTATACATATAAAAGCTACTTTGTATATCATGCTGCAATGCACCATTAAATACTTGCCTAATACCCAATTCAAATACTCAAAGAGTCTGCAATTTATGCAATGAAATACAAACTACTTTAAGATCTAACAGACCATCGGACCATTTTCAAACAATACTTGAGCAAATGCACTCCCGCGCAATCATAGGTACAGTTTCCTCATTGGCTAATTGACAGGTCGTCTCACGATTGGTCGATTTCAGCCAATCATAAACTGTTATTTTGAATTTAGAACACGATCGGATGTTCCTGTTGTTTGAGACCGTTATGAGGGTAGATGATTATTAAATTACGAGTTGCAGCTGTAGATCATTTGTGGCGATTTCACAGTGTCGCATGCTAAATTTAATCGTCGACTTACACCTATTATGATACAATGCAATGACAGAATCACTCCTATTGTTATTTGTTTTATTATTAATTGTAGAGTTTCACAAAAAACACTATCAAGGGTTTAATAATGATTCCTTAATTCTCTTCATATTTTATTAATATTGGGATCGCAGAAAACACTTAATTTACCCGACTATTTAAAGAAAGAGGGTAATGTTTTCCAACTGTATTGTATATACGTCCCTTCCCTTGTTACCTTCCTTTGTGAATGGATTTTGATGTAGAGGTGTCGTTATATTATGGGAATGACATAGGAAAAATTTTATGCCGATAAAGTAGAGTATGTATTATAATTTATTTATTTTACAATTTTTGGAAGACCAACAGCTACATACATGAATATGTGATAGTGTAGTATCGGAGAGCCAATGATAGGTCCTCACAGCGTCTTAAGAGCTAACACAATATTATAGTGTTTGTATAATATAGAGTTACGTGTTGCAGCGTCATTGACGAGCCCGTCGGCCTTAAGATAGGCTCTATGATAAACTCTACATTGCAATAAAACTGTTCAAATTACAATAGGATGGTCAATTGGCCGAAATGGCCAGTTTGTATCGCAATAAGTTACCGGATTCACATCTTAACGACCTTCAATGTCGTGAGATCTTCCGAACTTTTTAGTAGAGTCCAATTTATCAAAGCTTTTGAGACCGAGACCGAAACCAAACTTGTAAGGACAGTGTTATTAACATTTTTTAAGGTTGACTTATAACTAACCGGAAGCCCAAATCACGTGTTTGTTTGTTTGTTTGTTTGTTTGTTTGTTTGTTTGTATACTCTTTATTGTACATAAATTTTACACAAGTAACACACAACAAAAATACAAAAAGAACTTAACTTAAGTACAAAGGCGGACTTATCCCGCTCAGGGGATTTCTTCCAGTCAACCCTTATCTTATCTTGGTGTCTTATTTTGTAAACAAAAAGTACCCTACTAACATTTTAAGCTTTTCTGCGATTATTGCATAGATATTTTTAACATCATTGGATCGGATATTTTCACAATGATGAACAGGTTCGATCAATCAGTTCCTTCAGTGTTACACACAACATGTAATTAGACGATCATATTAGTTTACAAAATAAGACAATTGATTTGGGCTATGGTATACGTAGTTCTAGGTAAACGGTTTGAGATAGAAAATTGCAGCTAATTTTTTTTTTAAATATTTTTTTACTGTTACGTGTAGCGGTGTTTTTTGTTGTTTTTTAAACGATTAATTTATCTTTTTACCTATTAAGGGGAAAATAGCCCTTTGGAGACGGTCTAAAGTATATTTTACCCGTTGTTAAGAGAGGCTTCCGCTCAATCCTACACAATATACCGTATCAGTGAGAGTAACATGACAGCTACGTTTAAGTTTAAATTTAGATATTGTGGCCACGACAGAATCACACATTACATCATTTTACCCTAATGTGCAACAAAATTAGTGACCAGGTCTGATTCTGTAGTGGTCATCTAATTCTAAATCGAAACGCAACTTCCACTTTTGACCGTGACAGTTGAGCTTATATATGTCGTAGGTTTATGATAAAGTTAGTTTTTTTTTGGTAAAAAACTGCATTTTCTCAGGTTTATGATAACAATAAGTCATGATTTTGTCATTATCCGATTCTTGATCAAAATACTAGATTTTTGACCTACGACATTAGAATAAGATTTAGAGGCCACGATAGAATTACCACTATCTCAATTAGGAAATAGGAATATAGGAGGATATCAATTAGGAAATTAATTGATATAATATATTGCTTCCTAGATTAAAAAAATCATTTAAAATACTACATCATTTTTAAACTTTAGGCCTACACCTTTGACCTAGACAAAAAATACATTAAAATGAATTATTAATCGTAAAATCGTGCTCTTATGTAAAATACTACGTAACTCAATGATTGTACATTATTTAGTGTCATGTAATACATTATTGACATGACCCCCAAAGGATTGTAAATGATTAAATTAACACTCTTATGCGATGAACATTTACCTGAATTAAACATAGGTCATGCAACCTTCGTTTGTGACCGAAGATGACTTTTTGAGGCCAAACGCCGTCTCTACGGTGACCTTTCACAATAGTTTTGGTTACTTTTGACAGTTACGTCAGAGATTATGCGATTACCTTCAATTGTGCTAAGTTTTCGCCATAAGTTTATTAGATACTTATTTATTTTATAATAAGGTACAGTTGAAAATAATAAGTGTATAGGAGAGTTATTAAGGTTGAGATTATCTCTTAAAGTAATCGACCGATTTTTAAAATTCTTTTACATTGCTTTATCCAATGCTCTAAGCTATCAACTAGTGAAAGTATTTTTACAATCAGTCAAGTAGTTATTGAGAAAATATCAATATAATGACGTGTCATTAAGGTATCCCTGTATACTTTTCTTTGTTTTTGTCGTAAAAGAATAAAAAATAGAGCGGTTACCGTCGCATATATACACAACAGCTATAGACAAATTATTTCTTATATAGGTACTCCCCGAATATTAGAATTCTTGCTTCATTATTACTCTTTATAATGTGATTGCTATAACATGGCAACAAACTAATAATTATTTTGTGGGATTTGTATATTAAAAAATTTGCATACCATAATGGTATTACCATTCTTTTGGCTATATACGATTGACGAAAATTATTAGAAATTAAGAACTATTTGTTTATTTGCCCAACATTTACGGAAATAAATATACTTAGGTACTTTTATATTATCGTATTTCTTAATTCAAATATATGCTTCTGATTATTTAATGCCAATGTTTTTCCTCAGCGTTGGCACCTTTTCCTTGCAAAGTGGTATAAATGTAAGTTTAAAAAAAATATATAAGTACGTCCAAAAATTCATTTACAGATTCATTTACTTGCAATAAAATATATGAAATCTGAAAAACCTGAGTACAAGTTTAACATTAAGATCTTCTAACACAGATTGGGACCTAATTACAGGTTTCGCTAGCAAAAACGTCGAGTTAAGCCTAGACAATAGCCTATAGACCTAAGTTGGTCTGAACTACCATTAATTACATTTGCATAACGCCTCGTGGGAGTGCGTACGCGCAGATTTTATGTGTGACTTTGCATCAAATAGATCATAGAAGTTTGATTGCTAAGTTGGGGCTAGAATCTAGAAATTGATTTCTTAATTAGTTCCTGTAATGCGAAATTCTATTCTATATTTATATGATGGCTTCTACTCTTATGAAAATAAAATAAAATAATAATTTCGCCAATGTGAAGTTATTTAGTGTTTGCATGTAAATAGAAAATTAAACAATTACTTACCTAGTAAAAAATCATTCCAAAATGCATTAAGTAAGGCACTTCCTATTATCCATTGCGATCTAGCCAAAGATTTTATTATTTTTGTTTTGAACAAATTTCAAGGTCTATTTTTTCCAAGATTTACTCTAAGCTGCTACTGAGAGTTTTTTGCCACTTTTTCTCCTCAGCGTTGGCACCTTTTCCTTGCAAAGTGGTGTAAATGTACGTGACGTGCAAAAATGTACACAACGTGCTTACTTGCAATAAAGAGATTTGACTTTGACTTTGAAGTGAAATTGATTTCATAGAGTTTCATAGAGTAGATACAGATTTAAGTATTTGGTTTTAATTTTAACTTTATACGTCCACGCGTTTCTGAGGAAAAGGTCTTGATATAAGCCTTATAGTATAAGGGTTCCTTTTTTCTTCTCGAGGTACGGAACCCTAAAAAGGCTAGCTCGATACAAAGAAGGGTAGAGTCCAAAAAGTAAGCCACCAAATTATGTTTGTTAAAATAACGATTAAAATTCCAATACTCTACCTTTTAGACCTAAGGCTTTCTAAAGATGCCTCTATCGTTATAGGACGGAATAGTAAAGACGATTTGTGCAAATCACAGTAGAGCATGGTAGAGTCGAGTTCGCGTGCAATGTTGTGATAAAAATCATTTCTATTTAAAAACCGGAAGAAAGCTTTCTTCTAAGCATCACAAGAAAATTAGAAAACGCTATAAACTTCGGAGTCGATTACTCTATCATACTCTGGGAACGATTGCGGATTTCACTTTTATTTTCAACTATTACACATTGCTATCAATTCCGAGACTACCATTATATTTTGGCTTTCAGTCACATTCGTGTGACGATATCACGAAACTCTCCTTGGTAGAGTCCCTGTAGACTCTACATTAATTAATTGTTGCGCTTAAGGGCCTTCATAGAGCCAACTCGCGCCGCAAATCTTAAAAAAATAATATCTTCTACAACTTACCGACATTGAATCGCGTTATAAATAAGCATTTAAAAATAGTATTCATCCTAATAAACATTTTGTAAATAGCTTTTTTAATCAAATTGATTAAATTGGAAGATATTATTTTTTCAAGATTGGCGGCACTAGTTGGCTCATGGAAGGCCCTTAAATCATGGCTTTAATTTAATCCATTACGTAACTTCTTTTAATGCAAGCCATGGACGATAACTTGATAAAGGCATAATAAACTATTTCCATAATAAAAGTCACAAGAAATAAAAAAAATATGTTTCTCTCCTTTTAAGTTGTGTTTTTGTAGAGTCCCCGTCGACATGAGACCTAGAGCTTTCTAAAACAAAGACAATGCTTCTCCACGGGCTATTAGCAGAATTCGATTGAGAGAGCTTAGAGTCATATAACCTAACTGCTCGATAGAACCTGTTGACCTGGTTTATATTGCTATTGTTTTAGATTAGCCAGGAACGAAGTAATTAGTCTTGATTCTATAGTGTTACATGCTAAATTTTATTACTTCCAAGCGAGGCTCTCACTCTTACACGATGAAGATGAATGACACAGACTCTAGGTTTAGAATTGCACTTAATAGCCAGAATCAACCTTAAGTATCTATTCTTAATGGTTTTATCAATAAATATATTTATCATCGGTGATTCGAAATACGATAAGCTTTTTATTATCATTTTTTATTAATGGACTCGACAGTTCGTTATTTGCCAATGATCTTCTCTTCATCCAGGGGAGTCGCCATAGCGTCGTCACTCTGGGTAACCGCGTCTTCTTGTCTTCATCCAGAGGAGTCGCCGTAGCGTCGTCACTCTGGACGAATCAGCTCGACAGTCACGTTCACTCGTAGTGGGACTCTTGACTATAGCGCCAAACTTCAGATCCTGCAATAACTTCACCATACTGTCATTCGCGAACATTTTCTGATTAATTTAACGCGATATTAAAAACAAAACACCCACTGTAGACATTAAACTGAAAATTATCAAATAATTTCGCAACCGTCGTTTCCCGCCATTTTCAAAAGCTTTTCAATTTTTTTTCGTGTGGTTTAGTGACCAATTCTATTTGTCAGAGTTATTCAGGCCGCCCGTAGGCCTCTGACGTGGCCTAACGACGGCCACCGAGCGAACACAACCGTTTAACTTGTTGACTTAATTATTTGATATTTGAGGTTGGTGATTTTTATTCAAATAAATATATTTTTTTTCTTTATGAGTTCGCGGTATTTCGCGTTACCGGCGACGAGACATGACTGAATCGCAATCGCCATTAATCTAACTTACTTCCAACGCTCCAAATAATTTACCTACATACAGCATGCACAATGCGTTATGCGATATTATCTGGGGGACAAAAACAGCTCGCTCCCACGTTGGCCTGATTGATTGGTGTGTGCTTGGCCTGTGAGGCGGCATATCATATTGCAATTTGACTAATTGTTACCGGCGGTAGACCGGTATTGTTTTACACATTAGTATTTTCCTAGCTCTTTCAAAGTCTAATTTCTTTAATGCAAGTAAGCACGCTGTGTACATTTTTGCACGTCAACATATTTTTAAATTTAAGTAAGTACATCTACATACCTAAGTTAGAAAGGGACCGAAGGCTTTACGGTTTGCGTGGACTATGTTTAAGGGGCGGCGAGCTGTCAAACTCGCGCGCGAGACAGAAGATGTCCTGCAGCGGAGGAGTGAAGAGCACGGCACAGTGACTCCATATTTGCATTTTTTTATTGATTTTGGATGAATTTTGGCAGGGAAATTAAAATACGCCGATAAAAAACAGATTTTTTTTTAAACAAGCTCTCGTAATTATAATACTCTACATTTTGATACATATTTCGCATGAATAACTATTTCGGTTTAGACATAATTTTAATTTTAAATGACAAGGAAGGGGTATGTTTGCTATTTTTTTCTATCAAGCGAAGTTTGTCTAATCGTGTTTCGGTATTCATCAGTCCCTAAATATACACCCCAAGATTGCTATATATTTTTTTCAGACGTTTAATTTTAGTATTTAGTGCCGTAGCCTTCATAGAAAAACTGAAAATACGCGCACACGAGGCCTTAAATCACCGTTATTTATGGCTAACTGCGTTAGTTTGTGTCAATACTGTCAATCACGCACGTAGGTAATAATTTTATAACATGGATCCTAACCAACCCTACCAACCATACATTTTTAACAATTAAATATTGCATAGGTAAAACTACGTAGTACACGTAGTTGAATATTGTTGTGTTGATTTCTCAATTCAAAGTCGGAAGTCAATTTTTTTTATTGCAAGTAAGCACGCTGTGTACATTTTTTTTTTGAATTTACATTTACACCACTTTGCAAGGAAAAGGTGTCAACGCTGAGGAGAAAAAGTGGCAAAAAAACTCTCAGCAGCACATCTTTTAAAATAATGATGACACAATTACTTAATAACTGGGTATTACATAACTATTACTATTGTTAGTAATCTACAATTTATCCTTCATGCGGAACCGGCGACACACACCATGCATGTTCATCGTTTAAATAGCCATCTATCCTGTAATACACCTTCTTAACAAGTGTTCCATTAATGAAAATTTTAAATTTCCTCTCTGTCAACGTCGTGACGCTTTCTTTTAGAATTAAAACTTAGTGAGCTGTTACTTCAACGGATATCACTACGGGTGGAAATCCGGTGACATTTTGTACTCGTTTAATCAAACATAGGATGCTTCAAACTTATAAGTATTTCAATTAATTAATTAACAACATAACATTTAAACAAATAAATAGATAAGTCAACTAAATCTAGGATTACCAATTAAGAATTTGATTATTACGAAATTGTGTTATTATTTTAAAAGATGTGCTGCTGAATGAAAGTTTCTGCCAGATTTTCTCCTCAGCGTTGCACTTTTTTCTTGCAAAATGGTGTAAATGTAAATTCAAAAAATGTACACAACGTGCTTATTTCCAACAGACATATATGACTTTTGACTTTTTTTAAGGCGTAGGCACGCTTCGCTAACAAGCTATATAAGTGTAAATTTTTACATAATGTCAAATTACGCAACATACTTACTTAGTTTTTAACAGGTGACTTCTATTTGAAGATGCAGCATTGAGGTCAATTGGACACACAAACAAACTGAGGTGACGGCTATAGCAGTATTTGTACGACTTTGATTCAGTGACAATTGTTTAGTAAATAAACCTTCATTAGCTAAACTTAAACTGTGAAAGAATTTAGGATTCACGACGTAATATTTGGTATTTTTTTTCTTCATAAAATCAATTTTATTAAATATTTAGACTCAATTAATAAAGCTTAAAATTACCTACTATAAATAATAAAATGACTAAAAACTAACATTAAATAACTAAAAACTAAAACTACCTATAAATAAAATATGTCCTCCAGGAGGGCATCGGGAGTCACGGTGCCCAGAAGGCTGGCAGCATTCCCTCTCTGAATTGCCAACGCAATACGTTGGCAGAGGTAGCTGCCAGCCCTCTGGTCGCCGGACTCCTCGACCAGCCGCTTGGACAGCTCTTTGACGAGCTGTCGAGCGTCCGGCCCCCACGGCCCAGTGTCTCGACCCCAAACGGCATTATTGATTATTATTATTATTATCATATATTTGGTATTTATTTTTTGAGAAAGTAGATTCCGATCTAGACGATAATTTAAATTAAAAATGCAAATTAGATTACAGGTTATTCCCATATTTACAGATAATATAATTAATTATTGGAATTATAGGTATCTACTATTGCAAATTATGACATAACCTCTTAAGTATTAGGTGACAAATCATAATAAACTTACGTTGTGGACTTTTTATAAGACTTTGATTTTCGCGAATGTTTGGGGAAACTGTGCATGTATTAGGTACAGTACAGACCATGTCATCGAAATTAACTTACTTTTATATTTTATTCGAACAGTCTTAAAACATGAACATGCATTTTTTAAGGTTGAGATTTTCTCAACCTTATTGAGGCCCCCTATACCTATACTTATCTCTGTCGTCGTGTGTATTATATGTGACAAGTATACGTTTTGTTATGTTTACCAGAAATATCTAGTAATAGATTACCAAAATATCGTAATGGGAACCTTTGAGCCAGGGATGTCCCAAGGCTTCTTTTAGATTACCTAGTTTAGCTTTTTTTCTTTTAGGTATTATTTGTATTTTTTTATGGTTAGTTTTAATTTAGATTGGTATAATTTTTTTAAATTTATACTAAGAAAATTATTTATTTATTTTATTAGTGGACTTGACAGTTCGTCATTTGCCAATGACGTCACGTTTCAGAATATCTAGTTCAGTTTGGTTATTGATTAATCTACATATAATTGGCTCACTTTATGTATAGCGGGATTTTCATAATTGTAGAAATAATTACACGAAAAGTATGACTACAAATAATGTCATTATAATGCAATGATTGATGATTACAATTATGAATACCAATTCCATGAATGTAGCAGCAATTGTGCAGTACAGTATAATGTTGTATAACATGTTATATAACACTAGACCCTCGGAAGATCAGTATAACAAACGGTATAGCCCCGTTGTGTGGGAACTGTGGCGAATTGTAGATTGTATTGTGATCTAGTGTCATCTCTGGTATATTATAGGCGTTGGAAGCCGTAAGGTTTATGATGATATGAAGCAAATACATACATCCATACTCACGCCTTTATTTCCCGCAGGGGTAGCCAAATACCACTTCCATCTGCTGCGATCCTGGTATACAATAGAACACATAGCGATCCTGGCATACAATAGCACACATATCCTGGCATACAATAGCACACATATCCTGGCATACAATAGCACACATATCCTGGCATACAATAGCACACATATCCTGGCATACAATAGCACACATAGTCCTGGCATACAATGGCACACATATCCTGGCATACAATAGCACACATATCCTGGCATACAATAGCACACATAGCGATCCGGGCATACAATGGCACACATATCCTGGCATTCAATAGCACACATATCCTGGCATACAATAGCGCAATATCCTGGCATACAACAGCACACATATCCTGGCATACAATAGCACACATATCCTGGCATTCAATAGCACACATATCCTGGCATTCAATAGCACACATATCCTGGCATACAATAGCGCAATATCCTGGCATACAATAGCACACATACCGATCCTGGCATACAATGGCACACATATCCTGGCATACAATAGCACACATATCGATCCGGGCATACAATAGCACTCATAGCGATCCAGGCATACAATAGCACACATATCCTGGCATACAATAACACACATACCATCCAATTTATCTAACATCCCTCCCCGTACATTCAATGCAGCAAGCATCCAGCTTGATGAAGCAAATGAAACCGAAGCCCAAATCATGTGTCCTATTTTGTAAACAAAAACTACCCTACTCTACTAACATTTTAAGCTTTTCTGTGATTATTATCTATTTAGCTACATAGCTATTTTCACATTATTAGATCGGATCACTTTATTTTCACAATGATGAACAGGTTCGATCAAACAGTTCCCTCAGTGTCACATCACAATAGGTAATTAGACGACCATATTTGTTTACAAAATAAGACACTTGATTTGGGCTGCGGTATAGATACTGGTAGGGACTGAATGCAAAAAACCGAGCATTGTGTTGACTGTACCTTGGGGAGAGGCCTGCGTCCAACAGTGGACTGATACGGGCTGATAATGATGAAGACGTTGCATTAAAAGTACCAGGACACCATTAGTCCGGAGTCTCTATATGTCTCACTCAAAAACAGCTGTTTGCACTTGGTCATAAGTATCAACTCTGATACGGGCTGATAATGATGAAGATGTTGCATTAAAAGTACCAGGACACCATGACTAGTCCGGAGTCTCTATATGTCTCACTCAAAAACAGCTGTTTGCACTTGGTCATAAGAATCAACTCTGATATGGGCTGATAATGATGAAGATGTTGCATTAAAAGTACCAGGACACCATGACTAGTCCGGAGTCTCAATATGTCTCACTCAACACCTGCTGTTTGCACAGTCATAAGTATCAACTCTGATACGGGCTCGTGATGATAAAGAAGTTGCATTAAAAGTACCAGGAGACCATAGCTAACCCGGAGTCCCAATATATCTCTGATCCATAGACGTCAAATTCCATAGACGTTTGACAGTTGTCGAGAGTTCAAAACTTTCTATGAATCGCGGGTTTTAAGACCTTTGTATAGTAATACAACTTTTAGACGTAACACAGATGAATAGCAATATTTTACGTACATATTTACCCATACCGGTAATGCTGACATAACATGCAATATCGCATCGGTTGAATACATAGACGTCAGGTCATAAACGTGTGAAAGTGTGTTCCGATTCCGATACTTCATCTTCAATAAGTTCACTATGAGCATGGAGGAAAAAAAAACAGTAGAGCTCTACGGAGAGAGCCTACAGTATATTTTGTATGGGGTTACAATAATGAAGACAAAATTGTTCGTGCTCTGTGGAAAAAAGCCTAAATTATATTTTGTATTTGGGACAGATCTTGTCCCAAAAGGGGCCCCAGAAGGGGCTCGTAGGCCAGTTGCGAGTACGTTGAAAACGATCGTACAAGTTAAGCAACGTTGGGCGAGATCAGGACCTGGATGGGTGACACTTAACATACGGAATAATATTCTGGGGTAACTCTGTGAATGTAAAGAGTCTGTTCATTCTACAAAAGCGTTGTCTTCGAATAATTTTTAGCCTTTCTAATGATACATCACTAAGAACAACATTCAAAGAAAAGGGTTTTCTTACCCTTACGTCTTTGTACATCCTGGAGCTTTGCTTATTCGTGAGAAACAACAATGGGTTCTTCCAAAAATATTCAGATATACACACTAGAAACACTAGACACAAAAGTGACCTATATCGTCCTTTGACACGGTGTGTTATATCATATAAAAGTGCATACGTGACTGCTATTCGAGTCTATAATAAGCTGCCTAATGGAATTGCGATGCTAAACAATACAAAATTTAAATACTGCCTCAAAAAATGGTTAATAAATAATGTATTCTACGATTTAAATGAGTATTTTGCAAAGTGTGAGTCCCTGACATGACTGTTGTCGTATATTTGAATATGTGTAATTGTGGAACTTGATTGTGGAACGTATATTGTATGTAGGGGAGAGGGGGGCAAGACGGGGTGGCGGGCAAGACGGGGTACCTGTCTTATATCAGAAACCAATTGACCAATCACGACCGCTTTTGCTCATCACACAGCGCCGTCATGACAGTTTTTAATTGGCGAAGTGACAGGGTGACCACACCACTATTTAATTTTTTAAATACAAAAACCTGTTTTTGCCGATTTTCTTAGTGTTTTTTCACTTAGGTTGGACCATGATTGTTCTGTAAATAACCTCATTTTAAAATACAAATAATATTATTCACATGTGTCAAGGATTACACTTGCAGGTAAGCACTTGTTTATTGGTGTGCGAGAACATTGCTTTTAGAGGTCAATTTATTAAACAATTTGGACACGGGAGGGCAAGACGGGGTACATATTGCCCGTACTAAAATGGTTTTAAATTTTATTTTGCTATATCAGTAAAAGTGTAATGATTTGTGAGATATCTAAATATTGATGTTTTTTATCATTGTATAATGGTGAAAACTTATAAAAGAAAACCCAATAGAGAAGATTGGGCAGAAGATACCATGAGACATGTGGTGGACTCTGTGATACAAGGCAAAATGGGTTACCATCGAACAGCGAAGACTTTTAATGTCCATTTTGGACCGAAAAGTGAAGATGGTTCCTGAAAGCCCTAACGAAAATGCTTCAGCTGCAATAAAAATTAAGATTTAGTTAGGGTCTAAAGAACCAGCGTTTTCTTATGATGAAGAAAAAGAGTTGTGCAATTATATTATATTAAAGCAGGCTTTACGGACTAACTAACTAAAGACCTAAGAGGCCTAATCTACAGGCTAGCAATTAAAAATAATAAATTATATCCACAAAATAAATTGATTTTTGAAATCTCCATCTTGCACTGATAGGGTACCCCATCTTACCCGAGGGACGGGCAAGATGGGGAGATCTGACCTTTTCTACTTTTTGTCAATTTTATATTTAATTACGTAACATATGTTCGTAAATCGACTTAATCATGGAATACTGATAACCAAAGATGATTATTAAAATAATAAAGAAAATATAGAGACGAACATGTCAGTTTTATTGAGATTCAAACGTTAAGTACCCCATCTTGCCCCCCTCTCCCCTAGTACCTATTCACAAATGACTGCATGCTTTTATTATTTATATAATTTATTGAATGCCCGATCTGGGTACACTGCAAGTGTTTCAGTACCAAGCAACTGTAACTGCTACTTTATTATATACCTTACAGTGTCAATAAACGATTCTGATTCTGATTCTGATTCTGACCACTAGTGACACTTTCATCTGAGCCCCTCCGTGCCTCGGAAAGCACGTTAAGCAGTTGGTCCCGGTTACTGTCGCTTGACAGCAGTCGTTAGGCCGCGTCAAAGGCATACGGGCGGCCTGAATAACTTTGACAAATAGGTTTGGTCACTAAACCACACGAGAAAAGAAGAAAGATCCCAACTTTCATTCTCACTGCATTCGTCTGACGCAATATTTTTCACATTTATTGAAAATTCAGGTCAGTCACCAACTGGACACGAGAAACTGAACTCACGCGTGTCCAGTTGGTTAAATGGAAAATCAACACTATTAATTTCACTAACTGGACATGCTAAAATTTATACGCGTGTCCAGTCCAGTTAAACTTGAATTATATTACTTCTTGATTGTCATTAACTGGACACGTTTCAAATTTTTAACATAAAAGGACGGTCGAGTAGATAATTGTTAATATTCAAACCAAGTGACAGAGACGCCAAAAATTAGCATGCAAGAGCGGAGTATACGTTGTAGTAAATTTGGCTAACTCCATCAACGGTTCTTTGCTTCATAGCTATTTAGGTACAATGGTTAGTCAGTATTCAAATTGCACAAACTATCAGTAACTACTCGCATACAACTTGCAAGTTAATTCCGCTGAGTTCCCATGTCCCACATGCATACGAACGCAATTTAAGTAGGCATAAAAATGATTAATCAAAAATCTTCGACGCAACTCAGTATTGCATAGTTAATTAATTATGTATTGTGGGATTGATCGGGCTCGTTCCCAGCAGGTCCAATTGTTCTCAAAAAATTTAAGTTCATTGATTCCCAAGAGGTCCACGATATTTTATAATAATAATAAAAACTTTTTAAACTTTCACGGTTTGTATACATATTAATTAGATAACACGGGAATTACCGTGTTAAACATTTATTATTGATGTCTCGATATTTCGACAGCATTGCAGCCATCATGGTCACGAGTAGATTGAAGTCGGTGAGTGTTAATTCCCGTTTTATCTAATTATTATTAATAAAAAACATTTCCCAATAGGTACATGGATTTAGTACAGTCAGCAATGAAGAATAGATATTTCTTTAAATCAGTACTTACCTAGTTTTGAGAGGATTTATTTCATGAACTAAAAGACGATATAACTATACTTAGATATAAAACAAGTACTACTCTGTATTTTTACCAAAACAAAAATTATCATATGCTTTTGTTCTCGATCCTATGGTTTTACCTGACTGAGACTGTAGGATAATGGTTTTAGAATTAGATCGTGATGTAGCCTAATCATTTTTAGGCTACATACATCACTATTTTTGATGTAAAAAATGTAATGTACATTTCAAGACGAATCTAACGATATCTCATACACTACAATACATCAAGCCAAGACTACAGGTGACCACAAGACCTGAAAACATTACTCTTCCTTGCGGCATTAGGCTAAAAAAGAAGTCGGATCGGTTTTATATGCACGCACGTAAACGACCACTTTTCCCACGCATTATGGGCTTTAAATAATAATTCCCCAAACAATTTTAATGTCAATGCATAAAATTCAAATGAAAATATCTTGAAATGGCGTGAATTGCACATAAAGCGAGGTTTACCTACAAATTGTCGAGTAAAAGTATACAGATTTGAATATGCAATATTGAAATTTAACTTTCTACGTCAAATGTTAAAATTGTTTGATTAAATACTTAAATAAGTAAGATTTTTAAGGCATTTTAACAATAATTGTACAGTTTCTCTTTGAATTAATTTAATTACGAAAAAGGCCATAATCAAATAAAAGATTTATTAAAGTTCTTACAACAATTATTGACGAATACCGAAGTATGACTTGTAACATAATGTTACTAAAAAAATCATTTTCATTTGTCAAATGACGTTTTTGTCAAGAACTTGTCAAACACAAGAGCAGTCTATGATGGAAATGTGACTTACTCTATAGGGCGTTCATTGCTTCATGGTAAGATTATTATCGTAATATCAAAATATCGTGCGTGACAAATCGTAATCTAATATTTGCGTAAACCTATAAACACTAAATTACGTCAACAATCAGATCACATCTGCTGAGAGTCATTTCGTTGATCGATTTATAGATCGATAGATCACCGCTCGATCTATTGTCGGTCGATCGATTTGGCAACGTTACAGTGATGACAGGATGTTACGTAACATGTAATGTAAGTAATTAAGTAACGTTTACTGTTATTATGAGGTTATTTAGATAGGTTTATGATAACTTTCACCTTTAACTGCTAATAGAGTTTTGGTAAAAGGTCGAATTAGGCTGTTTGCCTGCCTATACAGGGTGGTCAACGACGAGCGACTCAGGGGTGCTAATATACACGATACTGATGCCGAGTACGTTGAAAATGATCGTACTAGTTAAGCAACGTTGGGCGAGGCCAGTACCTGAATGGGTGACCGCTAAAGACACTTTCATCTGAGCCCCTCCGTGCCTCGGAAAGCACGTTAATCAGTTGGTCCCGGTTGTTGTCGCTTGACAGTAGTCGAAGCCACGTCAAAGGCCTATGGGCGGCCTGAATAACTTTGACAAATAGGTTTGGTCACTAAACCACACGAGAAAACAAGAAGTGCGTCAAAATCAAATTACTTTAGGCTAGATCTTAATGTGAATAAAGTGTCCTATTTCGGCACTTTATCTCTATAAGAGATATAATCTCAGATAAGAGTTTTAGACCATGAAATATGTCTAGTTATCGCATTTAGACGTCCTAGGTCTCCCACGCAAGCACTAACACGGTTCGTGACTCCGGTTATGGGAGTGAAAGCGTCGACAGACCGACAGAATATATTTATAGGCATCGAAGGGCCTACGGTAAGGTCGTGAGATGGTCCGTGTACGGAAATCCGGATTGAATTAAATAAATAAATAAAAAAAGACACTGCAGCCAACATCAATCAAAATGAGTCGTGTATTCATCATCATCAGTCTATTTATATTGCCCCACTGCTCGGGCACAGACCTTCCCTTACATCGAGGGAGCTGAGGCCATCCAGCACGCGGGCCCACTGCGGATTGGCGGATTTCACATGCCTTAGATTTTCTTCTTCTACGGCATGCAGATTTCATCAAGATATTTTTCCTTCACCGTTTTAAGAGCACTCGGCAAATGTACTTAAGTTTTTCCGTCGAAATAAACCGAGGATAACTCATTGGTACATGGCGGCCCTGGCTGGGAATCGAACCTGGGACCTCCGTATCGCAAGTCCATTGACCCAACCACTGAGCCACCGACCTCTTCAATCGTGTTCATATGTCTAATAAGTCGTGAATTTGTAAAATAAAATTTCAAAGCTCTAATCAAAATACTTTGGCAACAGACCGGAACTTAAAATGCTTCCCAAAGTGGGTTGCTTGTAAACCCCCAGGTCATAGGTCACCAAACTGTGCATTGAATTTTAGACGTTCATTACATAATGTTGCACCTACGTACGCTTATTTATGCTTATTATTTGTTTGTATGGAGTGTTGTATGGCATACATTCTGCCTGACGTTATGTAATAAGATGAGTCGCGAATATGCCGTTATGGGCTGTGTGGACGGGCGTTTCGAACGCCGCGGTTTGGATTAAACGCTGCGGTTTCGATAATTTGTTATCACAGTGTGTTCATTATTGACGATTGGTCTGCTTTTTGTCCCTATGCCTTTGTGTATCCAGGTAGTCTTTGTTCCTTGATTCTGTTATTAATGTAATTAAATAATTTATGTTATGGATAATATTGACGTAACCAAGTGTTCCATAGAGTACCTAAGGTGTAATAAATGAGTATAAACGTCTGTGATTTATTGTACACGTAACACAACTATTCACATATGTAAGTGAGAGATAAAATCATGTACACAGGCGTGCTTATTTATTTGTTACCTCGTTCTGTGGATCTTAGGGAAACTTGCGACAAGAGGGGTTAGTGCTTGACCTGGGGTCTAATAATTCGCTGAATCTCGTGTTATCTTTTATTGCAAGTGGGCCTTTGATATAGTTGTAAGTTTACTGATGCAGTTTATAGACGAGACTGTGAGTTGATAACTGATTATAAATGATAAAGTTTTAAATATTACTAATATTGCCGCAATAAGTTCATTCATCATGATTTTTTTGTTTATATCTGGAAATTTATGTAAGAAACAATCTTAGTAACTTACTACGTATATGTCTGTTATTAGTTGATTATGTTACTTATTCCGCACTAACAAATAAATACTTATTGTAACTACATTTTTTAAAAATTGTTGTAGCAATTTGGTTCAATTTAATCAAAACTGACACTTAACCTAACTGGTGACAAAAGCTTTTACATTATGCTTATTTTGTTCTTCCTTAATTTCCTTGCTTTCATAAAACGAAACTTGATGTGTTTTAAAAACGCGGCGTCTAAACCGCTCGTTTGCACTCGAAAGCCATGCTATTCAGTTGCATCAGAGGTCACATAATCGTAAAAAGATGGTAAAGAATAGGTTTTAAATCTACAGTGTTAGACCACAGCTGGACTTAGAAAGCTAAGTTGAAGCTTAAACTAAGAACCTCCCAGATTTGCTTTATATAGGTTCTAAGAGTAGAACTAAGTCTGACTAAGTGCTTCAACTCAAGGTTAAGCTTGTGGTTAAAATATAATGCACGTTGACCACTTTAGTCAACTCACGATTTACTAATTGAATTGGGTCGGTACTCGGTACTTACAATTTTTGAATGAATACAAGACTGATTTAATGTTGCAAACATACTTTTTATTCATAAGTACTCCTAAAAAGTAAGTGTAAAAAGTCCCAAAATATAGCTATAGCTGCGCACCACGCGATAAACTGCGAAATTTTGGGACTTTTTACACTTTTTGCTCTAAAAATCATAAACTATGCATTTTCGACAAACATTATTCAGTATTCTTACAAAGTCAATTAAATTATCAATAAAATTATACATAAAACGCCTAAAATATTGTGTAAACAGATTATTTTTAAGTCAAACCAATTTGTCATAACTCTAGGTCAATTACCATCTATCGCATTTAAACCTTGAATGCACAAAATAAGAAAAACCTAATAAAGTAATATTATTTTATTAAAAACCCTGACCTAAACATATTTCAATGAAAAGCAAAGGATTTATGGGGACAGAGACTGTCGCCCAGTATAAGTTGTTATCCAACCAAACTTTGAAAACTAATCGACATTGTTCGTTCATGCATGCGCATCCAAGCTTTATTTTCACAAAATGAATGGTTACAATGTGCTTAATACGTAACATAGTGCAAGTATGACAGAGTCAGCATTATAATTAGCACGATTTAGATAACCCTGACTCCCGAACTAGGGTGACCTGTGTTTCGGGAATCAGTGTCCCTCCGTGTTTACTTATTACTTTATGGATTTAACACACTTTTGCGGTACATTTGTTTTCAACGCTTGTCTATTTATAAAAAATAAATAAATAAAAAATAAAAATTGTTTATTTCGGACATGGTCCATAGATGTTAGTAAAATACAATACAATGACTTACAAACTAATGTTAGTAGGTACAAAAACAAGTAAAAAATTTTAAAAATAGGACGACCCCGGACACAATTTTAAGTCAGGTGTTTCTCGCCCACCCTTCGCCCCTCAGCCCGCCGTGTGCAGGTGTGTCCAGTGCGCGAGGATGGGCGAGTCCCACCTGGACGCCAATGCGCTCAGGATGCCGTTGGTGGAGGCGCGAAGCCTGCGCTGCAGTGAGGCGCAGCGCTTGCGCAGTATGGCCGGGAAGCCATCTGTCTGCGCCTCGGCAAACATGCCCGACGCGCTGCAGAACCTCGGCAACCCCATCAGCGTCCTGAACGCATTGTTGTATTGGACTCGCAGGGCGCTGAGCGCTCCCTTTGTATGTCCGACCCACAGGCTGCACGTGTAGAATGACTGGCAGTAGGCTCTGAAGAGCGTAACCTTGACTTGCCTGGTACACCGTGCAAATCTGCGGGCCAGCATGTTACAGCGGACCTATGAAATTACGAGAAAGATTGAACATGACTGTTATATTATAAGTACCGCTGCTTGAATTTAATTACTAACCAATAATTTAAGTTTACGAAATTGCGGTTACCCAAATAAGGTACATTACGTAAATGTGAACTCTCTGCTAACCCAAACATAACGTAAGCTAAACTAATGTTAAATACCATCATTATGGTTAACTTTAACACCTACGTCACGATTGGAACTGACAACGTCACTTTACGCAATATATTGAATTTATACCTATTTGTATGACGATCATCTCCTATAAACAATTAGATGCACAGTCTGCCTTCTAAAAATGTCCGAGCGCAAAGCAGGTTCAAACGGATAAATCATTTGCTTTATTGGACGTTAACAATGGACCCCTTATTTGGACGTTTTTTTAAATTGTTTTAGTAAGACCTTTGTATATCTAGTTGTTTATAGAAGACGTTCTATGTAATCGATGTAATGAGTAGTTAAAATATATTCTGAACATTAATATTGTACGCCGAAAGGCAGTTGCAGCGAACATAATTATCTGTGAACATCTGTATTTATTTACCTGCAATACCAATAAATAACTTTGAACTTTGACGATACATAAACTTACGAGAATTTTTTTCCGGCGAACGACGACGACGACAGGTCCTGCTCCTTCCATCTTTGGTTGGAGCGTGGGGGCCTTAAGGTCACCCTTGTTGCCCTGGCAGGGTCTCGTCTGCCAACTGGCCGACGGTGACGTGGCCCCTCAGAGGGAGGGGGTTTGTGGCAAATGTTCTCGCACGGTTAATAACGATACTGTAATGCAATATTGTGTATGGCGGGTTTCTTCAGCTGAAGCCTAAACCTTTTGCCTAAGTTATATGTTTGTTAATTGTCACTGTAATTTCTTATTTCTTATATGTATATACTTAATAGTATATACTAAACTATTCTTGCTGTTTTTTTTGGTGCTATTGTTTTTTTTTAATGTCATCGTCGTTTTTTTTTTGTGTGTGTGGAATTTTTTTTTGCACACAATACTACATAACAGTTAATTTTTTCCCCCAAAACATTTTCCCTGGAAGCCTTAAGTGTGTGATTGTATAGAGAGCCTTGCCAAACTAAAACCAATCACACTGTCATTAATTCACCGTACAATTTCCATTACAATTTCTGGCATTTTCCATTTAAAACTTAAAAACGTATCTCGTTGCGTAAAGTGTCTCACGCTTAATTGTTCATTGTATAGTGTCGGTTCGATTCCCAGCTTTGATTTATCATCACGCGCTTACAATGGCAACTTATCTTAACTTGTACAACCTTGACATACATGTTAAATTGGACTGTTTATAAGAACATGTTAATAAACATTAGGAAATTATTTAAAGTATTTCGCGTTTGCTAATTGTTGCTGTTTAGTTTGGGAATTGGAGCGATGATACAACTCTTTGACGGAATTTTGCACGTGGGTTTGCGTGATACAGTTGAAAACATAGGAAAGTATACATGCATACAATAAGGTTGAGATTTTCTCAAGAACAATTTTCAAGAATCAATCGAGTAGGTTGTCTACCTATAAGTATAATTAATTCAGTTACAATTTTTTTATCACATGTTTTCTCATTTTTTTATTTCGAAAACTAAATAATTTATCTAAACTTTTTTTTTAATCTAATTTAAAATAAAATAATCGAAATGCTAATAACAATTTGCTGTTGAAAGTTTGCTCTCTATATCCTTGTAAAGCGGTGTAAATGCAAATTAAAAATCAAATAATAACGGTCACATTGTTATGGAACTTTTTTAAGAGCCTACCATGAGCCAACTAGCGCCGCCAATCTTAAAAAAATAAATCTTCCAATATAATCAATTTTATTAAAAAAGCTATTAATGTTTATTACGATAAATACTATTTTTTAAATGCTTATTTATAAC
This sequence comes from Tachystola acroxantha, assembly GCA_963506565.1. Classification (NCBI taxonomy): domain Eukaryota; kingdom Metazoa; phylum Arthropoda; class Insecta; order Lepidoptera; family Oecophoridae; genus Tachystola; species Tachystola acroxantha. The sequence goes on along the minus strand of OY735892.1, from coordinate 1,577,597 downwards.
GTGATTCAATTTCGGTAAGTTGTAGTTCGCATAATTGCGAAAAACGGCCGTTTTTGGCACATTTGTGAACTACAACTTAGCTTGTCGCAATTATGCCATGTATTATTATTAAGTGCTTTATCACACATGAATTGGATTATACAAATCTGACCCTCGGGTTGCGTTGCATGCACTATGAAAACTAGCTGTAACCAGTCACTTCTCGTTGTTCCCAGATGTCGCGGTGGTGCGTGGCGGCCGCTCTGTGCGCGCTAGTGGCATGCGCGTGCGCAGCTGACTCCTCCAGACTACGTAAGTTCACTATTATCTATTTAATATAAGAGATAAATGAGATTTATTTACATGTCAAACTTAACAGGATTACTTACAATTATATTATAATACTTGTAAATTAGGAATTCAATGTTATTTGATTTAATAGTTTAGGTAATATTATAAACTGTAATTTCGCACACAAATCACTTTGTGTGCGAAATTACAGTTCAAGTGAACTTAAACCCGAGTTTGACCTCAATCTCACCTGATGGTGTGATGATGAGGCTTATGATGGAATTTGTAGCAAATAAAAGAACTAACACAGAGAAAGGTGTACTTACTGTAGAGTTATTAAGGTTCAGATTATCTTAAAAACTACAGGACCGTTTTTGAAAATTCTTTACATTTTCATAGTGTGTACTCTGAACTATCTACTTATAAAAGAATTTCTATAATCGGTTAATTTTTTTTTATGATAGACCAAACCCGCGTTTGGCCCCGATCTCACCTGATGGTAAGTGACGATGAGGCCGACGATGAAGCACGCGGGTCCAGTAAATGCCTATTCACTCTTGCCTTAAAGATCCCAAGGTTATATTATGTGTCCAGAAACACCGACGCCGGCAGGGCGTTCCATTTCCTAGCCGTAGTAGTTCTTGAGAAAATCTCAACCTTATTAAAGCCACATGTAGGTATTCTTTTCTCTGAGTTAGATGGATCTGTAACTTATGTATTGAACAGGTAATATAAGTAGGTATTTAAATGAGGATTATTAAATGTTTTCGAATATCTGTGTCAAATAATTTAAATTTTTAATTTGTGTATTTAATTTTTGATACAGGCGTCACATAACGATTTATATACACAACAGTCATTAGTATTACATGACAATTAAATTAAATATACACAATGCGAAGATGCAATGAGACAATAATTACTTATTAAAAATCTAAAATGCCAATAAATATTCTTACAGAGACACGCAAAAAGTCTAGGAGTGGTATGTACACTGGAATACCCCATCAAATTACTCCACTGACAATTCCATACAAGCCAAGCTTATAAATAACAATCACTTCAGTAGAAATGTAACCTATACTTAGACCATCCCTTATCCATAAAACCAGGCTTCAATTCACTTTAAACTTTATGAAACTAAAAAATATCAGTGCCTATCTTATTAAACTAATGGTGTAGATTCCACTTTCAGTAATTTCCATTGACAGAGCTACCTATAATAAAACATTATCATTATTATCCATATGCATTATTCTTTCAAATGGCCAACTCTCGATAAAATCTTAGTCACATCATGTAATTCGAACGACATCTGTCTCTCTTAGTTCCCACTTCATGAAGTGTCCAGGGATTTCGAGAAGTGCAATTTCGCATACTTCTAGCTGCGACATTAACCCCATTCGTGACAATCTTTCGAAAATAAGATTTTCCGGCGACATACTAAAATATCGGAAAGAAATGAATTATATATCTAATAACTGTAGTACATCGATCTATAAACGTTTTCTTGGATTCACTTTCGTTTGTGAGGTGATATTCAATTGTTTTCACTGCCAAACCCATTAATTTCACTTTTAATCGACACCACTTTCAATTTATCACACTTTCAATTGATTCGATTTTTAACTAAGTTGATATTAAGGGCGACTGACGGGTTAGCGGTTAACCCTTTGGCCCTTAAATAAGGAAAATGTATGGGCTATTCACGGGATAAGTCACTAACTCTCGGTTTACCTTCGCCATTTTCATAAAAAAATACAGACAGAAAAAGGAGGAAAATAGCGACTGGACTTTCAATCAACTGGACTTTCATTTTGATCTTTAATTTATCGTATTTTCAATTGATTCCACTTTTAATCAATCTGACTTTCAATTGACTTCACTTTTTAAACTAATTGTTTATTATTCCATATTTCAGCGACATTAAGCTTACAAAAAACCTCGCAAAGTACACAGGGTCACTCTCGTTGCAGAGTACAAAGATACGCAGTTAGCAAACCTCGTAGTAAGACAATATTTTGTACACACAACTTGTGACACCGATTGCACCCAAACAAGATGCTACTACGCAACGTACACTGTAAAAAGATTCTGGGCACTTCAAAGATTTAAATCTTTACGGCACATTTTATATACAATCCTTCCTATCTACTCATACTTCTCTGACTCTGCGATCTTTAAAAGTATTTTGATTTCTAGTTGTATTGAATTCTGATTCGATCCGTTCTTCTCACCGTCTCTAGTTAAACGCGTATAATTTCTAAAGATTAATAATTCAATCTGTCCTTTTTTTAAATAATCTATATCTGACAGGTCTAAAATTGCTGCCTCCTTTTTCCACGCCACAGTTTTAAAAAGGTTGACACTACTTTCATCTTCTACAACAGCCCGTATCAGTCCACTGATGGACATAAGTATGTCCCAAACCACGCCAATCAATCCGATTCTCGGCCCTCTGCATCCAGACTCTGCCTCGCGCAAGTTTTCCCATCTGGAATTACCTTTACCTTAAAATTAGAAAACACACCATAGAATCGCTACCACTATTTCTTCTATAACTTATGAACTAAAAACAACCACGCCTATCTCACGCAAGACACTCATTCTAGCTTCACTTAGACAAACTGGTAGTATTAGCTAATTTATATTTTCAGTATCTTCTGCTATTTCTGTTACTGCAACTACATTAATACTTTCATTATCTCTTAGATTCTCTTAGAATCTAGGTTTTACGAAACAATTACGGCTTTTCTTACATCAATATCTTTATTTCTTTTCATTTCAGGTTCTTGTAGATAATGTACAGTCTCAATACTAATACTTTTCGTGATTATAATTTGAATGGTTTTGTTAATTTTAAATTTAATGTAAATATTTTTTAACTATTTTATTCACAGATATTTGTGTAATTTTATTTGGGCTACGTTGTCAGAGTAGATTTTGGTGTCGTCGATTTTAGAATTCTAACAAGCATGTCTGTACAGTATTGGTTTTCTAATATTGATGTCTTCTTCTACTTGATTCATTCGTAATTTAACATTTTTACTTCTATAATAACTTCATTCTCAAACATATTGTCCATTTCTTTATTATTAACGTCAATTTAAACCATTATTTCGTTAATGACTTGTCATTTTTCATACGATACTTACGAGATTGTTATCTCTCTAATATTCTTTTCATACTCTTCAAAGATTCCCTTAACTATTCATTTATATTTGGATTGTCCATTTCCATTTTCACATATCTCACTAATATCTCGCAACATCCAATGGTTTGCGTCTAACATTGAATTCTGGTTGGTGATGGTCAATTCTTCCATCGTTACCGATGATTCCTCATGATGACCTGGTTTCCAGCGGACCTCCAACCTCACCAGCAGGCCGAGGTAGACGACATGGTCAACAACCTCCTCCAGTGGATTCAGGGCTTATATCAACAGAAGAATAGGAAAGGTTCGATTATTTATAAAAATACATGATTTTTTCTTCCGATATAAGGTCTAATACAAAGAAAAGTATACAGGGGCTCCTTCTTCTTCAGTATACTCCAGTCCACTCCTGGGCATATGCCTCTCCACTTATTCTCCATGTCGATCAAGGATATACATCGGGCCGGCAACCTTTCGTATTGGAAACTTATTAGGGTTGAGATTTTCTCAAAGAATTATCGACCAATTTTTTTTTAAATATTTTACTTTCCATACTGATCGCTCTAAGCAATCTACTAGTGCAAGATTTTTAAAAACGGTTGGTTTAGTTCCTGAAAATATCTCAAACCTTAATGGAGACCCCTTTCTACTTTTCTCTGATTTCGACAAATAAACCTCTATAAACATTATGTTTTTTCAAAGGTCTAAAACAAGCTTTCTCAAATTTCAGCTCGTCAGTACCTCGGAGGCAAGCCTGAGAGACCAAGACCGTTCGAGCCAGCTACGTATCTGCCTCCAGCAACAGGCTACCCACCTTCGGGATCACGGCCAACACCAACCTACACAGAAGGACCTGCCAGTCCACCCTACCAACCACCTTACCAACCCAGCAAACCATCCCAACCACCTTACCAACCCTCCCAACCAGAGCAACCATCGTACCAACCTAGCCAACCAACTTACCCAAGCTATCAGCCCAGTCAACCAACTCAACCACCTTATCAACCCAGCCAGCCTTCACAACCCTCGTATCAACCTAGCCAACCGACTCAACCTTCATACCAACCAAGTCAGCCTACTTACCAACCAAGCCAACCGTCATATCAACCCAGTCAGCCCACTTACCAACCCAGTCAACCCACCTACCAACCCAGTCAACCAACTTATCAGCCCAGTCAACCAACTTATCAGCCCAGTCAACCTTCACAGCCCAGTTATCAACCTAGTCAACCCACTTCCCCGCCATACCAGCCTAGTCAACCAATCAAACCCGATGAGACTACTCAGCCACCCTACGAGTCATCACCATCAGAGCCAACTGAAGATGAAGATCGCCATCCTCCTCACATCCACGCCATTACCGTCGACTGCGGCAAAGAAATGATGACCATCAACATAGAATTCAACAAGGCTTACAACGGTATCATCTACTCCCAAGATCATTTCAATGAACCCGACTGCGTTTACGTCAGAGAAAACACCGACCAAGTCAAATTCTCTTTCACTGTCAACTTGAACAAGTGTGGAACGAGATTCTTCAGCGACTTTGAAAACGAAGGTCAGGCGTATTTGGAAAACGTACTTGTTTTGCAAAATGAACCTGGCATCCAAGAAGTGTGGGATCACATTAGGAGAGTCAGATGTTTATGGGAAGGTAATCTAACTAAGCAGCTGGTTTCGTCACTAAGCGTTGGAATGTTGAACCAGATCACAAGCAATTTCAGCGGAGACACAGCCATGGCTCGTCTCGACATCCAGATGGGACGAGGTCCGTTTGCCCCTGAAGCAAATGGTTTGGTCAAGATCGGAGAAATCATGACACTAGTTGTAACTGTAACCGGTGATCCAGGATTCGATATTCTCGTCAGAGAATGCGTTGCTCGAGATTCTGACAACCGTCATGTGGTACCTTTGACAGACAGCAATGGCTGTGTGCTGAAGCCTAAATTATTCGGCAGCTTCCAAAAGACCAAGGAGACAGGAAACACAGGAGCTTCAATTATCGCGTATGCGTTCTTCAATGCTTTCAAGTTCCCTGATGAGATGGATCTTATAATGCAATGTGACGTTGAATTGTGCAAGACTGACTGTGATGTTTGCCCTAGCCCTGGTAGTATAGAGCCTAGAAGACGGCGACGCGATGTCATTCACATCGGGAATAGGACGGTTGAGCCTGTGACTATTGGTAAGGGTTTGCGAGTAGTCTTTGCTGAGGACTTACCACCTGCACCTGAAGGATTATGTATGTCTCCTTCTGCTGCTCTTTGGAGTGGAGGACTAGTTCTTCTTGGATCATTGATGAGCAGTGTTCTGGTGTCATACTGCTGGTCAAAGTCGCGTGTGTCTGATAAATTATCATAGATTAGTTTGCTATCAGCTTTTGTCGTTTATGAAGTCATTTCACTGAATATTTTGAGTCTGGTAAGATGTTGTCAGTCTTTGCGGTCTTTGCGGTCTGGGGTGCTAGCCGGCTGGTCTTTTTTGTCCTGTCAAAGCCTGCGCGAACAAAAATTTTGTACGAATTTTCGCCAAGAATCTGACATTGACGGCTAGTAAAAATCGACGCGGCTCAGCCCCCAGTATCCTAAATTATCTATAGGGTATCGTGATACGAATCCAAATATTCAGTGATGTGACATTGGGTAAGTGACAAATATCGTACGTATCATGTGTATTATATTCCGTCTCATATTTTCACTCTTTTATAATCTTATAATTAATCTTATGTAGTATAAATTATGTAGTTTGTAAATTTTAAATGCCATAAATTATAGACTTTTGCATTATGATATTATGAGTCACAACTTTATTGATATTTTCCCCTATTTCTATTATTTGTACCTATTTTATTTATGTTAACTTTATTCTTATCATTACTACCTATTTATCTATCTTTATTATTTGTCACTTACAGTTTAAAGAAACCATGTCTTTTTAATGCTTCGAGGATAATGTAGGGAATTGTGATTTTTGTAGATAATTATTATCAGGTATTAAATTACACTGCCAAGACATCTACCTATAATAGGTACCTATTATAATATTTTACCAGTAGATTATAATGATATAAATTATATGTATGTATAAAACATATTAATATAAAAAAAGTTTTTATGTGATTTCACATAAAATTATAAGTAATTTTTAAATTATGATCTTTTGTAAATATTAGTTTAAGTTTTTTTATTGTAAACAATAAAAATTATATAGTTAAAATTATATATGTTTTATTTCGTACATTGGATAAGATAAGAGCATATGTCTGATAAAATCTTCAAAGAAAGAGACTGAAAACAGTAAATAGTATAATCATAATATTTACTAATTTTTTTTTAAAATGAAAAATTGAGAAAAAAAATTCATCACGACCGGGATTCGAACCCGGGACCTCGCCATTCTGTCCATAACGACATTTTTTTATAGATCCTGAACAAATATAATTCTTATTTTCTCCATTTATCATTTAGATTTTCGTTTCGCATAGCGCATATGCAAGAAAATATCAAAACATATGAAAAAGGAACGCGTCATCAATTAAAAACATGATTTCTAACAATGTTAGACATGAATTTGAGTAATTGCACAATTACTGGATAGATGTCGCTACCGTCCCTCAGACGAGAATATGGAGACAAAATTCACGATCTGGATACGAATCACGGTGGCTCTGTTGAAATAGAGCGTGCCACGGAATGGCGAGGTCCCGGGTTCGAATCCCGGTCGTGATGAAATTTTTCTCCATTTATCATTTAGATTTTCGTTTCGCATAGCGCATATGCAAGAAAATATCAAAACCTATAGGTAGGTAGAGGCAATAAAACTTGATTGGTAGAGTCAAAAGTGCATTGATTCTTTTAAACATTAGCTGATTTCTTTTTCAAAGTATATGAATTATGTCCTCACAGATACAGTGGGCTATAAAACACTATGTTTTATCTAGTAACTGTTTGCAGAAGAATAATATTATATAAATTGTAGAGTTAAGCCTACACCTGGTTTATACTCTTATTTAGGGTAAATTATAAAACATTATCCGCCCAAAGAACGTTGAAAAAAATTGTAGGTAATTAGTATTATATGACGCTTAGGAAAAACTTCATATTGTAGGAGAGAGAGGAGTATAGTAATATAGGAGAGACGTAAGGTTTTTTTTGTCTTCTTTTTTTGTAATAAGTACCTATATCTATTGAATTTGAGACGTAAGGTTGAGATTTAAACTGGTAAAATAAATAAAAAAACCAATTTCAACTGTAAAAAAAAAATATGCTTACACACTAAAAAAATATATATTTCAGACTTTCACATACATTTCTTAGTAAATACTTAAAAAACTATGTTAGTACAGTCGAAGAAAAAAAAAGTATACAGGGGGCCTCAATAAGGTTGAGATTTTCTCAAAAACTACTGGACTGAATTTAATAATTGTTTTACAGTACATAGTTTTAACTTTTATCTATCAAACAGTGAAAGAAATTTTGCAATAGGCCAAGTAGTTTTTGAGGAAATCGCAACCTTAAAAACTCTCCTGTACACCTTTATCTGTGTTCCATCGTACATATTGGTACGTGCACGTGCAGGCGTGCGTTCTTGCAAATCAGTCAAGTATTGTTTGAGAAAAGAGCCTTCATAGAGCCAACTAGCGCCGCCAATCTTAAGAAAATAATATCTTCCAATATAATCAATTTTATTAAAAAAGCTATTTACAAAATGTTTATTACGATAAATACTATTTTTCATTATATATAATATGGCATAATTGCGACAAGCTAAGTTGTAGTTCACAAATGTGCCAAAAACGGCCGTTTTTGAACTACAACTTACCGACATTGAATCACGTTATAAGTAAGCATTTAAAAAATAGTATTTATCGTAATAAACATTTCGTAAATGGCTTTTTTAATAAAATTGATTATGTTGGAAGATATTATTTTTTTAAGATTGGCGGCGCTAGTTGGCTCTATGAAGGTCCTCTCTCCTTTTAAATTATGTTCTATGTAGTTCGACCAATAGACCTTGGCTATACCGTAAAAACTTAAACTTTATACAATGTGTTTGCAACATACAATCTCCTTTACATAAGTATACATTCTTTTTGGTATACATGTTTAGCTTTTTTAGTATATATTCTCTTTGTTGTCATTCTTCTTTTGTTTTTCTTTTATTATTACATCGATTCTATTCATTTACAGTATTTTATTCATTAACTACATAAATTACCGCTGAACGCCCACATTAACCAGCCCTACTAGCTCATAACACCCAGCAGCGTATTAAACACAATGTGTGTTGCTACATTGCAATTTACCCTATCAGAGTGGATCTACTGTAATAAACGCGAAGATTTGTCAGAGCACGTGAATTTAATATAGTAATTACTTAAATAATTAGACGATAGACGTTGTCACATATTTTAGAATAAGTAGCGAATTTTGTATTAATAATGAGGTCTGAAAAAGTGAAGTTTTCAGCGTTCTTGGTGCAAGGCCTAGCGACTTTGTCAAGTTAGTATCAATACTAGTATCAGTCCACTGCTGGACATAGGCATCTCCCAAAGCACCATTCAACCCTATTCTCGGTCTATGCATCCAGTCTCTGCCAGCCACCTTCAAGTCATCCTTCGATCTGCCACCTTATCATGAACTCTTATAGCAGGATTACTTCAATAATACTTTGGCATTTTGTACCATTTTTTGTTTGTTAACCTATAAATTGTCCCACTGCTGGGCAAAGGTCTCCCCCCTCCTCTTCCATCCATCCCTATCCTGAGCCTCGTCCAGCCACCCATCCCTGTATCTAACGATATCGTCTCTCCACCAACTGTGCGGGCCACGTGTGCCGCATGCAGCCGGACCGATGGGCCCGGACTGTCACAGAATGGGTGCCATCGGACGGTCGCCGGCGTCGGGGCAGAACTCGGCGTAGGTGGAGAGACCATTATTTTATTTATTTATAAACTCACACCTGATTCCCGTAGGGGTAGGCAGAGACGATGGACTTCCATCTGCTGCGATCCTGGCACACAACCCTTGCATCCTCCACATTCACCAATCTCTTCATGAATGCTCGTCGGTTCTTAGTATACATTTTGTACCATGACATTCTTAATAAGCTTACTTTAAGGTCGTCATGGTACGAAATAAAGAAATATTATTGAAGTAATACTGATATAAGATTCATGGTCCCACGCTACGTTTACCCGTTCGTAGCCTCCATTCGAGAACCCGTCTACCCCATCGGTTATCGGTTCTTCGACAGTGGCTAGCGCATTGCTACTTCAGTTTGCTGATTCTATGAGCAATGTCAACCACTTTTAAAGTATATTTATCCCGTATAGCTCTTCTTACCAAAGCTGAGTGGCTTTGAACTTATGGACTAGTTTCATCAACTTCATTGTAACTTCGTAGAATCTTGCTAATCACGTCTCCAATTTTACATGTGCATTGCAAAACCCGTCCAGCAATGTCCGCTTCCCAAAAGGTCCGTTTTCCCATAATCTCCCATACCATGCACTCTTATAGCAGGATTACTTCAATAATACTTTATTATTTCGTACCATGACGTCCTTAATAAGCTGACTTTAAGGTCGTCACGGTACACACGAGGACAGAGATAAGTGTACAGGGGGCCTCAATAAGGTTGACATTTTCTCTAGAACTACTGGACCGATTTTAATATTTCTTTTACAGTACATAGTTTATACTTTTATCCATCTAACAGTGAAATAATTATTACAATCGGTCAAGTAGTTCTTGAGAAAATCTCAACCTTAAAAACTCTACTGTACACCTTTCTCTGTATTCGACCGTACGAAATAACAAAGTATTATTGAAGTAATCCTGCTATAAGAGTTAATTGTAAGGGGGCTGGTTCCCATAACGTCCACGCCACGCATCTTGTTTTGGCATATCGAGTCAAATATCCTGAGCTATATATAAGTATCTATATTTCATTTTCAGTCGCTTACCAAACAACACTGACCGGATATGTGTATGCCTGGCCATCTTACACAGTGGAAAACTTCGCTTCAAACAAGACAGTTCTTTCGTATCCTATGTCTTCGATGGAGATATCTATTTTGGGCAGTCTTCCCAACGTAGGGGCGTTGGTAGCGACCCCTTTCTGCGGATATGCTGTCGACACTTTTGGTAGGAAATACGCTGCCATGATGTTTGGATTGCCTTATATCGTAAGTTATTATTGAGAGCTCGTTCCGAATTATCGGCTCCGGATTTTAATCGGGTGTTCAACTGACAGAACAATTTATGTCAAGCTATTCACATGCGCTATGGAAAGAGCTAGCTTGGCATTTCTGTATATCCGCCAGAAGACAAAAATGGTTGACATTGCTCATAGAATCAGTAAACTGAAGTGTCAGTGGGCTTGTCACATCTGTCGTAGAACCGATAACCGATGGGGTAGACGAGTTCTCGAATGGAGGCCACGAACGGGTAAACGTAGGGGACGCCCCCGACCAGATGGAGGGATGACCTTCGCAGGATGGCTGGCAGCGACTCGATGCAGAGGGCCGAGAGTAGGGTTTAGTGGCGCGCTTTGGGAGAGGCCTACGTCCGGCAGTGGACTGATACGGGCTGGTGATGATGATGATTCACACCTATCCGACACCGATTTTGTCACTCGACAACAAATGTCGGCTGTTTTGCCAGCCCTCTAAATTCAGAAAAAAGGGTCAGATCTCGCTCGCCTATGCACCCTAATTCCGCTGGCTCACCCAAAGAGGATCTTATCCTCCGACGCCGCAGAGTGCCACTGCAGCATGTCTCGCGCTGTCGCTCGCAACTCAAACGATTGAAGCTAGAGCAGGTTCTTCTGCACCTCGTCAGTTCCATGGTCGAGTTGTCGCCCTAGAAGTACCTAACGACTCCCGACCAGCCGTCGTCCGTTTAGATTTTCCGACTTGTACTCGATTTACTAAAACAGTACCGTATTTGAAAATAAGTCATAGAAACAACTTCTAATATAGGTACCCACTTGACTTGATGTGGGTTTCATAAGAGCCTGCATGGAAAATTGAAGAAATAAAACCAAGCCTACAAATATCGATGAGGCTTGATTTTGTCCAAAGGCGCCTATTTCTGAATTACTATAGGTTTATTTATCGCAGGAATAAAGAAAGATCGTGCTGCAAAGCTGGTCGAAATGAAATGACATCAAAAACGTTTTTGTATCATTCCAGCTAGCATGGACAATCATATCGCTAACGAGCTATGTGCCCCTGGTAATCGCAGCGATTGGATTAGCTGGTTTCGGGGCTGCAGGCCAAGCTGTTTCTACAGTTTACATCTCCGAAATAGCCCAAGACTCCATCAGAGGCGGATTATCATCGTTTGTGGTCTCTGGATACTTCTTCGGACTCATGTTCTCTTATATCCTGGGAGGTTACTTCTCGTACAATCAAGTGTTGTACGCGCATCTGTCATTATCGGTGTTATATGTTTTGCTGTTGACGATGCTGAAGGAATCTCCTGTGTTCCTGGTACAGAAAGGCAAAGAAGAGGTAAGTTAAAAAGATATAGTAAATTGTGAGAAATAAACACGTCAGTCAACCTAATGTTGATAATGACTAATTCCAGCCAAACAAAATAAAATGTAGTAAAGACAGAATAGACAAGACATAGAAACCATGCAAAAGAACTAAATAGCAGTCATTCTAAACTTTCCATTAGCGGATACCTACGTACCTACTTATTAATATGGATTGTTGAATTGTTAATAGTGTTGAACTAAACTTGTATTTACAGGATGCAGCAAGATCATTAGCCTTTTATAGACAAGTCAAAGTCACCTCTAAAGAAGTTAAGGTTGAGATAAACAAGATAAAGTTACAACTTGACCCAAGGATAAATGAGATACTTCAAGGAGAAAATGGTAACCCATAATATAGCACCAATTTAAACGTATAAATATGACCAATAGAAATCAATACTGAAATTAATAAAATGTAAATTGCAGATTCTGAAGTAACAAAAGAATTAGTAGAGCAAAAACATGACAAAGATGAGCGCCCGGAATCGCCATGGAAATTCTTAAGTAAGTATTTACGTTAGAGAATTAAATCTACTCGTAAATAATGAAATGAAATTGAAATGGAAATAAAATTTATTAATTGTACGTTGGATACATTCTAGATACAAATTCACTAGTCCCCACACTAGGATACCCTGTGTCGTGGGAGACTAGTTTCTTCCCTAGGTACATAGTGAAAAATACGCAAATATCACAAGTACAATCGATTACACATAATTGTAAACATAATTAAGTAGGTACACTAATAAAATAATATAACTTAATAGATATCACATTCAATACAGTAGGTATATATAGAATATATATGAGTATTGTATATAAAGTATATAATGTAGTAAATGTATAATTGTATATCAAACATATATTTTCCGAGGACAATGCTACAAAAATTGTGTATGTGTGTGTAAGAGAGAGAGAACATAATAATAAACATGAACCCCACCGACATTGCCTCTGGACTGCTGCCCATGCCTAACGACAGCGACCGGGACCGATTGCAAACGAAAAGATTTCTTTTTTTTCTTATGGTGCCGTCTTCTTGCGAAGGTTGGCGATTATGGCAATCTGCACTCTCGACAACGCCGCACGGAATAGACACCTGGTACTCTTGCCATTGGCGTAAGTTCTTGAGACATGATACTCTTTTTCTACCTGACCTTCTTCTGCCCTGGATCTTTCCTTGCAGAAACAGTTTTAGAAGACCGTACTTTATAGTCCTCGTTATGTGACATAGTGTAAGTTGCCACAACCGGAGTTAGTAGATCACAGAGTCTCCAGCTGGCATTTCTCCTCAAAATATTACTAGCAGTCACCAATCAGATACAGTCCTCGTCCAATGTCGATTACCTGACTTGTACGGACTACAACAGATCAATGGTAACACTTGCAGTACGATTTTAAATCTTACGATAATAAGTTACATTTGATCTGCTGTTAGCTGTACTATCCAATTCTCTTCACCAATGTTTCATCCTAGGCCAGGATTTCGGCATCCACAGGAGTACAGATCAATGGTAACACTTGCAGTACGATATCAGATAATAAGAACGGTTCAAAGTTTTACACTTGATCTGCTGTTAGCTGAACTATCCAATTATCTTCACCAATGTTTCATCCTAGGCCAGGATTTCGGCATCAACAGGAATAAATAAAAAAACGGCAAGGAAAATACTTATAACTACCTTCCATATACAGTTTTCAACGCATACTCACCACTGGACTACGAGCTCCTCAAAATACTTATATATCCTTTTAAATATTTCTTTTCTACTGGACTTGGGTCAAAAATCAATGATATTTGTCACTTTTCAGAGAAATCGGAATCATCAAAACGTGTTCTAGTCACTGTTCTAACTCTTATGGTAGCGAATACTCTAATGGGAGCTATTGTTCTCCAAGTTTACGCCGAACCACTCTTCAAGGAGGCTGTACCCTCAATGCCTTCAAACCTTTGCGCTATCTTTCTGGCTCTAGACTGGATTCTATCATGTACGACTTGTGCGGTTATTGTAGATCGGTATGGAAGAAAGGTATGTATACGACTTGGAAAATATTCCAATTTAAAGCTCTTGGTCATATTAACATTTTAGATCAATCTTGTCAAGATCTTTCATCAATCTGTTGATGCAGCGTTAAGTTAAGAATGATGTTATAAAACCAGGCGCCTAACTGAAGATGACTAAGTTTTAAGATACCTTCGAGAGTTTAGGAAATGAGATAGTTGGAGGCATCCTGATGACCAAAACAAGGTCTTCTGTAGTTTCATTTACTCCTGCTACATACATTGATGTCGTCCATAAAGCCATCATGGCCTGTTCGTTCTTATGTTCTCATAGTTGATCAGTTATTGTTTATCTCGACACTGAGAACTTGAGAACTCCGTATAAACAGCAGATTTTAATTTCAACTTTAGCTTTCAATACTCTTAGAGTAGACGGTAATGTGGCTGCCGTCTGTGCAAAAGGTTCTGGGTCGACTTCCAGTCTAAAAGTTGCATGTACCTAAGGTATAACCCACAGACCACTTACCTCATAGACCTGTAACAGGAGGGCGCCCGTTTCTGCCTGCACATGAGCGCAAAATTGCTTCGCGACACGCGTAATCTTGAGATATCGAAACAAGTTTAATATGGCGGCCCGGCCACCCGCTTCGTCTAATAGCGCCTATCGCTAGACATAATTTTTCGCTTGCAAATTTGTACAGATTTCATGTCTATGGGGTAAGTGGTTTGTGGGTATAACCACTTGTTCAAAATCTGGGTGTAATTTGTGGTCGAGTCTCTGGACTTGTAACACAGATAGTCCTATAGTTTCTGCTAATAGTGTGATGTCTTCTGTCTGTAGTTCCTGATGACCTCAACATCAATTGCTTCCGGGATATGCACCCTGGTATTAGGAATCCAGCTGCAACTTCACTTCGCCCCTCACTGGTTTACAGCATTCGTCATCTACGCCTTCTGCTACGTCAATTACTTGGGTGCTGCAACTGTGCCATTTATACTGGCAGCTGAGGCGTTTCTACCGGAGGTGAGAGGGCTAAGAATTTACCTCTCGATAAGAGCTTCAATATTAGGATATATTAGTAATGAATTATTAACGTTAGGAAGACCACTATTAATATTTGATTGACATACCATGTTGATTCAAGTCCAAGGCTCACTGCGACCTCAAAGGTTTATTGTGACCGCATGAATACGAAGAATGATGCACTTGGGCGAGAGAGCAGAAATACTATACTTCAATAATGCATGTTTCTTGAAACATAAAATCTGGGGTCTTCTTTGGGAAATTACATGGACACCTATTTACCTAGATTGAGCAGAGTCAAACTGTTGAATAACCAGTATTAGCTGGCCTAACCTCGGTCAACTTCGTCATGTCGTTCGGGCAAGCTCATACTGGATTGGATACGCAACGCAACGTCAGTACTTGGATGACTGCTAGTTACATTTTCGTCTAAGCCCCTCCGTGCCTCGGAAAGCACGCAAAGCTTTTGGTCCCGGTTGTTGTCGCTCGACAGCAGTCGTCCACGTCAGAGACCTATGGGCGGCCTGAATAACTCTGGCAATAGGTCACTAAACCACACGAGATAAGAAAGAAGGATACTTGCCCAACGGTATGATTCTGTTCCATCTAAATATCTTAGCAGAATTTGGGGGCTTTCAGCTCCATCTTTGACCAGATTTGACGATGTTTAACTTGAAGACAATCCTGTTCCTGTCCAGAAAATCATCCATTCTTGTTACATATTAATTAGATAAAACGGGAATTACCATGTTAAACATTTATTATTGATGTCTCGATATTTCGACAGCATTGCAGCCATCATGGTCACGAGTAGACTGAAGTCGGCGAGTGACCATGATGGCTGCAATGCTGTCGAAATATCGAGACATCAATAATAAAATGTTTAACACGGTAATTCCCGTTTTATTTTCCATTCTTGATCATCATGTTAATACATCAGCTGAAATTTTTCATCAAGATGCATTTCCCATCTTTCAGGTCAGAGGCATCGGCAACGGTATGACAATGGGCGTCCTATGGATCTCCAACTTCGTCTGTCTGATAGTCTTCAATCCTCTGGTGGACATCATCGGCTTAGGACCTCTGTTCTACGGGTTCACTGGAGTCTGCTTCGCTACAGCTCTGTACAGTCAATTGTATTTGCCGGAGACCAAGGGACTATCTGCCGGCGCTATACAGCTGCTGTTCTTGAAGAAGAAGATTGACATTGAGGTGTAAACCTCAGATAAAGCTTTGAATAAAGGAGATATATTAAAAATGTAACTTGTTTCATTGTGTTGTTGGTTATTTATGAGAATGGCATAGTATAGTATACAGCAGGCCTCAATAAGATTGAGATTTTTTCAAAAACTACTGGATTGAATTTAATAATTGTTTTATAGTTACATAGTTTTAATTTTTATCTATCTAACAGTGAAATAATTCTTGCAATAGGTCAAGTAGTTTTTGAGATAATCTGTAAAATAATTATTAAATTCAATCCTGTAGTTTTTGAGAAAATCAACCATATTGAGGCCGCCTGTATACTTTTTCCAGGGCAAGATTTGTGGGAAGAGGAGCGTTGGCAGGAGAAGACACTCTTGGCTAAAGAGTTTACGTGATTGGTTCGGCTGCAGCACCGGCTCCTTGTTCCTGGCAGCCGGACAGAGCGTGAAAATGACAATGCAAGTTGTACAAGATAACGAATAAATGTATAAATAAAAAAAAACCGCCTTCAAAAAATAAACAAAAAGGAACTAAAAAGCATAAAATAATTAATTAATTACATCTACATACGAATATTGAAATAAAATATTATTGCTATGTACCTACTGATCTCTTTTAAGTCGGTGCCAAGCCAAAGTATGTGTATGTGATGCGGCGGGGGCGGGAGCGGGGCGGCGACGAAAGTAGTAAGTTACGTATCCCTATCGTATACCTATTTGGCTTGGCACCGACTTAAAAGAGATCAGTAGGTACATAGCAATAATATTTTATTTCAATATTCGTATGTAGATGTAATTAATTAATTATTTTTTTTATGCTTTTTAGTTCCTTTTTGTTTATTTTTTTGAAGGCGGTTTTTTTTATTATTTAAAAATAACTTACTTTTTGCTTTTTAGTGGTGTAAATATATGTATAATATGTAAGTATGTAACTTGAAAGATTATAAGTGACAGTCTATGTGTACCTATAATATTTGAAGAATTATCCCCCAACTCCTAATCGTTAAGGAGTTATACCTTCCATCATCAGCTCACCAACATGAGATGATCACTACTAGACGCAAATACTTGAATAGCTGTAGAAAATATATGAAATACGTTATTTGTGCCTAACATTTCAAGAATTCCCTCTATTTCTCCAGGACCCCATCATCAGATCCTGACTTGATGACTATGAGACCACCTGGGAGGTATACCCTTTCAAACTTTAAAGATTATAAGTAATACTGCCTAAGTTTGCCTATAATATTTAAAGAATTATACCCCAACTCTTAATCGTTAAGGAGTTGTACCTTCCATCATCAGCTTACCAACGTAAGTTGATGACTACCAGATGTAAATACTTGCAAAGCTTTAGAAAATATATGAAACACGTTATATGTGCCTATAACATTTGAAGAGTTCCCTCGATTTCTCCTGGATCCCATCATCATATCCTGACCTGATGACTATGGGACCACCTGGGAGGTATACCCTTTTAAACTTGAAAGATTAAAATTTACGTCCTAAGTTTGCCTATAATATTTAAAGAATTATATCCCAACTCTTAATCGTTAAGGAGTTGTACCTTCCATCATCAGCTTACCAACGTAAGTTGATGACTACCAGATGTAAATACTTGCATAGCTTTAGAAAATATATGAAACACGTTATATGTGCCTATAACATTTGAAGATTTCCCTCGATTTCTCCTGGATCCCATCATCATATCCTGACCTGATGACTATGGGACCACCTGGGAGGTATACCCTTTTAAACTTTAAAGATTAAAATTTACGTCCTAAGTTTGCCTATAATATTTAAAAAAATTATACCCCAACTCTTAATCGTTAAGGAGTTGTACCTTCCATCATCAGCTTACCAACGTAAGTTGATGACTACCAGATGTAAATACTTGCATAGCTTTAGAAAATATATGAAACACGTTATATGTGCCTATAACATTTGAAGAGTTCCCTCGATTTCTCCTGGATCCCATCATCATATCCTGACCTGATGACTATGGGACCACCTGGGAGGTATGCCCTTTCAAACTTGAAAGATTAAAATTTACGTCCTAAGTTTGCCTATAATATTTAAAGAATTATACCCCAACTCTTAATCGTTAAGGAGTTGTACCTTCCATCATCAGCTTACCAACGTAAGTTGATGACTACCAGATGTAAATACTTGCATAGCTTTAGAAAATATATGAAACACGTTATATGTGCCTATAACATTTGAAGAGTTCCCTCGATTTCTCCTGGATCCCATCATCATATCCTGACCTGATGACTATGGGACCACCTGGGAGGTATGCCCTTTCAAACTTGAAAGATTAAAATTTACGTCCTAAGTTTGCCTATAATATTTAAAGAATTATACCCCAACTCTTAATCGTTAAGGAGTTGTACCTTCCATCATCAGCTTACCAACGTAAGTTGATGACTACCAGATGTAGATACTTGCATAGCTTTAGAAAATATATGAAAAACCTTATATGTGCCTATAACATTTGAAGAGTTCCCTCGATTTCTCCATGATCCCATAATCAGATCCTGACCTGATGACTATGGAACCACCTGTGAGGTATACCCATTCAAACAAAAAAATAATTTTCGAAATCGGTCCAAGCGTCTTCGAGTAATCAGGTAACATACATAAAAGAAAAAAAAAATATTTCGACGAATTGATAACCTCCTCCTTTTTTTTGAAAGTCGGTTAATAACCTCCTCCTTTTTTTTGAAAGTCGGTTAAAAAGTATCTCCGTTATTATTAAAATTATTCGTTTAAATTAAAGTTATGTACAAGTTGCGAGTCGAAAAAAACAGCTTAATTAAGAATTCAGAAAATAGTAAGAAATCGAAGCGAATTATTTATTGTTTTTGTTATTCTTCTATAGGAGTTGCGAGAGTAGTAGAAAATGATACTGATTATGATTATGCAATATGAAACCTGTAATAAGTCCCCAACAAAATGATAGGTACAACTTAAATGGTCACGTAGTTTTGTAGGTGGGGCAAAGCTCCATTGAAATGTGGCAATGTCTTTTGCTATGATGATGTCCAACCTTCGATGACAAGACGAACGTTGAGAAGAAGAAGAGTATACTTATTTATGTTTCGATTGTACAAACCGACGACCGTGTGTGAAGAAGGAATGAATGTTAATGGGTTTAGTAGATAAAAGTTATTAAATTCGGTCCAGTAGTTTGTGAGAAAATCTCAACCTTATTGAGCCCCCTGTATACTTATCTCTGTCTTCGACTGTACCAAGACTACAACAGATGGAAGTCCATAGTCTCTGCCTATTGCTGCTGGAAAAAGGCGTGAGCTGACGTATGTAGGTATGTTTATGTAAATAAATAAATTGTATCTGAAGTAAATCTATTTGCATGCCACGTTGGAAGTTTAGACGTGTCTGTTAATGTACAGTTATATGCATTAATTTATGGCATTAGGACATTAGGGAAGGTCCGAAAGACGGAAAACGAAAACGAGGTCGACCATACGCGAGATGGGATGATGAGCTAAAGGTCGAAGCGGGCAGCACTTGGATGGACACTGCACAAGACAGAAATGCATGGATAGATCTGGAGGAGGCCTATACCCTAAAAGGGTCTTCCAAAGTTTAAAATAATTAAATAAATATGACTATGACATACTTAAGTGATAATATAATATAATATAATGTGAACTAACTAGGTACTTATATACAATATTATTTAAAATTAGATGACATAAAATAATATACTTAAGTAAATGAATTGTAATTATATTTGGAAGAAATAAATGGCTATTGAAATTGAAATTAGGACATTTACGTGATAATCTTCTTTTCTCTTCAGCGTTGGCACCTTTTCCTTGCAAATTGGTGCAAATGTAAATTCAAAAATATGTTGACGTGCAAAAATGTATACATCGTGCTTACTTGCAATAAAGAAAGACTTGACTTGGTCTGGCCACTCCTATTCCCCGAGTAATGGTAATACAGCAGTTATCAATAACACTTTTTAAACTTTCACGGTTTGTATACATATTAATTAGATAAAAACGGGAATTACCGTGTTAAACATTTATTATTGATGTCTCGATATTTCGAACATCAATAATAAATGTTTAACACGGTAATTCCCGTTTTTATCTAATTAATAGTTATCAATAAATTATATTATATAATATTTGTCATGAATAAATTTTTATTTCATTTCATTCTATTTCATTCCATTCCATTCCATTCCATTCCATCCCATTCCATTCCATCCCATTCCATTCCATTCCATTCCATTCCATTCCATTCCATCCCATTCCATTTCATTTCATTTCAGAGCCGACTGTACATAAATCTCTCAATTAGTTACTATCTAGTTCCTACAAACTGTTTACGTAGAGATATCATCCTTAAACAATAACGTGTACTAACATTATTAATAGGGCGAGTAGTATAAGTGTTGTACAATCGCTTTTACAATTTATTTAGTTTATTAATGAATTCGTATACCTGTATGTACATTTAGCTATATTTAAGTGAAAAGTATACAACTATACAATACTAAAAACTTAATCGAATAAGCCCCCTCTGATCGTTCCCGATGCAAAGGTGCCCATAATACCAGCGGCGTTACCGCGCTGTGTGGCTATGGACAGCCTTTGCATCAGGAACGATTCAGAGCGAGGCCAGAGACCGAGGTCCCTCATTCGCCGCCCAATGCCACGCACAAACTCCCTGGCCTCCGCTCCCCAAGGACTTCGATAGTTCGTCATTTGCTAATACAATGTTACAGAATATTTATTAAATTATGATAGTCTTCTCTCTTAAAAATTATTATATATAAACGGATATCACTCACTTATACTGTCACTTAACTGTCGGTCTAATGGCCGGCTTCAACAATATAAGTGAGTGATATCCGTTTATATATAATAATTGCACATTGTATAAAAACAGCTCCCTCGATGTAAGGGAAGGTCTGTGCCCGAGCAGTGGGGCAATATAAATAGACTGATGATGATGATATAATAATTTGTAGTAATGGCTCACTATAGTTTTAATTCTAAAGTCTTCTATATTCCTACAGAGGAGTCGCCGTGGCGTCGTCACTTTGGGTAACCGCGTCTTCATGTCTTCACCCAGAGGAGACGCCGTAGCGTCATCACTCTGGACGAAGCAGCTCGACAGTCACGTTCACTCCCGAGCTCGTAGTGAGACTCTTGCCTCAAAACTGCAGATCTATATCATTATCACTGAGCAGCCGCACACACACACACCCACACATGCACACACAAACATACACACACGTAGATAGACAGACATAGACTCGAAATTTTAGTTAACCTTTGTTTTTATTTTATATTCATTTTTTTATATATACTATATAATATTTGGTTAATTGAAATTCATTTTGCGTTGTTATGTAATTGGCATTATATATTTTTATACATGTATTTTTTTCAAATGTAACATGCTGTATAACAACATGTAAATAAATAAATAAATAAATTCGAAAACTAGCAAACATTTTCTGATTTTTTTTATTGTGATTAATGAATCACAAAAACACAGATACGTATAAATATTAGTAGTTTTAAGCTTCAGAGTCCCACACTCTTGACTCTAGTTCGAAACTTCAGAGGGGGCTAGCCGGCTGGCCTTTTTTGTCCCGTCAAAGCCTGCGCGAACGAAATGACAATGCCAGATTCTGCCCCACCATCAACCGCAAGTTGTACAAGATAACGAATAAATGTAAAAATTTCTCCGATTTTTATTAAAATTATTGGTTTAAAACAAAGTCTTGTACAAGTTGCGATTGGAAAAATCAGCTTAATTAAGAATTCAGAAAATAGTAAGAAATCGAAGCGATTTATTCATTGTTTTTGTTATTCTTCTATAAGAGTAGCGAGGGTAGTAGAAAATGATACTGATTATGATTATGCTATTGCAACCTGTAAATAAGTCTCCAACAAAATGATAGGTACAACTTAAATGGTCACGTAGTTTTGTAGGTGGGGCAAAGCTCCATTGAAATGTGGCAATGTCATTTTAGTACTAATTTTCGCCAAAAATCTGACATTGACGGCTAGTAAAAATCGACACGGCTCAGCCCCCAGATCTTGCGTAATACTTTCGAAAAACTTCAACATACGCGAACATTTTCTAACGCCCATTGACCTGTAGACGACCCATTTTGTATCTATCTATAATATAGAGCGTCTTATCAATAAAATTCCTCACCTAAATATAGAATACTGTGAACACATTTGCATTATTGTCCAACAATAACCCACTATACCCTACGACTCTACATTTGATCCATTGGTTGTAAAGGATTATGGTAGAGTCATTAATACGTAAGTTAACTTACATTTTAACAAGATGTTTAGTGAAAATTAAACTGTGGCGTTTGGAAGACTTTAGTATGAAAAGTAGTTAAAAATGGAGGTTGAAAAAGTTAAAGTTTCTGCGTTTTTAGTTCAAGGGTCGGCTACTTTATCAAGTAAGTAGCTAATTTTTTTTAATAGTGCCTTATATTTTTTTTGTATACCTGATCGTCCCACTGCTAGGCAAAGGTCTCCCTCCTCCTCTTTCATCCATCCCTGTCCTGAGCCTGTTCCAGTATAGTGAGTTCTAACCAACAACTTACTCAACTCAAAAGCCAACCACACCTGTACGTGGTATACCCTGCTGACAAGCGAACGAGGCTCTGGCTACACACCCGCCAACCCGCACTGGACCAGCGCAGCGGGCTACGCCCCACACAAGGAAGGAAAGAAAAGAATAAAAAAGAACAAAAGGAAATCACAATTATAAAATTTATTTATTTATAAATTGGCAAAGTTCAATATTGGTAACCGATCTACGAATTTTCGAATAAAAACTAAAATTAAATTAATGTGTTATGTAAATCGGAAAGTCGTAGAATAATTGTTGTTCAATTATCGAACACCCCCCTTTCGGCTTCATATACCCTTTTCATTATACCCCGTATATTAGCATTACGGAATAAAAAATTACGACTGCTTTTCGGGAATAAAATAGGCGTGATTCTGTGATGACTGATGAGGATTATTGTTCCTCGTCCGTAACTGGTTACGAAACTCCTGTTACGTATGCGGCCGAAGCACGTACATTCATTCATTTTTAACCCCCAAGTATTTACAAGAGTTTACTTGTTTCAAAGTTATCTGCAAAGCCTGATACAATACTAATAGCAAAATATTCCAAGAAATTTTAAAATGACAATGTCAGATTCTGCTCCACCATCAACTGCATGATGAACAATATAACGAATAAATGTAAAAAATATCTCCGTTTATTATTAAAATTATTGGTTTAAAATAAGGTTTTGTACATCAAACGAGTCGAAAAAATAGATTAATTAAGAATTCAGAAAATAGTAAAAAACCGAAGGGAATTATTCATTGTCTGTCTTTGTTATCACTTTCTACTACTCTCGCAACTCCTACTGATTATGATTATGCAATATGAAACCTAATAAGTCCCCAACAAAATGTACCAGCTTCAATGGTCACGTAGTTTTGAAGGTGGGGCAACGCTCCATTGTAATGTGGCAATGAAAGAAAGAAAGAAAATACATTTATTCAGGCACATACACAAATACAAATATTACAAACTCCTTAGCTAATCTGACATTGATGTGCAGCGCCGGAAGGGGTCAGCTGCCTAAGCTTAATGCCACAGCCACGCGGTACATGGCTGCGGCGCTGATTGCCAGGCAGAACCCATAGGTCCACTAGGGACCCCCAGGAGCAGACCAAATCACAAACCGACTGCCAAAAATTTAACTCCCTTTGATTTTTTATAACATGTCACTCCTACAATCAAGATGAATCTAACGACACCTCATATGTTAAAATCCATAGAGACGTCCTGGAACGCATGCTAAAGAATTAGACATACATAAAAGAATTAAACACTCTAAGATAATCTAAAATAAAATGATTACAAACGAATAAAGAAGATAAATATAATTCAATTGAAAATTACATAGCTTTTTAAATAACAGAATTCTAACTCCAAAGTAGTCAAAAATACGAAGGAAAATAAAATAAAACATGACCTCAAAGAGGTTCCATAACAATAGATACACTTGGAACATAACACGTATGGGATTGATATTTGCTACCGAAAAAGTCACATACGTTTTTCTGTCTACTCTACTAGCTTTAACTAACCAAAAAGAAGATAAATCAAGAGCTCTTGAAAATGGCGGGAAACGACGGTTGCGAAATTATTTGATAATTTTCCTTTTAATGTCTACAGGGACTATTTTGTGTTTAATATCACGTTAAATTAATCAGAAAATGTTCGCGAATGACAGTGCGGTGAAGTTATTGGATTATTTGTGCAAGATCTGAAGTTTCAAGCTTTTATCAAGAGTTCCCGCTACAAGCTCGGGAGTGAACGTGACTGTCGAGCTGCTTCGTCCAGAGTGATGACGCTACGGCGTCTCCTCTGGATGAAGACATGAAGACGCGGCTACCCAGGGTGAAGACGCTACTGCGACTCCCCTGGAGGAAGATAGAAGACTATTGAATATATTGAATTTTCTGTAACATGACATTGGCAAATGACGAACTGTCGAGTCCATTAATAAAATAAATAAAATAAAATAAAGATAAATCAAATTATTATTAATATATGTATGTTACACACCATTTATATAGACTCGAATACACGACTAAGTATGCGTTGGCGTGGAAAGTATAGCGGCCCAAATAGACCGTAGCCTGTTCTAGGGCCGACTAATTTGTTGTAGCGAACTTATTTAATAGTCTGGCAGTCATAGATGACGTCCGAGTGCGATGTATAGGTATTTTCCTTTACAATTACTCTTTCATTCCAGTTGCATATCTAACTGGTCTCACTGGCTTCGTCTACGCGTTTCCATCGTACACACTAGAGAACTTCAAATCAAACGAAACGATTCTGTCCCATCCTATGTCTTCTGGTGAGATCTCAATCCTTGGCAGTGTGACGAATATCGGGGCGTTGATAGCAACACCCTTCTGTGGATATGCAGTCAACGCTTTCGGTAGAAAGTATTCTGCAATGCTGTTTGGACTTCCTTACATAGTAAGTATTCTGATTTTTAAAGAACTCCTGTATAGTTATGATAGCCTAGTACAAAATATTTACTATATATCCGATCTGATATGCGGTCAACGCCTTCGGTAGGAAGTATTCTTGGAATTCCTTAGGCCATGTACGATTGTACGTATTCTGATTTTTAAACAACTCCTGTATAGTTATGTTAGCCTAGTACAAAATATGTCTTAAATATTAATACTAAAACCAAAAGTGCCGCAAGTTATTCACTTCACTTCACTTTTTAAATTATGGCTTCTACCGTGACTGGCACAGTAATGCAAGTTATTCAATAGAAAGACAAATGTGTGGGATTGACATAGGTATGCTTTTTCGTTAGTAAATGTCAATCCCATTATATTTGTCTTTATATTAACTAGCCTTAACGAAAGCGATGGCTAGAGGGGTATATAGAGATATTTAATGATCAAAATCGTGCTTCATCCCATTTAGCAAAGTCAAAGTCCAATTTATTTATTACAAGTAAGCACGTAGTGTAGGTACAATTTTGCACGTCAACATATTTTTGAATTTACATCACTTTGCAAGGAAAAGGTGCCAACGCTGAGGAGAAAAAGTGGCAAAAAACTCTCAGCAGCACATCTTTTAAAATAATTACTGTCACAAAACGAATTTACACGAAATTAGTTGATAATATTGTGTTTCTGATTTTCAAAAATCTGTATGAAAACAATTTTTAACCAGAAATAAATACAACAATATTTTAAAAATGGTCACTAATTATAGAAAATTTCCACTGCCCTTTCCTTGCCTCCTATTGCTATTTAATTGCTATTTGTTGTATAAATAAATGTATTTGAATTAAAACAATATTTTATTACCTCTCTTTCAGCTAGCGTGGCTGATCATATCTCTTACAACATCTGTACCCCTGGTGATCGCTGCGATCGGTCTAGCCGGATTCGGCGCTGCAGGCCAGGGCATCTCATCAATCTACATCAGCGAAATTGTCCAAGACTCAATCAGAGGTGGACTATCCTCCACTGTTGTATCAGGATACTTCCTAGGACTCCTGTTCTCCTATTTCCTGGGAGGTCAACTGTCGTATTACCAAGTTGTGTACGCACATCTGACGCTGTCAGCTCTGTATGTGGTTCTGTTGACGATACTTAAAGAGTCTCCTGTGTTCCTGGTACAGAAAGGGAAATTAAAGGTACCTATTAAAACATTTAATGTAAGTCTTAATAGTAATCAAATTATTACAATGCTTATTTTATCAAATATATTAAATTCACATGTTTTAAAAAGGGCTTTGTGCTGTTTCAAACCGACAATCGTACATGAAGAGATTGATGTCTGAGGTGAGATTGTGTGCCAGGATCGTGGCAGATTGAAGACCATCGTCTTTTTCTATACCTATATATACGTTGTATGTAGATTTTACGTGATCTTTGAAGAAGACTAGTATTTACTAGGTTTCAGTATTATTCAGAATTTTCGAAATTGCAAGACATTTTCAAGCTTGGTCAGGACATTATACTTTTAAGGAGACCCAGACTCAATATCCATGAATCTGTCGTGAAGGAGTAGTCCTAGATTTTTCGATATAAATTACTTATATTATTATTTGTCCTCGGCTATAAGCACACAAAAATTAGTTGACTCTATTTTGGAAAAACAGTTTAAACACCACCGTCATCTCCTTCGTAGCCGAGGCCATGAATGCCTGGAGAATAGCCTGCCCGAGTACAAGCCTGCCCAAATGCCCTTCCTCGCAGAAACAGTGGGACGGCCCGCTCTGTGAGTTGGTACGGAATAATCTTTTAAATACGTCCACCAATCTCACGGAGCGAGCACGTCTCATAGCTGTCTCTCGCTGGGAATCGGGCCTTTGGTTGCAGGCTCTTCCATCCAAAAATTTAGGTACTATTTTGGATAATAACACCTTCCGTTCAGCCGTATCCTTACGTATTGGTGCTCCGTGTGTAGCACCACACAGGTGTGCATGCGGAGACAAGGTCGACCGCCTCGGCCACCACGGACTCAGCTGCAGCAGGAGCGCGGGCCGCATTGCTCGCCACAGCGCAATTAATGATGCCATTCGTCGGGCCTTCGGAAGTTCCAATGTCGCCGCCGTATTAGAGCCGAACGGACTCATGCGCGACGACGGAAAAAGGCCTGACGGAATGACACTCATTCCATGGAAGATGGGACGGCCTTTGGTGTGGGATGCCACATGTGTCGATACACTGGCGCCGTCCCATCTTCCTGAAACGTCTCAAAAGGCGAGTGGCGCTGCTGTAGCGGCTGAATTCCTCAAGCGGCGCAAGTATTGTGGTCTCGACAGAGGCTACATATTTGTGCCGTTTGGGGTAGAAACGCTGGGTCCGTGGGGGCCGGGAGCGATGGAGATCTATAAAGATCTATCGGGACGGCTCGTGGAGTCCACACGTGACCAAAATGCTGGCCTGTATTTCGCCCAAAGAATTAGCTTGGCTATTCAGAGGGGAAATGCCGCCAGCATTTTGGGCACGCTGCCGGACAACGGGGATCGGTTGAACTATCTGTAATGCAAGCCATTCAGATAGTTCAACCGACCTATTTTGTACATATAGTTTTATTTTAGTTTAGTTATATTTTAGTAAGTATTTTTATTTTTAGTTTAATATTGTAGTTTAGTAAGTTAGCTTATATTATCGATTGCTCTCAAAGAAATCGTCGTTAGGAAACCAGCACATGTGGGGACCTTGTTAATAATTTTCTGATAAACGCAAACGTCAACAGTGCAGCTAAAGACTGTGCCATCAAAGTGGATCCTCTTAGAATCTCAATAGCTAAATGCAATAAAACTTTACAGGAAGCTCAAGAATCGATAGCCTTCTACAGACAAGTAGATGTAACTTCAAAAGAAGTTGAAATAGAAATAAGCAAGATCAAGCTACAACTGGATCCGCAGATAGAAAAGATCCTTCAGGGAGAAAACGGTGACTTTCCATTACTATCTAATCTGTTTAATAACCACACGACAATGAACTGTAAATAAGTAATTTTATCTCACAGAGATACACAATTATACTGTTTGATGTTACTAAAATGATACGCAAGCAATCTGTTAATTTATTAATAGTAGCAATAACTATTGTTTGTGAAGAGTTTACTTATGCTTCAATTGTATTTCGTCATATTTCGACAAAAGTTGATAAATATATGCTCTATGGATCAGTGGTTGGGTCACTGGACTTGTGATACGGAGGTCCCAGGTTCGATTCCCAGCCAGGGCAGCCAATGAGTTATCCTCATTTTTTTCAATGGAAAAACTTACGTACGTCTGCCGAGTGCTCTCAAAACGGTGAAGGAAATACCTCGTGATGAAACCTGCATGCCGTGAAAGAAGAAGAAAATCTAAGGCATGTGAAATCCGCCAATCCGCACTGGGCCCGCGTAGTGGATCATGCCCCTATTTCCCTCGATATAAGGGAAGGCCTGTGCCAGTGGGGCAATATAAATAGACTGATGATGATAATATAAAGTTTATTTTCAGATATTGATGTAACAAAGGAATTGATTGACAATAAAGAAGTCGTTTTTGAGCAGCCTAGAGTATCATCATGGCAGTTTTTAAGTAAGTTTTTTTTCATATTTCTTTGTTTACATTTACCCAATAGTAATGACGAGACTGTCTAGGAAAAAAATGAAAAATGTAACCCAAATATTTGAACCCTCAGGATTCTGAATTTTTGTTATACACAACAAATATTTATTCCATTGGTTACAGTTAGCAGCTTCTTCATACAATGTATATCATCAATAGTATCTTCATCAGTACTTATTATCGTCTATCATTGGATAATTTAAAATAATTTACTAATTTTCGTGCATATTTCAAGCATTTTCATGCATATTTGCATGCATATAACAACCTTTTTATGTTGCATATAATCCGGTCTTTATGCACAATTAACATTGATTCAAAATTTTATAAATCAACTTCAGTTTCATCATCATTCTTAGACAGTACTCCAATTATATCCACTTTTGAATATGCCTCTCTTTTGATATACGCAATATCAATGCTGATACTTTTGCTTTCAGAAAAATCAGAATCATCGAAGCGAGCGCTAACGACAGTCTTAATTCTCATGGCATCCAACATAATGATGGGAGCTATAGTTCTGCAGGTGTATGCAGAACCGTTGTTCAAGGAGGCAGTACCCTCAATGCCTTCGAACTTATGTGCTATCTTCCTAGCAATCGATTTGATGGTTGCTAGTTTGATCTGCGCCAGTATCGTGGATCGGTTTGGGAGGAGGGTATGTAATCTGAATCAGTATTAAGGCAAATAAGACAGGCGACCTAATGGTAAGCGGTACCTATCACCTACAACTTCAGAGAGAGTGCCTTTTATCCCCAAGGATGAGATTTATCCGTAACTGCACTGACTGCCTCATCACATCAGAATACAGCAACGCACTTATTTTTGGAGACAGAAATTGATAAAGGGATGCTCCTTCATTAATAACTTTTTCAATTACTATCCACTCGCTCTGGGGGGCTAGCTTGTCCTGTCAAAGCCTGCGCAACGATATTTTTGTACTGATTTTATACAAAAATCTGACATTGACGGGTAGTAAAAATCGACGCAGCGCACCGCCCTGTAATCAGAAGTGAATGTTGCTCTCCGCAATCAAGTCAAAGACGCCAGTCGGTCTTGCACCGATTGTAGCCATGTGTGTTTCGGTCATAGTAGGTTTTTTCGACCTCGTCACTTTAGGGACACCTAGGATGCCCGACCGGAGTCTCAACATGTTTCACTCAACATATGCTGTTTTCACTTGGTCAGAAGCCACAGCTCTTTAAGTATTATTAAAAGTACCTGTCGTAGAACCGATAACCGATGGGGTAGACGAGTTCTCGAATGGAGGCCACGAACGGGTAAACGTAGTGTGGGACGCCCCCCAACCAGATGGAGGGATGACCTTCGTAAGATGGCTGGCAGGGACTGAATGCAGAGCGCCGAGAGTAGGGTTGATTGGCGCGCTTTGGGAGAGGCCTACGTCCAGCAGTGGACTGATACGGGCTGATGATGATGATGAAAAGTACCAGGACACTATGACACGCCTAGAGTCTCATTAACATGAATCCAGCATATCTTCAGGGCGAATGTGGCACGAACACCAGGCGTCTAGTGTCGCGTCTGGGGCATATGTTCAGTAGTGGATTAATACGGACTGATCACGATGATGAGGGTAAATAGACTGACCGTATCAGTCTTCATATCATAGAAATCCATCGGTCTTTGTCCACAGTTTCTGATGACATCTACAGCAGTTGCATCAGGTATCTTCACTATACTACTGGGAGCGCAACTGATGCTTCATTTCGCCCCTCACTGGTTCACCGCGTTCCTCATCTACGGGTACTGTTTCGTGTATAACCTTGGGGCTGCTACCATACCTTTCATTCTTCCAGCTGAAGTTTTCTTACCGGAGGTAAGTTTCTCTCCTAGTCAAGGGAGGTTTGAATCTAGATCTTAGGGAGTTGTAGAGTCTTTTACTTTTGCATCACGAATGGGATTTAATATTTAGATATCCGTATCCAATGTAGTATCTATTATTGATTTTGCACAATATTATGTAGTGTATGGTATGTAGTGATTAACAAATGTTTTCTTTCTTTTCAATGCAAAGTGCATGCAATAACATTAAATGCAATTGTGACCTTCTCTTTCCGTTTTTATTTATAAATGTCAGTAACTATTTTATTTTTCAACTAGTATTTTCAATTCTGTTTTCACAGCATGCTTTCAATCATCATTTCAATTTGGTACATAATTTTCTATATTGCTTGAACGAGTAATCTATTTTGTAATTTATCTGTCCGCTCTGTGCTCTGTGGAGTCTCAGACCACCCTCTCTTAAAAGCGGCCAGTTCGTCTGGCCATCATTTGCGAGGGCGGCCGCGTTTATAATGTTGATGAAAGTTATTACATTTTCCATACTTGAATTTTAATTCATTCGGTGTTTCCAGGTCCGAGGTATCTGCAACAGTATGGCAATGGCCTGCATGTGGATTACCAACTTCGTGACCCTCATGGTATTCAACCCTATGGTGGACAACTACGGCTTGGGACCACTGTTCTACGGTTTCTCAGTGGTCTGCTTCTTCACAGCTGCGTACAGCCATTTCTGTCTTCCGGAGACGAAGGGTCTATCAGCTGACGCCATTCAGCCACTGTTTTTGAAGAAGAGAAGAGTTAGGATTGATAATTCGGTTGCTGCTTAAAATTGACGTGCCAAGGGATAATTTTCTATGGGCACGGATGATGGAAATCGTAGAATCTAGGAATGCCTTCACACGACTTAAATAACAGTTTTCCTGATATATGAACAGAATTATCTTAATTTAGGACCTAGCTAGACGTTATACGAGGCTTAACTGGTCACTGCAGGCTAAATAAATATCTTACCAGAATGGGCCTGTTCGACACCACTGCCTGTAAATTCTGCTGCGAAGCCGAGGAAACCCCCATGCACATCCTCTGTGAGTGTGGAGCACTCATTCACAGCAGAAGCCGAGCCTTAGGTGGACACATAACATCACCGAGGATATTACAACTCTCTCACCCAAGTGCATCATACGATTCCTGAAGGACGTTGGCCTTGGGAGCGAGATATAAGAACTCGGTGTGCGGCCACAATAGACCTTTGAGGTCGCAGTGACCCTTGGGCTTGTATAATAATAATAAATAGCTAGACGTTTCCAATAATAAGGACAAGTATTTAATTATTGGAGTGCTTCATTGAATTTTGTCGGTACCAAACTAATGAAACATTAATAATGAAATAAAGAGAGGAATTAGGTTATTAATTAGATGTTAGATAAAATTTTGTACAAAGTAATAGTTGAATAAGTTATTATAAAAAATAAATAAAGATTAATATTATAACCTATTTGTTTTATTTTAAGTGTAGTCGACAACGGCATATGAGCAGAAAAAGAGAGTCATATTGTGATATGGTGATAGATCTGTAAACAGAAGAAAGTAAGTAAAATAGTGGATACTAGTACGGACAATAGCAGATCAATGGTAACACTGGCAGTACGATTTTAAATCTTGCGACGCAGTTAATAAGAATGGTCCAAAGTCCAAAGTGTTACACTTGATCTGCTGTAAGCTGTACCAGATGAGCATGGGACTCATAATCAAATTGCAAGTACACTTTGAGACCGATCGTTAATTAAGCAACGTTGCTTTTTTTTTTGGATAAATAACCCCGCTAAAAAATACGGGCGAAAATAAATAAATAAAAAATAATACTTAAATACTACAATATAATGTAAATAATATTATATGATAAATAATGATGACTACATTCTATAATATACATAATGTATAATAATAAATAAGTATAATGTTAATAATAATATAAAATAAATATGGTAAGTACTTATTACAAGATATGAAATGATTATGTATATAAATAGAGTAAATATATGATTAAATATCAGTATACTATGTAATATAATATAAATAAATAGATAAACAAATAAATAAATAAAAGGCTTCTTTGATTTTGTAGCAACGCGCTGAAGGTATGTATGTATGTAAGCAACGTTGCTCGAGGTATGTACCTGAATGGGTGCCTTAGAAAGTTAAGAAAAGGTCCCGGCTGTTGGTGCCGTTCGGCATCAGTCCTTAGGCCTTGTCAGAGGTCTACTGGCGCTCTGAACAACTCTGAAAATAGGTTTGATCATTACACTACACGAGAAAAAGAAGAAGTAACGTAAGTATACTCTGCCAACGCGCAATGGAACGCAGCATATTGGGCGTAAGGAGAACGGACCGTGTCAGAAACACAACCCTGCGATCGATTATTGGCGTAGCAGACGTGGCCCGCAAAGCAGCTACATTGACGTGGTACTGTGCGGGCCACGTGTGCCGCATGCAGCCGGACCGATGGGCCCGATCTGTCACAGAATGGGTGCCATCGGACGGTCGCCGGCGTCGGGGCAGACATCGGCGTAGGTGGAGAGACGATGTCGTTAGATACAGGGATGGGTGAAAGAGGAGGGGGGAGACCTTTGCCCAGCAGTGGGACGATTTATAGGTTAACAAAAAAGTAAGTATAGTAGTCATGGGCGTACCCAGGTTCTGGGCCAAGGGGGGCATCAGATTTTTTATAAGCTAGGTGCTTATAGAAAGAACGAACGCGCCGCGTAATTTTTAGTTGTAAAAATATTGTATTGCAAACAAATGGCAAAAAATTCGTTGTCTTAATTTTTATCGATAAAAGTACTAGATAAGATACTTAGTAGGGACGTCATCATTATCGGGGGGGGGGGGGGGGGGGGGGGGGGGGCCTGCCCCTACCTGGTTACGCCCATGATAGTAGTGATAGTCCTTTCATCTTTATTTCTATCTTTTCATCTCTGCCTCACCTTGATTTAATTGAATTCTACACAAAGATAATTCAAAAATTATTACATAACATTACATATTGTTACTTAACGTAGTCTTCCCAAACAGATAACAGTTTCTTGTTCCATTGCGTATATCTTACTAAAATATTTGTATATGTCACTTCAGAATCAAATGTTTAATTAAACTAATACCCTAACATGCTACCTAAAATAGTTTTAGGTTTCACTTACTGTAAATACTCTTGCAACATATTACATGGATTTCGTGTGGAAATTAAATAGACAAAATAAGATAGAATTTAAAAATGGGGAAGTTACATCAGTTTCATACGGCGCTTATGTGTAAGTTATTTATATAGTTAATTATTTTTTAATTTTTAATAAAGATTTCATTGGAGATGGGCCACCTAATGGTAAACCGCCTATTGACACCTACAGCTCCAGAGTCTGCCCAGAGGCCTAAGGCCCGTATTAATAAATCTCTCTCAGCTCAAAAGTCAATCTTGAGAACGACCTCGAACGTTCCTTTTAATAAACGTAACTTAGGTGCGCATTTAGGAATCGGGTATCACTGATTGCAGGCGAACCGCGACTTGAGAAAAACATCACGTGATATGCCATCAAGATTGGTTTATTAATAAATGACATACTTGAGATGGTGTTTTGAAAGTGTATCAGCTTAATTCGCTCTTGATTGGGTTTGAGCTCAGACTATTAATTAAGATTCATTGTCTCCCATAAGAGAATTGTGCATATCCCACGTGCTATCAGCTAGACCTAGACTACCCCAGCTTCACTGTAGGCTATCTGATGTCAGTTACTACTGACCATACAGTAGTACCATTACCTTAATTTGCTATGGTAAATTCCCGGTATCTACAAGGTTCATGATTAGTGAGATTTGTCTTACGTACCTACCTAGCGACCAGATCATAGTGGGAACTAAAGTCCAACCAATTGAATCTTGTAGCTACCGTTTTACTTATTCGTTATCGAGTGAATTCGCTACAGCATCCGCAGCTCTTAGCGACGTTACAGGAAGGCGTACATCTTTCATTCTCGTTAAAGTTGTAGTTACTTCAGTAGCTGAGAACATGGTCCACTGTCTCGCTATATTTTAGGCAATCTCTGCCCCATTTGTGATCAGACTATTTTGTGTTTCTGGACTCCTAGTACTGGGACTAGGACTTCCTTTGTTTCAGAGTGTCCTATCTTATATCCTTATTTCACAGGCTCCTTCGGCTCACTAGTAATGGGCCTACTAAACGTCTGGCCGTCGTATACTATTAGCCTGTACACCTCACAGAATACCACTTTACTGACTGCACCTATGACTGAACTGGAGAGTTTATTGCTGGGCAGTCTACCCTCGTTAGGAGCTATGATTGGGACAGCAGTGGTTGGGCTATTGATCGACAAGATTGGCAGGAAGAAGGGCGGCGTTGTTATTTCGCTGCCTTATGTGGTAAGTACTGAAATATTCTAAGGACACTGGCAGTGATTCTGAGATATTTCTGAACGCTGTGTCTAAGAGCGAGCTCACGGTCAAAACTTGTCTTCAAATATTGGACTAAAACATGATGGATCGATAAACATGTAGTTTCATGTTCTTTTTATAATAAGGAATGACAAATAGGTCGAATGACCAGAAGATACTGACTTAGTCGCTCCTCCGCTGTAACCTATTCGAAGGCACAGTTTAATCTGCCCAAATGCTATCAGTTTCAAACTCTGAGCCCATGTTGATGTATCCGATCCAATTCATCATCTTTATGGCACATAATTTCTAGCTAGATGCAGCTGTTATACATACTTTTACTATATACATACCTTTACTATACTTAGATGAGGGTGAGATACTCTGCACCAAATCTACTTAAGTGGAATTTTTTGCAATTTGCTCGCAGTCAGCTCAACTACCTCTGCTTCAGTTCAGCTTGGATGTTCCTAAAACATTCGCTGTGCATTTCTTGATAAGTTTTGACTATTGCAGATATCCTGGGCTATTGTAGGACAAAGCTCTTCATCAATAGTGATCCTCGCAGCCAGGTTTCTGGCTGGCATACCAGCGGGAGCGTACCTGGTTTATGCACCTGTGTTCATATCAGAAATTGCCGAAGATTCCATAAGAGGAGCCTTGGCTTCAGGTAAATTACTGGTTATTATTAGGGGCTCCTAGCGTAGTCTGTAGTATGTTTGCATGTGCAACGGGTTTTGGGTTCAATTTCGAAGTCTGGTACACACTTGTAGTTTAATTTATGATCGTGTCTGGGACCTGCACATGGAATCCTAGTTTGGGTTAAGTCTTGTTATAAGTTAAGAGCGTCATGATTACGGTTGCACAATTTATGTAGCCTGACTGTTAATTATTCTTTTTCTTCTGCGGTTTAGTGACCAAGCCTATTGTCAGAGTTGTTCACACCTAACATGGCCTGGCGGCTGCTGCCGAATCGGGACCGACTGCTTAACCTATTTTCCGATTTACGGAGGGCCTCAAATGGTATTTTATCACTAGCGGTCACCCATTATGGTCCCCCGTGTTGTTTAACTTGTACCATCGTTTTAAAAGCATTCTCGCACCCTGACTACAAGCTTTAAGTGGTGGAAAAGACTCTAGTTCTTTGTAGTTCCGTAAAGTATTGATGATTTTACAGGTCCTTTAGTATGCTACTGTCTCGGAGCACTATTCTCATATCTCTTAGGCTGGTTCATGTCTTACGGAAGCATACTCAAGATTAACCTGGCTGCCAGTGTGTTATGCGTGATATTTCCAATGACAGTGGCCGAAAGTCCTGTGTTCTTGTTGAGGCAGAAAAGAGAAGATGTAAGTAATTTGTATCTAGCTAGACAATAGGGTACAACTTCCAGATCACTGACGATTTAAACCCAAGACATTATCTGATATACCTGGATCGCAGATCTAGGGCGATCGTCTCTACCTAGGTACGGTACCCTTATGGGAAACAGGTGGAACTTTATGTTTTGTATATCACCTTTTCATGAGAATTAACCATTGATTTCCTATAAACAACTAAATACACAAAAGTCTTACTAAAACAATTTAAAAAACGTCCAATTTAGTCTCCATTGTTAACGTCCAAATAATGTCCAATAAAGAAAATGAGGCCATTCATCCGTTTGGACCTTCTTTGCGCTCGGACATTTTTAGAAGGCAGTGTATCTAGTTGTTTATAGGAGATCAATGGAATTAACCAAGGAATTTTCCTGCTAACATAGACCACTGAGTAGAAAATGGGTCAAAGATGAAGCATGTCTAAAATTCGTGCGCAATATCCACTTTTATCCATGTCAATGACTATAATAATATTATTATAACCACTGGCTTCATGACACTAATTAGTAATTTCGCTCTTTGTGGGAATCATTAGATTCCGTGCTTAGTTTAGGGAGTATCAGAGCAGACATACCTCTTGATATTTGTTCTCTTCTTGTTATTAAAATATGATGTCCACTTCACAACGTTGAACCGCCTCAGGGCGGGGGTTGCACGATCTGAGACAACCTGAAAAAATGGGGATTCCTGGATTCGAGTGCTGACGTCAGGTGCAGGTGTTGGCTAACCCAAACTACCACTCATCTATCACAGTGTCCTCGGTGTACAAGCTCGTGCACTCAAGATGACCTAAGGAGGGCTACTTCACGGGCTATAGAGGTCGCAAAATACTGGTGCGGGAAAATTTGACAAAGCCTAGAAGGCTGCTTTCATCACCTTCACGCGTTTAAAAAAACTTCACAGTGCTATTATATTTTTGCTAAACCACTACTAATTTACAGGAAGCACGCGCAGTAATATCGCATTATCGAGGAGCTTCCATAGCATCGAAAGTAGTCCTTGAAGAGTTATCAAGATTGAAACAGCAGGTCACGCCAGCAGTTGAACTGGTCTCTATTACAGATGGTAAGATATTGTTACCGCACATCCTTTCATCATCAGACCTTGAATCCGTGTTGCCGTCCTTGTCTTCAATCATTATTCATGATTTTGTGCTTGGAAGGTGTCCTGTTCGGCTTAGTTGAGGTCCTTTAGGACCGTCGTAAGCCAGGATAAGGAGGTTCTTCGCGAGCTTCTTTGTTGACAAGTTTAAAGCGACTTTGACTAGCTGATGTTCCGGTTGTTTCTTTAAGTGTCTATACCACTGCAAACGTTTCACCTTCAGCATTTTCATCATCATCATCCTCTCCCAAAGCACGCCATTCAACCCGATTCATGAACCTTTGCATCCAGTCTGCCAACCACCTTGCGAAGGTCATCCCTCCATATGATCTGGGAAAGTCAATATGTTGAGGTTTTCCAATAACGATATGCAAGATCTGCAGTTTCGATGAATCTCATTACAGAGCTCAGGAGTCCATTGAACGTCCATTGTTGGTGGCCTCCATTCAAGAAATCGTCTACCCCATCTGTTATTAGTCCTACGACAGATGTGACCAGCTCACTGCCACTTCAGTTTGCTGATTCTAAGAGCAATGTCAACCACTTTTCTGTTTTTCTTTTCAGCATTCTCTCTCACAATCCAATTGTTTTTTTGGAAATATTTGTGTCACTTCATCCGTAATATCTTGTAGATTCAGAGACAAAAGAAGAGAAACCTGACGATGCTGAGAAAGAGAAACTACGAGCTGATGAAGAAGTTCCAGTCTCAGGAGAAGTTGAAAAGGTGTCAAATTGGAAATTATTATGTAAGTTTCTTCAATACTTTAATTATTTTAAAACCCAGCCCAAACAGGGCGAATATTTGACGAGATATCTTTGATGACTATTTCAACGATATGTTGTTTTGGCGATGTCTAGACGATATTATGTTCTTAACTCTGCCGTCTCAAGGTTACCAGGAAATCAGAAGTAGGGGAGCAAGGGGCTAGATGTAACAGGGGTAAGTAGTAACAGGGCTTTTTCACTAGGAATTTAAACTTTATTAACGTATTTCTTTGACTCAATCTTATCGTTATAACTCGCCACGCCACGTCATCACAGTCAGAGTTCCGCCAGGAGGCGTATTGAGTGGGTGTGTGCAAGCCCTCCGTTGTCGCAAGGTAATGTATTATTTTGCTTTCGTAAACTTTCGATTGGCTTTATTATAATCGACTAATTGGAGCTTTCTGTGTTTTATTTGATGTTAAATTTATCTATGTACGATGTGGTGTAACAGTTTTCGAGATTACTAAGTTGATTTAATAGTTATCGTTATAAATATTAAAAATTATGCCTTGGGGCTAGTTGTAACAAAATCTTGGGGTATGTTGTAACATGTTACAACTTGCCCCCATATTGCTGTATGTATGTGATTGAAATTGCAATATACCTTTTTTTTTTTGAATGAGACTGTATAAGAGAAAGACAGAGCGGGGAACACAAAGCCAGGAGGTATACGAGTTAGCTGCAGCTGAAGTTTTAGAAAACAAGTGTTGATTACTCATAGAAAAAGTATGCTTCAGTTGATTATTTGATAGATGATTCATTTTATAGAAGTACCTCAATATTTTTGTTAAATACCTAATGATAGGTTGAAAACAAAGCTAAATGTGAAGAGAATAAATGATTGAAGGTATCACATTCTCGTTTTTTATTGTTGTTACTACATGCCCCAATAGATGTTACAACAAGCCCCAAGCACGGGGTAAGATGTAACACTTCCCTCTTTTTATAAAAAAAATAATTCTGAAGAAATTAGACATAGATTTGATATTTTTTCAATTAGAATTAATTAAAGAATGGTTAGAGTACCGATCAAAGTTTAATTAGTGATAATTTAGCCAATATATCTCAAGATATATGATTGTTTTTAAAAAATGTTACAACAAGCCCCTCGCTCCCCTACATAGTAGAAGCTTTGAATTAGTCGGTGATTTTCTAACATTAGGTTTTCCATTTGCAGTCAGATCAACATCATCACGCCGAGCCTTCATAGTTGTGTTCACTGTTTTAACTCTTCAGGTATGTACGTTTTTACTTATTTCTTTATGTGATATTTTATCGGCCCGATTCCAGAAATGATTAGATAAACATACGATTGATGTTGCGATCCTGGTAATCCACTTTAGCTTTCTACACTTCCATCAATTTCTAGTTCGTCCGTTTGTAGTAGACCGTACTTAGCGTACCAATTTGGTCGACTATGTCCTCCTCGGTTTACCTTGTAAAAAGATCTAGTAGTTACATATAAGACTTGTTCTGTTAGTATTTATTTATCTTTAATTCATATCCTATCTATTACTAATGTATTTTTCTCTTCATATATAACAATTATCTCGTATTTTCCAGGTGTTCATGGGATTAGTACCAGTAACAGTATACGCGAATAAACTCTTCGCTGTAGCCGCTCCGAACTTGTCCTCTCATTTCTGCTCGGTTATGTTGGCTATGATCCTCGTTTGCGCCTGTCTTGTGACTGCGTTGTTCGCTGATAGGGCTGGCAGACGGGTTAGTAGACTCGAGATTCACCGACAGTTATGAGCGCAATTACAAATGTCAAATTCCATAGACGAGTTCACGCTAAGCAAAACTATCCATGAATCTCGCTCAGAGTCTCCATTCCGAGACTTTAATAAGTTTATTGTTTTTCTCTCGTGTGGTTTAGTGACCAAACCTATTGAAAGAAAAGAAAGAAAGAAAGAAAATACATTTATTCAGGCACATACACAAATACAAATATTACAAACTCCTTAACTAATGACATTGATGTGCAGCGCCGGAAGGGGTCAGCTGCCTCAGCATAATGCCACAGCCACGCGGTACATGGCTGCGGCGCTGTTTTTATTTGATTTATTGTCAGAGTTATTCAGGCGCCCGTAGGCCTTAACAACCGGGAGCAACTGCTTAATGTGCTTTCCGAGGCACGGCGGGGCTCAGATGAAAATGTCACTTTCGGTCACCCATCCAGGTCCTGGCCTCGCCTAATGTTGCTTAACTTATACAATCGTTTTCGACTGGACCACGAGCCCCTCGTATAAGTTTATGAAAATCTTTCAACAAAAAAAATTGTATAGAGACACTGAGAGGTGCAATTTGGTAGACCTTTGTCCAGAAGTGGTTACTTTCTAATGATTGCTTAATACGCTTCAACATGATGGCTTCACGCATGATGAAACATTAACTACCATGTAGTAGCTACGAGCCTACAGGACCTACAGGCAAACAAAAATGTAATCTTCTTTGGCATTAATGTTGGCAGGTTATGACTTATAAGGTCCTGGGATGTGAAGCACTCACCCTCCTTGAAGGTTGAACAGACGTTTCTCATAGTAGGTTCAGAACTCAATCTTTTTTATAAAATTGGACTTGGATGACCTTCGCAAGATGGCTGGCAGAGACTGGATTCAAAAGGCCTAGAATAGGGTTGAGCGGCGTGCTTTGGGAGAGGCCTACATCCAGCAGTGGACTGATACGAGCTGATGATGATGGCATTTGTTTATTCTGTGTGCATTTTACAGATCCTGATAATCACCTCATCTGCTCTGGTCGCCGTATGCATGGCTGTCTTGGGTTTCCTGCTACAGACCGGCCTGGCTCCACCATGGGTGTCAGCTGTGGTCATCCTGGTGTACTGCTTCACATTCAACTTCGGAGCTGGTACAGTGCCTTATGTCCTTCTGGCTGAGGTGTTCGTTCCGGAGGTTTGTTCAATTTTATTGTTGTGTGTAACTTTGTTGTATTGGTCGATTAAAAAAAAATAGATTTTTATTGACACTAAATAATGAACAATGCTTCTTGAAAATAGGTATACATTTTGTTCAAGAATTTGAAATGAAATTTGAAATGAAATGAAATTTATTAATTGTACGTTGGATACTTACATTCTAGATACAAATTCACTAGTCCCCACACTAGGATACCCTGTGTCGTGGGAGACTAGTTTCTTCCCGAGGTACATAGTGAAAAATACGCAAATATCACAAGTACAATCGATTACACAGAAATAATTGTAAACATATATATATGAACGTGGCAATGATATCATCCGTACTAGTTTAAAAAAACTGTATGAAAAAGGATATATTTCCCGTGACTCTATACAAATTGGTTGATTCATATTAGAAATTACCCGTGAATTTTTTAATTTATTATTACCGGTGACGGTGACATGACTGGCAATTTAATACGCAAAATGACCCAAAATCCTCGCAAAAATATGCTTTTCTGAAGTAAGTTTTCTGACAAATAACGACAAATCTACATCAACGGTAACACTAAAAGTAGGTATAATTTCATCTGGTAGACGTTGATTGAATTTCATATGATATTGATTGAATCCCATATGATGTTGATTGAATCCTATATCATACTGCTTGAATCCTATATCATACTGCTTGAATCCTATATCATACTGCTTGAATCCTATATCATACTGCTTGAATCGTATATCATACTGATAGAAACCTATGTCATATTGATTGAATCTCATATGATATTGATTGAATCTTATATAATATAGTTTCTTAATCTTGGAGAGGTACTTCTAGTCTGGTATTTCCAAAACAATAGGTTTGGTCACTGAAGCAAATCAAATCAATTTATTGCTAAGAACACACACGCATACACACCCTCACGTGCACACACACACACACGCTCACACACACATGCGCGCACACACATATGCGCGCACACAGACGCGCACACCCTAAGTAGAAGATCTGAAGGATCCGGCGAATTATTAATTTAAATTTTTCCCCATCAGGTTCAAGGCCTGGCTTCAATCCTGCTGGTGGAGTGGGTCTGGTTCCTCAACTTCTTCCTCATAGCCGTGTTCCCGATAATGACGAATCTCCTGTACATCCACGGAGTGTTCTACTTGTTCGCTGCAGCGGCTGTCGCGAACACTGTGGCCAGCTACTTCATAGTGCCTGAAACAAAAGGCTTAGCAAATGAACAGATACAGGAAGCGCTTTTGAAGAGTAGGCGGTAGTGAGGAATTATGAGAGCGAAATAAGAATCCCATTGATTGAGAGCTGTTATTGTTTATTTAGTTTATAGGACTCGACAGTTCGTCATTTGCCAATTTCCTGTTACGTCAGTATTTATAAGATATCATAGTCTTGCGTCTTCTTCCAGTGGAGTCGCCGCAGCGTCGTCACCCTGGACGATGTATTTCAGCGTATCTTTTCTTCCTCCAGAGCTGTTGTAGCGTCGTCACCCTGGACGAAGTAATTCGATAGGTTCACTTCCGAGCTCATAGTAGGACTTATACTCGATACTTTAGATCTTGCATAATCATTCGAAAATTCCAAATTGTACTGACATCCGCTAACATTTTCTGAATTAGATCATCATCATCAGTCTATTTATATTGCCCCACTGCTCGGGCACATACCTTCCCTTACATCGAGGGAGCTGGGGCTATAATCCACCACGCGGGCCCAGTGCGGGTTGGCGGATTTCACATGCCTTAGATTTTTTTTCTTCTTCTACGACATGCAGGTTTCATCACGATGTTTTCCTTCACCGTTTTGAGAGCACTCGGTAAATGTACGTAAGTTTTTCCGTCGAAAAAACCGAGGATAACTCATTGGTACATGGCTGCCCTAGCTGGGAATCGAACCTGGGGCCTCCATATTGCAAGTCCATTGACCCAACCACTGAGCCACCGTGCTCTGAATTAGATAAAGATAAAGAATTCTTTATTGCCACCTTTCACATATGATATAAGTACTTAAATGTTAAACCTATAAAAAACTAGATTACCGCGTAGCGCGGCAAGACACGTGAAGGGAACAGGTATCTTTCCCTCTCAATACAGATGAGGAGGAGGGAATTGGTTCTTGCTTTAAGGCAGGGCTTCCCAAACTGTGCGTCGCGACGCCCTGGGGCGCCGCGGCACTATCCTAGGGGCGTCGCAAGGCGATCTACATAGATAAGCTGTCTGTATCAATGGTAATTACCAAACTTGAGCCCCATTTTGAGAAACTATGCTCAGAAAAGCAAGCACATCGTTCTTATTAATAGCCAGACAACAAAGTATAATAAATATTTCTTTTCATGCTCGTTCTTCAGGTTTTTTTACTCTTTTTCTAATGAAAATCATAGAGGTTATTTGAAGTTTTTCTCATAACTTGTTACTAGGCTACAACTACAACTTTGGTAGGTACTTTTTGACCTATTAGGGTGCGTCGCGAAAAAAGTGGCAAATTCCCAGGGTCGTCATAGTTAAAATAAGTTTGGGAGGCCCTGCTCTAAGGAATAATCTAATTGAAATCTAATAATCAAATAATTTTGGGTTCTCTTGAAAATGGCGGGAAACGACGGTTGCGAAATTATTTGATAATTTTCGTTTTAATGTCTACAGGGACTATTTTGTGTTTAATATCACGTTAAATTAATCAGAAAATGTTCGCGAATGACAGTACGGTGAAGTTATTTGATTATTTATGCAAGATTTGAAGTTTCAAGCTTTTATCAAGAGTTCCCGCTACAAGCTCGGGAGTGAACGTGACTGTCGAGCTGCTTTGTCCAGAGTGATGACGCTACGGCGTCTCCTCTGGATGAAGACAAGAAGACGCGGTTACCCAGGGTGAAGACGCTGCTGCGACTCCCCTGGAGGAGGATAGAAGACTATTGAATATATCGAATTTTCTGTAACATGACATTGGCAAATGACGAACGGTCGAGTCCATTAATAAAATAAATAAATAAATAATAATCAAATAATTTTGTAACAGTCACGTTCCCGCCATTTTCAAAAGTCGAGCAGTTTGTTACGTCCGTCAAGTTTCAAACCACACGTATTATTATACTTTCATGGTGGTATTCGTTAGGTCTTTTCTATTGTAAATAATTAAATTCTACTTATTTAGGTTAAGGAAATGATTTTTTATTACATATTAGACTATTATTATTAAAAAAAATGTTACCAAAGTGTTTATCATTTTCTTACCAATTTCATCAAGTATACTGCAGCCCAAATCAAGTGTCTTATTTTGTAAACAAATATGATCG
Source organism: Tachystola acroxantha (assembly GCA_963506565.1). Lineage (NCBI taxonomy): Eukaryota > Metazoa > Arthropoda > Insecta > Lepidoptera > Oecophoridae > Tachystola > Tachystola acroxantha. Next base: position 1,532,981 of record OY735892.1, on the reverse strand, counting down.
TCTAATTACGTGTTGTGATGTCACAATGATGGAACTGATAGATCGAAACTGTTCATCATTGTGAAAATAATGTGATCCGATCTAAAATTTCTAATAATGTGAAAATAACTATGCAATCACAGAACAGTTTAAAATGTTAGTAAGGTAGAGTAGTTTTTGTTACACTTGATTTAGGCTTCGGTTTAGCCTTTATGTCCTACCTACATAAGTACCATTTTAAATAGAAGTCGTACTGCGAGTGTTGTCATTGATGTGCTGTCGAGTGTGCTACCAGTGTAGAAGTAAGAGAGCTACGCCAACAAACTGCATTGCAGTTTGGCGACTGATGTAACACTGCAATTTTGTTAAAAATTAATAAATAAATTTAAAAAAAAACATAGTATTATAACTACATATTTGTGGAGACGCTGGGACCATGGGGGCCGGGAGCACACCGCATCGCCAAAGAATTGTCGCGACGCCTGGTCGAGGCATCGCGTAACCAAAAGGCTGTCTCATACTTCGCCCAGCGCGTTAGCCTCGCACAGCGGGGCAACGCGGCCAGCCTTTTGGGCACGCTGCCAATAGTGGCCCTGGGACAAGTTTTTTATCTGTAATTTTTATATATATTTTTAGTTTATTTCATTTAGTTTAGTTTTTAATGTTACATATAATTTTTAGATTTTTCCAAATAAATTCTTATTATATGTATCTATAATATTTAATCTTATATGACATTACATTAAAGCAGTGTTTCTTAACCTGTGGTCCGCTGACCCCTGGGGGTCCGCGGGTATGTGGATGGGGGTCCGCCGTCTTATCTATGAACATTTGAATTAATAAATTAAATTAATGCCAGCAAGTCTCGTAATCGTTGCGCTTAGCACGAGCAAACGGGATCCGACCTGCCAGACTATAGTAATTTTAATTAAATAAATAAATATTCAGTAAGTACTAAAATAGTTATTTTATTTATTTATTTATTTTATTAATGGACTCGACAGTTCGTCATTTGCCAATGTCATGTTACAGAAAATTCAATGTATAATAGTTTTCTATCTTCCTCCAGGGGAGTCGCCGTAGCGTCTTCACCCTGGGTAGCCGCGTCTTCATGTCTTCATCCAGAGGAGACGTCGTAGCGTCATCACTCTATACGAAGCAGCTCGACAGTCACGTTCACTCCCGAGCTTGTAGCGGGAACTCTTGATAAAAGCTTGAAACCTCAGATCTTGCTCAAATTATTCAATAAATTCACCATACTGTCACTCGTGAACATTTTCTGATTAACTTAACGTGATATTAATCACAAAATAAGTACTGTACACATACAACAAAAAATATCAAACAATTTTGCAACCGCCGTTTCCCGCCATTTTCAAGAGAACCCTACTAAAATAGTTTCTCCTAATTTTATTCATGGGTTTTTTATTAAGGGTCTTTTTGAAATTGTGCTTGATTTTCTAGGGGTCCGCGGACTGAAAAAGGTTAAGAAACGCTGCATTAAAGAAACAATTTTATCACGATAGTTGCCTGTATATGTAACAAAAGATTTAACTATAATGATAATAAGAAATCATCAAAATGACGACTCATTCATGCCCACTTATCAAATCTATGATCTTCGACACCTATCAATTTAAAATAGCTAGCTCGAAGATTACTTGAGACATTAATAGAAACGATATTATTAAGCGTGATCGATTTTTATTTTAAGGGTTCTGTAGAAAATTTGTACGGTGAAACACAGAGAACACCTTTCTCCTAGCAGGAGAGTTTTTAAAATCGAGTTTACTCAACCGTAATAATTAAATTATTGAGAAGTATGTACAGTCGAAGACAGAGATAAGTATACAGGGGGCCTCAATAAGGTTGCGATTTTCTCAAAAACCGACCGAATTTATTAACTCTTTTACAGTTACATAGTTTAACTTTTATCTATCTAACAGTGAAAGAATTCTTGCAATAGGTCAAGTAGTTTTTGAGATAATCTCAACATTAAAAACTCTCCTGTACACTTTTTTCTGTCTGTTTAGACCTAACAAATGCGCATTTTTTACTAAACATTGTTTATGAAAATGTAAATTATACCGTGTGTTTTCAAATTTTAAGCTAACTTTGACAGTTCTAAAAGTATGCCATCTTTTTTATAACTTAACATGAATAGTTGGTTGCCTGGAAGAGATCGCTTTTAGCGATAAGGTCGCCAAAATTGTACATTATGTTTTGTATTTGTTGTGTCTTTTACGTACAATAAAGTGAATTTGAACTTTGGTGTAGGAAATGGCAACATTTTTGGACTTTAGATTAAGTTAGTATTAAAAATCTTATAAGATTGTTACGTGTAATGCATTTTATAATATTAAGTTATTATTTCATTATTGAAGGGACCTGGACGACGTGTACCTATTATAATAATATTATATTATTATATATGTAATATTATTTTGAGTACTTATTTGTTTTTCAATTAAGTTTAATAAAATTATGAATAAAATTACGTACTTACTAGAAGAACTTACGTCGACCAAATAGGCGATGTCTTGAAAAAGGGCCACTACAAACCGACGAGCATGCATGAAGAGATTGATGAATGTGGAGGAGGCAAGGAGTGTGTGCCAGGATCGCAGCAGATATAAGTCCATCGTCTCTGCCTCTACGGGAATCAGGCGTGAGTTTATAAATAAAATTAAATTATTTGAATTTGAATTTGTGGTTACGGAACTCTAAATATAAGTAACAAGCTTCTCACTTGACCTGTTTTTCAGCTAAAGTACTTGAAAATTGTGCGAATCTAAAGTTCTAGACCTAGAAAGTGGAAGGCTGAACAAAGAATCGTCAAAAAAGCATATAAAGGCGTGATTGGTGCTGAGTTGAACATGAGTGATGATCGGGATACAAGATTGGCAACGTAATTAACAAATGGTCAAGCGAGGCCGCTAATTTAAGTTTAGGGTTCTGTTCTAAATATCAAATAGCAATTTGGGCACTCTGACTATAGTGAGGGCAGGTTTTTTATCTTTAATTTTAATTTTTTATATAAGTATTAACTTTGCTTTTTAGGCAGCTTTAGTTTTAGTTTAGATTATAATTATTAGTTTGTTTAGTTTAGTTTTATTATATTTGTTTTTATAAGTTTTATTCGTTATTATAGGTATTAGTTTTTATTGTTATTAGTTTGTATTTAATTAATAAATTCATTTGGTTTATAATTTTAATATAATAAAAACTGAAAAGGTAAAAAGTAAAAAAAAAAAAATTACCGATTCATAGTGATTCGACTCGCTACCGTACCTAAAAATAATATGGAGGATGATTTCACCGATCTAATCTGAGTCATGGTAGCTCTGTTGGCAAACAGTGCTATGGAATGGCGAGGTCCCTGGTTCGAATCTTTGTCTTGACCAAAAGTTTTATTCATTTAGAATTTCCTTTCGCATAGTTACGCAGGAAAAGGTCAAACTCGAAGGGTTTTGTTCAAAGCAAGCTAAAGTGGCAGAAGCCCTCTAAGCAGAATACTTGTAATGCAGAACACTGCAATTAATCGTGATGTCATTCGCTCTGATTGGTGTTGATCCTAATATGGCGGCTTACGCTGTTTATATATAAGTATATATATATATATTTTTTTTGTTAACCTATAAATTGTCCCACTGCTGAGCAAAGGTCTCCCCCTCCTCTTCCATCCATCCCTGTCCTGAGCCTCTTCCAGCCACCCATCCCTGTATCTAACGATATCGTCTCTCCACCTACGCCGAGGTCTGCCCCGACGCCGGCGACCGTCCGATGTATATATATAATCAAAAAATATAAGTCTAGCTACGAATAGAAAAATAAACGTGTTTTTTCAAAATCTGTGAGTCTTATTTAATCAGCTAAACATATGAGTTTAGAGATTCTTTGGTACTGTCATCATGCCTATTAAATCCAAATGAATATTTGGATAAATAATACTTATATTGAGTAAATATTTTTATATTTTATTATATTTAGTAACAGTTACACTAATTTATAAAGCTACAAGACATTGCTTACCTACATACCTTTTTATAAAGTTATTGGTAGTAATTTTAATAAACAAAAGAGCAAAAAAATCATTTAAATTTAGAACAAGAGAGTGACCAAAAAGGCATAAAGATATTATTTTAGGTTAACAGTTTACCTTCTCTCAAAAAGCCAGTACTATCAACAATTTAAAACAGAGAACCTTCTGCCTGAGGACCCCTAAAAAGCGAAAGTGTTGAATACATCGCTTGTAATACAGATTAACTGCACTTTCTGTCGACGTGAGGAGAATTAACTACCGACTCGGAAATTGCCCATAAGGAAACGTAGGTACAGTCGAAGACAGAGACAAGTATACAGAGGGCCTCAATAAGGTTCAGATTTTCTCAAAAACTATTAAAAAAAAAATTATTACAGACTTTTACATACATTTGTTAGGTAAATACTTAAACAACTATGTTAGTACAGTCGAAGACAAAAATAAGTATACAGGGGGCCTAATAAGGTTGAGATTTTCGCAAAAACTACTGTACTGTAGATATTATGCAGCGGTTTGTGTGAGGACAGCAGCATCTGGACAAACTTCTCAAGTTTTAAGATGCTGGTGGCCAATCAAAATAATGTATTGTTATAACAGTAATGTTTCAAATAAATAAATAAATAAATAGTACCGAATTTAATAATTCTTTTACAGTTACATAGTTTTAACTTTTATCTATCAAACAGTGAAAGTATTTTTGCAACAGGTCAAGTAGTTTTTGAGAAAATATCAACCTTAAAAACTCTCATGTACCCCTTTCTCTGTGTTCCACCGTACACACCAAAGCACACAAAGTGTAACACTTTGGACTTTGGACAAATTTCATGATTCTAGGGCCCGTATTAATAGTCTGAGCTCAAACTCTCAAGAGCGAATGCAGCTGATACACTCTCAAGACGTGATCACCATCTCAAGTATGTCATTTATTAATAAACCAATCTTGAGGGCGTATCACGTGATATCTTTCTCAAGTGGAAGAACTCAAGTAAACGTTGCGGTTCGCCTGCAATCAACAAATACGTTCTCAATTGAGTTTGACAGTTCTCTAGAAAACTGAGTTTGGTTTATTAATACGGCGTTACTAACGTGATACCCGATTCCTAAACGAGCACCTAAGTTACGTTTATTAATAGGAACACTATCTTGAGGTCGTTCTCAAGATTGACTTTTGAGCTGAGAGTTATTTATTAATACGGGCCTTATTGACCGAGTCATAAGAGTTGAAATCGTATTGCAAGTGTTATTGATCTGATTTTCATTATTAGGTCGATGTTCTAAGACATATTATAACGTGAAAACTTGAGGTCGTTCTCAAGATTGACTTTTGAGCTGAGAGTGATTTATTAATACGGGCCTGTCAACGTGAAGTACCCTATAGGTTTTGGTTTTGCATTTTCATACAAATATGCGAGAAAATTCGACATAAACAGTGATATCTTCTGATTGCATTGACGTAGAAGGTTGATTTTTGCACGGCTGCATGAGGTTGCAGACCTTAGTATTTGGTATTAATTTCAACTTGATCCGTCCACGCGTTTCTGAGATATAGGTCTTGACAGACAGACGGACAACAAAGTGATCCTATAAGGGTTCCTTTTTTCCACTTGAGGTTCAGAACCCTATAAATTACTTTGGGGTCTGTACATAGAGTGCCGCCATTTTTTTCCTTCATTATTTATTTATTATTATTTATTTATAAAAATATTACACAGCATTACAGTTAACACCAATGCGCTGTGTAATTCATAATAATAACTTAGTCTACTTATAGATTGTATGATATTTCAATAGATTAGGTAGGCTAGATTAAATACAGTCCATTTAATAGGAAACACGACACGATATATGAAAGTCACTAACCTTTGAATATCCCAAGGGCATACCTCGTGAAATAGGTCTTTATTCTCGGAGCGCTCCTGTTTTGACCTTCATCCACTATCTTGAGCACCAGGAGACGTTATTATGCCCTTTTACTACCCCAAGCGACCTTCATATATTTAATAAGTAATTTTAATTGCACAGCACGTATAGCATGGTTTTGAAAAAAAGGCAAATGGCAGAGAGGAAGTGACGTTACTATAATAGACAATTCCTAATTGTTCTTTTTGAGTGCGTTCCGTTTTACTTCCGGTAAACATTAAATTATAATCCTATGTTATGAATTAAGCTTAATACTATACATAGATAATAATAATATAAAATTCAGTCACATTAAAATAGGTACACATTAACAATTATGCGTTATACACTTGTCAATAAAACAAACAACATCAAACATATACGCATAGACAAAACTTTACACATAAAAAGACACAACACTCATCCATCTATCTCACAAAACACCATGCAATCTCTCATGATTTTAATGCTGACATAGACATACGAGGTATACATATATCAGCTTGCGGTTAACTACATAGTACATAAGCACATAACATGGCTCGGTGCAATCGGCATTTGTGTTTGTTTACAGGCGACCCCTTTCCATGGCAATAAACATGGTTCCATGGAACATGGGTTACCATAGTGAGGGGCAAGCATTAGTCTTGGTCTTGAAAGACAGTGGAATTAATAAAATTATCACTTTTTAAACTTTCACGGTTTGTATACATATTAATTAGATAAAAACGGGAATTACCGTGTTAAACATTTATTATTGATGTCTCGATATTTCGACAGCATTGCAGCCATCATGGTCACGAGTAGACTCTACTCGTGACCATGATGGCTGCTGATGATGGATGATTCCCGTTTTTATTTAATTAATATTAATAAAATTGTTGAAGAAAAGATGAGAAGAGAGAGAGAGGGGGTGGCGCAGTGGTTGGGTCAACTGGGCTTGAGATACGAAGGTCCCAGTTTCAATCCCTGGCCAGGTCAGCCATGTAAGACTTATCCTCGGTTTTTTGGATGGAATACGTAAGTTTATTGCATTTATTGAATGCTCTCAAAACTATGATGAAACCTGCTTGCCATAGAAATAAAAATCTAATGCATGTGTAACCCCTCGATGTAAGGGAAGGTCTGTGTCCGAGCAGTGGGGACATAAAAATAAGACTGATGCTGGCTTTTGGATAAAATCTCAATATTCAAACCTCTTCTTACACAAAACAAACACTTGTTAGCGCGTACGGTGGAACACAGAGAAAGGTGTACAAGAGAGTTTTGAAGGTTGAGATTTTCTCTAAAACTACTTGACCTATTGCAAAAATTCCTTCACTGTCTGATAGATAAAAGTTAAAACTATATAACTGTAAATGAATTATTAAATTGGGTCCAGTACTTTGTGAGAAAATCTCAACCATATTGATACCTCTGTCTTGACTGTACCTATATACCTAATTATGAAAAAATGTACTTGTTATTTAAAAGATGTGCTGCACAACATTTTGTATCACCTGTATAGTTAAGCTTAATTCATAACATAGGATTATAATTTAATGTTTACCGGAAGTAAAACGGAACGCACATCAAAAAGAACAATTACGAATTGTCTATTATAGTAACGTCACTTCCTCTCTGCCATTTGCCTTTTTTTTCAAAACCATGCTATACGTGCTGTGCAATTAAAATTACTTATTAAATATATGAAGGTCGCTTGGGGTAGTAAAAGGGCATAATAACGTCTCCTGGTGCTCAAGATAGTGGATGAAGGTCAAAACAGGAGCGCTCCGAGAAGAAAGACCTATTTCACGAGGTATTCCCTTGGGACATTCAAAGGTTAGTGACTTTCATATATCGTGTCGTGTTTCCTATTAAATACAGTCCATCTAGCCTACCTAATCTATTGAAATATCATACATCACCACATATATTAATCTCTTCTTTCACGCTCCGAAATTGTTTTGGTCCAAAGACCAAGACCAATACCTTGGTCTGTCATGTACGACGGCACATCACTACGCTCGAACAATGGGATAGTCGGTTGCCTACTACCCTCCTTCGGTATAATGCTAGCGAGAAAGTGTAGGATTGAGCTTTGGTGAGAAAAGCTCGCATTATAGACATAGGTTGTATTCACATTCACATCTAGGCCGCCTAGAAGTAAGTCTGAAAATGTTAATGGTCGCCTAAACATATGATTAGCTAGTAGATCTTATCTTATCTTATCCTGATTGGGTGGCAATGTGGCGGCACTTCGACCCATTGGGATCTTTTGTGCTCTCCCCTTTCCTTTACACTCCTTCCTTCTCCCTAAAGATACAACTCAATAGGTCCGCTATGCAGCTCATGGGAAGGAACCTGTAGTCTTCTGGTTCCGGATAGGCCGACCCCAGGAGACTCATTCGCTTTCTAGCCAGTGAGTCACATTCACACAGTAGGTGTTTCATGGACTCCGTTTTGTCACCACAGGTTCTGCAGGTTGGAGATTCAGCTAATCCCATCCTGTGCAACAGGTCGTTCGTTGCTTGATGTCCCGTTAGCGCCTCATTTATGAGCCGCATCTGGTTAGCTTTAGCTAGTAGATAAACCCCAAATTAACCAGAGCCTAGCCAGTGTCTTTTTAGGTACTTTTTAAGAGGAAATAAGCACTAGGATCACTTTGTTGTCCGTCTGTCCGTCAAGACCTATATCTCAGAAACGTGTGGACGGGTCAAGTTTAAAACTCAGGTCTGCAACCTCATGCAGACCTTAGAAATAATTATTAGGTCAAATTCCAGTGATAGAAATCGTCGTGAAATTAAAAATACCTTAAAATGTAAAAGCTCAAGTACAGTAACGATGGAAATCAATTTAATAAATTTTTGACAGTTGAATTTATTTTTTAAAAAATATCCCCCAAATTGGTCAATTTACTTTAACGCTGTGCATAATTTAATCTATGCCACAAGCCTAACTATCCACTAAATTTTGTCGAATGAATTCAAAGCCATCCTGTATGTTGAGGGTTTAAAAACGTAAACTTATATTATTTGTGAAATAATTGACGGTCTCGTCAGTTTTAATATCTACATACAGACATAACTGTGGAATGACATGTAAATTACACAGGATATGACAAAAATACAATCCCTTTTACGGGTGAAAGTAAACTTTTAACTTAATGAAAGTAAACTTTTGTATATCTCCTTTCCTTTCGAATCCTAAAAAAAATTCGTTTTCAATGAAGTTAAATAATTATGTATAAGATAATCAGATAGTAATATTATATCGATGTGGTCCAATCATACGTCTACCTGGGAGCGCTAATCGCCAACAATGGCGGATGCGTCGATGAGGTGAAGCGTCGCATGGCGATTACTAGGTCTGCTATGGACAAGCTTACAAAGATATGGAGGAACCGCAATATCACGAAAGCCACGAAGACCCGGCTCGTCAGAGTAGGTACTAGTGTTCCCCATATTCCTTTACGCCGCGGAGACGTGGACCCTGCGAGAAAGCGAGAGAAAGAGGATAGACGTCTTCGAAATGTGGTGCTGGAGAAGAATGCTTGAAATATCATGGACTGAATTTCGTACAAATGCATCCATCCTACAAGAATTGGGCATCAGCAGTGTCTATCCTCTGTAGTTTAGGCTCGCATTCTGACGTTCTTTGGGCACGTGTCTCGGCGTGGAGTTGAAACGATTGAGCGACTGGTTGTCCAGGGCAAGGTTGACGGTACCAGAGCCCGCGACAGGTCGCCGACGCGATGGACGGACCAGATCTGGGCAGCTGTGGCCGATCCCTTACACGTCTGCACCAGGAGGGCAGCCGGCAGAGACGAGTGGCGACGTGTTGTGGGTCACTGCGACTGAAATGACGACCACGCCCACTCTGCCAAGAGTGTAACGACGGAGAAGAAGAATATTATATCGTAGTATTTCCCAACTAGATGGAGGGATGATTTACGTAAGGTGGTGGGCAGAGCCTGGATGTAAAAGGCCGAGAATCGGGTTGAGTGGCGTGGTTTGGGAGATGCCTACGTCCAGCAGTGGACTGATGATGATGATGATTCCTTTCATACTCCCGAGGAGTAAGTAACTCTTCAATCATTAAAACTACTAATATTTATACGTATCTGTGTTTTGTGATTCATTAATCACAACAAACAAAAAAATAAGAAAATGTTTGCTTTGTCTGGCTAACGAAAGAGTGTCCTGGAGTTTCCTTAAAAGTTTTGATCTGGCAACATTATTAAGCTGTCAGTCAAGTGTCAAAAGTATTTTCTAGTTTTCGAATGATATACCTACCCTAAATATTATGTAAGTTTCGAGCTAAAGTCAAAGTTTTCATCAAAACCGGGATTCGAACCAGGGACCTCGCCATTCCGTGGCACGCTTTATTCCAACAGAGCCACCGTGATATCGTAACCAGGTCGTCGAAGTAATTGCACAATTACTGGATAGATGTCGCTACCGTCCCTAAGACGAATATGGAGACAAACTACGACGACCTCGGTACGATATCGCGGTGGCTCTGTTGGAATGGCGACGTCCCTGGTTCGAATCCCGGACATGATGAAAATTTTTCTCAACTTATCATTTAAATATGATCTTTTCAACGCGTAGGTATTCAACTGGACTATGAGCCCTCTGAAATGAACTAAATAAAATGACATTCTATCGTAATCTTCATTTCGAGGCGAGGTGCTCTGTCGACTGTGGTCCGTAACGATGTTCCGCCCACAGTAACGAAAAGAAAATGTAAAACAGGTCTTAAATCTATATTATAAATAGTTTTATATACACATATATTAATATAGTATATTATGTTACATGCAGCGGTTTGTGTGAGGATACCAGCATCTGGACAAACTTCTCAAGTTTTAAGATGCTGGTGGCCAATCAAAATATTGTATCATTAGAATAGTAGATAAATAAATTTCTTCCTATGTTATGTAAACTGAAACTCCGAATCATTTCGAGTTTCCATTACCACAAGCAAAGCAAGAACGCTGTTCATTAAACCTCCTTGCTCCTCTGGGCGCCTGGTACGCGAAACTGTTGGCTCGGTTAACTTTAATTGGATTTGGTTTAACCGACTGTGTACAAGTTAGCGGGATTGGATTAAGTTTGGCCTGAATAGTTTGAGTTGCTCGCTCGATTAGTTTGGTAGTGGTTTTGTTTTGTAATAGTTTATTTATTTGCTTTGTATAGAGTTTAGTTATTGAATCCGTGAACTATAGACATTCTATAGTAACTTCAAATGCTTAGGTTTCGATCCAGTTGCAATAAAAGATAACACGAGATAACGTCTCAGGTTCTTTTTTATTGCAAGTGTGTTACGATCTCTTGCACCCAGTGGTTAGCATTTAAACAGGAGTTATGTAATATATAGGATACGAGCCTTAACTGGACACTGCAGGCTAAATAAACATCTTAACAGAGTGGGCCTGTCCGACACCACTGACTGTAGATTCTGCTGTGAAGCCGAGGAAACCCATGGGGGTTTCCTCGGCTTCACAGTGTTTGAATGAGTGCTCCACACTCACAGAGGATATGCATGGGCATATCCTCTGTGAGTGTGGAGCACTCATTCACAGCAGAAGCCGAGCCTTAGGTGGACACATAATGCCACCCGAGGATATTAAAACTCTCTCACCCAAGTGCATCATACGATTCCTGAAGGACGTTGGCCTTGGGAGCGAGATATAAGAACTCGGTGCGCGGCCACAATAGACCTTTGAGGTCGCAGTGACCCTTGGAGTTGTACCAACACCCTGATATAATAAAAATAATAGGGATTAGGTATATAAGAAACACGTAGAGAGCGTTTTCATGGTTTAATTCGCTGTTATATTTACATATTTTCACGGGTTATATTTTGGTATGTACGGATAACAGCAGATCAAAGGAAACACTTGCAGTACGAATTCAATTGTTATGATGCAGATAATAAGAACTGTCAAAAGTAAAAAGTGTTACCATTGATCTGCTGTCGACTGTACGAAAAATTAAAGTATGGAAATATCACAACGGGATGCGTCATGATATTCATGATATCCAAAATTGAAATTCAATGTTGTAATATTTTCCAATTGGTGTAAGATTTCGCTGATCTATTCCGAGGCCCGTATTAATAGTCTGCTAAGCTCGAATCCGTCCTCAAGAGCGAATTCAGCTGACACACTCTCAAGGCGTGATCACCATCTCAAGTATGTCATTTATTAATAAACCAACCTTGAGGGCGTATCACGTGATGTCTTTCTCAAGTCGCGGTTCGCCTGCAACCAGCAAATACATTCTCAAGTGTGAGTTTGACAAAACTCTTGAGAACTGAGTTTTGTTTATTAACACGGCGTTACTCACGTGATAAGTACCAGATTCCTAAACGCTCACCCAAGTTACGTTTATTAATAGGAAAGCATCTTGAGGTCGTTCTCAAGATTGACTTTTGAGCTGAGATTTATTAATATGGGCCCGAGTCATCTCTGTTGCAAAAGAGCTACGAATTATTCAAATTTTGGTCGTGCCGAATTTCGTTTCGTATCAAAACTCCAAATTCAAGCTTGACAACAGCTATCAGACAGCTGAAAGCTGACCTCAAAAATTGGAGAGCTATAAAGCGCAGAATCGAGTGGCACTGAAGTGTGGACAGACTAACAAGACGAAATTTGCATTGGCCGCCCGCCATAACTCGTCTTGTTAGCTTAACACTATTGTAATCACGATCGGGCCAAACCCGAGAGTTATCCTAGACATTAGTTATTTATGGGATGGAGGGATGGAGGCATCGACTATAAATAGGATAGTTGCATACATAAACTCCTGACTGTTTGCCGTAGTGGTAGGTAGATTAGAGAGACTTCCATGGGTATGCTGCGATCCTGGTACCCCACTCTCGCTTCTCGTATTAATAAACCGCTCTCAACTCGGAGATCGATCTTGAGAGTGATTAAGATGTGAGCTAGGAATTGGAGAGTAAGGCTGTAAACAAAACTCAGCACTAAAGAGCACTTTAAAGTTCACACTTGAGATGGTATTTGCTGAGCGTAGTCGGATCGTGACTTGAGTGCGTGTTTGCTCAAGATTGGTCTATTAATTAACGATGTACTTGAGATGCTGATCATGATGATATAGGTATATAAGTCATCACATTATAATTTACTAGCTGTACACCGCAACTTCGTTTGCGTAGAGGAGGAGGATGGAGGAGATCAGGAGGCAGATCTTCGTCTCTGGATCCTTGTTTCCACATCACATACCGCCATGGCTTATAGCCTATGAGCTGTCCGGATATTTCAGCTATCTCTTAGTGAAACTCCCATCAAAATCCCTTCATTAGTTATGGCGTGATACTTGCACAAAGTCACAGACAAACAGACAAAAATCTAAAAATTTGTGTTTTGGCATCACTATCGATCCTAAAACACATTACAAATTTTTCTTTTCATTAAATATCCAATGTATAGACACAACTTTTTTACAGTCTTATTATATGTATGGATTTATAAGCCTTTTGCGATATTAAATATTACATGTCAATTGTTATAATAACGAGTCAATTAATTATTTACATGTCATTTTAAAAGTAGTTTTTTTTCATTATTTTTTTTTTAATTTTCACAGATACTCCTACTGCTGGGCAAAGGCCTCCCCCTGTGCTTTCCAGAATGTCTTGTCTCTGGCCAGTCTCGGCCAGCACCCGTCTTCTCCAATATACACACATAATATACTCATTAGAAATTAAAATGTAAGTACTTGATAACAACAATTTTGTAAGCGAGATATGTAAGTAATAAAAAATTTATGATCAAACTCATTGCTGAATTGTATGACTGTAGCTGCGGTCGGTGGAAGCAATGAGTGGACTGTATTTTATAATAAACTGGTATATTGAGAAAACATTTGAACACAGAATTTTTACGCCACGTCGTCCTTGATTTTGAATTTATATCGAATGTGTCACTTTTTCCCCCCGCGCGGCGACCCCGCGATCGCCCGCCGCCATTCGTTCCGTTTCACGGACATATTCCCGGCCTTGAAGTATCTTCAACAATCTTGACTGGGAGAGGGCATATTGTGTTGTAGGCGCGACGGATGACGCCCTTTTTGGTTCGTATTTCAGCGACTCTTGCGATGCCGTCCTTTCCAGGTAGTAGACGAGTGATGCGTCCCAAGAGCCACATTAATGGCGGTGAGGTTTTCTCCTTTATCACTACTAGAGCTCCTTCTTGTAGTTCGCCGTCTGAACGACACCATTTGGTTCGCTGCTGAAGCCATAGAATGTACTCGTGCGTAAAGCGTTGCCAGAAATGTTGTTTGAGGTATTCTATGCGTCGAAACCGCTGAAGACTGGTGATGTTGACGTTATCGGAGATGTGACGATGTGGCATCATAGTAAGAGGACGTCCAATGAGGAAATGGGCTGGAGTTAACGGTGCAAGGTCTGAAGGATCGTCTGAGATGGGAGTCAAGGGTCTGGAGTTTAAAATAGCCTCGACTTGAATCAAACAAGTAGCCATCTCTTCGAAAGTTAAATTAGTTAGGCCTAACGTGCGCCTGAGATGGTGTTTGACCGATTTGACTGCTGATTCCCACAAGCCACCGAAGTGTGGTGTGTAGGCTGGAATGAATGAAAAGTTGGTACCTTGATCGACCATTTCAGATGTCAGATCCTGTGATAGAAGTTGTGACAGTTCATTGAAAGCTCCGACAAAGGATGTACCGTTATCTGAAAAGACGTTGCGCGGTTTTCCCCTGCGAGCAATAAAACGATTAAGCGCGGCGATGAAAGCTTCCTTCGTCAAGTCCGAGACAAGCTCCAAATGCACCGCTCGTGTGGCTAAGCAAACAAAAACACATATGAAGCATTTAACTAATGAACAGCCTCTGCCTTTACGGTTAGCTATCATAATTGGCCCAGCATAGTCGACACCGGTGTCTAGAAAAGGGAATTCTAGTTGAACACGCTGTTCGGGAAGGTTACCCATTATAGGTTGCACTATTTGTGCCTTGTGTCTACAGCATCTGACACAAGAACGAGAAGTCTTTTTGGCAAGATTTCGTCCACCTAATACCCAATAGTTGTGTCGTGCTGTGGCTAATAGAAGTTGAGGACCTGCGTGTAAAAGCTTCCTGTGTAACATGTGAAAGAGTAGTGTGCTTAATTGATGTTTCCCACATAGTAAGATGGGATGCTTGACATTGTAATCGTAACAAGAGTTGCCGAGTCTACCTCCAACTCGTATGATGTCGTTGGAGTCGAGGAATGGTGACAATGATTGCAACCTCTTTGGCAAGGTCTTACCTGATTTAAGCATCAGGTATTCCTCTGTAAATGACTCACGCTGAGCAACCTTTATAAGAAAGTTAGAAGCATTCGTAAGCTCCAATGTAGAGAGAGAATTGTGACTCTTAATTGTATTGCGACAATTGTTAACAAAACGAAATACATACGCCGTAATTCGCTGTAACTTTGCAAAATTAGAAATGTTAGTGATTAAATTGCGAAACAAATCATAGGACTCTGCTTCTATAGTGTGAAACGAGTTGATTGTCTCCGGCAATTCGGATGACGATGACTCCGTAGAGTTTGGAAAAGTTGGCCACTGAGATTGGTCTAACTTCAAAAATGAAGGACCCTTCCACCACAAAGAAGATTCACCCAGCCTGTCAGCACTCAAGCCTCGCGAAGCGAGATCTGCGGGGTTTTCTTGAGTAGGAACATAGCGCCAGGTGTTATGTGCAAAACCTTCCTGTATCTCACAAACGCGATGACGGACAAAGGCCTTCAGACGATTAGGCGAAGATGCAAGCCAGCCTAAGACAATTGTAGAATCGCACCAAAACACACACTCACTGAAGTGCAAGGTGAGGGAGTTAAGGACTTTAGTACACAATCGAGCTCCTAGAAGAGCCGCGCAAAGCTCAAGGCGCGGTATGGTGCTCGGTTTGGTGGGTGCGACCTTGCTCTTAGCAGTCAATAAATGGACACTGACCGAACCGTCATCAGATGAAGAGCGCACATAAATGCAAGTGCCGTAAGCCTTCTCCGACGCGTCTGTAAAAATATGCAATTGTATGGATGATGGTAGATAACACGTGATCCATCTGGGTATTTGAATATGATTTAGGTGTGGCAAGGTAAGTTGAAAGTTAGACCAGACCTTTTGTACGAGATCTGGAACGCGTTCGTCCCACGAAGACTGCAAGATCCACAACTGCTGCATGATGATCTTGGCTTCCACGATGCAAGGAACTACAAGACCAAGAGGATCGAAGATTTGCGCGATTGTGGACAAGATGTGACGTTTGGTGACTGCATCTTGTGCAGGTAAGTTTATAGAGTAAGAAAATGTGTCTTGAAAGCATTTCCAATTAAGCCCCAATGTTTTAGACATTTCATTGGCGCTCAAATCGACTGAGTCAGAAGTGTCATGACCATGGCAAAGGGTTTTCAAAATGTCTTTACTATTCGACTGCCATTTTCTAAGATTGAATTTTGCTGATTCGAGGGTGGCTATGACGCCACGACATAACTCCATTGTTTCAGGAATAGTCGACCCTCCTGAAAGAAAATCATCGACATAGAAGTCGTGCGCTATGGCGCGCTGTATGTTTGTGTCTGCACACTCATCGGCCAATTGTTTCAGGCACCTAGTAGCTAAGAATGGCGCAGAGGCAGTACCATACGTCACAGTATTTAAAGTGTATGTTTGTATTGTTTGTGTGGGATCCAGCCTCCACAAAATCTGCTGTAAACAACGAAAATCTTCCTTGACCAATATTTGGCGGTACATTTTCTCAATGTCTCCGGAAACAACGTACTTATGTTGGCGAAAACGTAATAGAATTGAAATTAAATCATCTTGGACCACGGGCCCGACTAGTTGAATGTCATTGTATGATTTACCTGAAGTAGTCGTTGCCGAAGCATCAAAGACTGCACGGAGTTTTGTGGTGGTGCTGGATTCCCGAAGCACGCCATGATGTGGCAAAAAGTATGATTTACTTAAACTTGAATGTATGTTGTGTTTTGTGTTTTCACTCATGTGACCCATCTGGCGGTACTCATTCATAAAATCTACATATAAAGCTTTTAAGTAAGGTTCACGTGCTAAGCGACGTTCTAGAGACAGAAACCTGTGTTTCGCCATTTGGTAAGAATCGCCCAAAACATCAGGTGATTCTTTAAGAGGTATCGACACCACGAATCGACCATCCGAGTTGCGTTCTGTAGATTTTATGAAATTGCTTTCACATGAGTGTTCCTCCGAAGTGAAGTTATGCTTTGAAGGAATAGTATCGAGTTCCCAGAAGCGGGTTAGATTTGTATCAGCATGTTGCTCGTCTGCAAACATGCACATTGACGAAGAATTCGAGTCGGACTGATATACGACGCCTGATATAATCCAGCCCAGCTTGCTCTCGAATAAAGACGGATTGCGTTTACCTAAATTGATGCGGTTTGTGCCGATAACGCCCCAGAAGACTTCCGCTCCAACTAAGATGTTGATAGACGACGGAACATTGAAAGAGGGATCAGCTAGACAAACACCTGAAGGAATAGGTAAGTTCTGAATGTCGATCAGCTTGTTTGGAAGTTTCGAGGTAATCTCAGGTAAGACGAAACAATCAATGTTCATCCTAAAGTCCCCGCCGTAAGACTCAAATGCGATTGAGCACGATAGCGAACTATTAGATGCCTGATTATTGATACCTGATACCTTTGAGTGAGCATTACGAGTCTCTAATTGTAGTTTATTGCAAAAATCTCGCGATATAAAGTTGGCCGTGCTCCCATTGTCCAGCAGGATGCGAGCTGAGTGCGGCTTTCCTTTGCTATCCAACACCTTGACGAGAGCTGTGGATAGTAAGACGACACGAGATTCAGATGAATGATTACTAGAAAGTACAACATTGTCGTGTGATGTTGATTTTAGGTCTTTGTCTTCATGTAACAAAGTATTATGTTTTGTGCTGCAGTACTTACATGGACCCAGTTTGCATTTAGCATACATATGCCCTGGTCGTAGGCAATTAAGACAAACCTTGAAGTCATGTGCCTTTTGAAGGCGAGAAGATACTGGCAAGTTTTTGAAGGCCTGACAATTATATAGTAAATGAGCTTGTTTGCATAAAGGACATGCATAAGTTTGATGTTTGTCTATGACGACAGCAAAACTTTTGGGTTTGCTAGAAGAAGGCGTAGAAATGTCTAGTTTTAATTTGGTAGCTTTAGATTCCTCTAGGGTTTCTAGTAAATCAGCCCTATTGCTAAGGAAAGACACAAAAAACTTCAGAGTGGGAGGATCAGTAAGTGTATTCCTAGTCTCTTCCCACTCACGATGGGTGACACTATCTAGCTTACTAGTCATCATGTGAATAACTAAAGTGTCCCAGTGTGTAGTAGGCTGCCCTAAAGTACTTAAAGCCCTAAGATTTTTGTTAGTGACATCCACCAGATGGCGCAACCCCTTACTAGATTCCTTATGAACGTGCTCGACATTGAAGAGGGCTTGAACGTGATTGTTCACGAGTAGACGCTTGTTGTCATACCTGTCACACAGTAAGTCCCATGCGGTTGTATAATTGTCAGCTTTAAAGTCGAGATTGTCGATAACTAATAGAGCGCTATCTTTCAGCGACGCACGAAGAAAGTGTAATTTGTTTATATTGTCCATATCATTCCTATCGTGAACTAAAGAAACGAACGATTCTTTAAACTCTAGCCAATTATGATAGCTACCCGAGAACTTAGGTACTTCAATTTGTTGAAGCTTAATAAAGTTATGTGTTTGAGTTGGTGGCTGTGGTTGTGGTTGCTGAGCCACAAGACGAGCGCACCTAGAGCCTACCTCGGCATCATTGGACAAAGGCTTGACGTAAATCTCAGCTATCTGGTTAGCAGTTGGCACCAACACGAAGTATTTCATTTCGATTTTTTCTCGCTCGTCGTATTGCATAGAAGGGTGTTCCGACAACATCTCAATCTCGGCCTGAAATTCATCAAATTCCTTGTATGAGCTTTCAATTTTAGTAAGTCGTAATTCAAGTTCAATTAACTGTAAATTACTCAACTTTTCACAACTTGAAGCAATTGTTAAATAGTTCTCGAATTGAGTGAGCTTGCTTTTAAAGTTACTACGCTTTCTAATTAAAGTTTCCATTCTATCTAAGGACATAAGTGTGTAAGAATCAAAAACTTAATTGAAAATAAATTCAAACTCAACTGAGTAATATGATGTGAAAAGGTTATGAAAACTATGGAAAAGACTATACTGATGAAAAGCCAGATATTAAAAATATTAGTTTTAGAGACTGTCTAAATAAATAAAAATAGAAATTTGTCGTTAGAAACGCCTGCGAAAATAATTGTAGCAATCAGCACAACTACAAAGTGCCTGATAAAAATTGAATGCAATCGATTTTGTAGAGCGAAAAAATTGCTTGTGTAAAAGCAGTAGGCGCTTTTTACTGCGGGTAGTTTCTGGGCAAAAAAAATACGTAAACAATGATTTGAAAAATTTCAATTTTAGCCAACTAAATTACGAGTTTTAAAGATGATTGCAGTATGCAAATGACTATAGATTGGCTGTAAGCGATGAAATAAGATGCTATTGCGATTAAAGTGGGCTATTTTAGTGGAATGAATGGCAAACAAAGGACTGTGAAGTGATAAAAAAAATGTTGGGGAATAAAGGATAATGGAACGAACTCACTATTTATGATGTAATTTGTTGATTCGTCTCTCGATCTGTGTTCCAATCCTTGTTGATGCTTGATGTAGAATAACGGTCGGCAGGTTCCTCGTAGAATTGGACTGTGTATTGTAGTTCACAAAGCCGCTGCAGCGAAGACTTTGCGATGAAAGTCACGATGATCCAAAATGAGTAGAAAACCAGCCGTAGACGTGAAGTTCTAAGCGCAGGTCGAACTCAGTTGCTGTCTTCGATTCTTCGGCGAACCAGACTGCTGTAGCCCGAGTTCATAAGCCCTGTTCCAGGTTCAAATGCTTCTTCTTTGGCGAAAAAGGACCATTATGTAGCTGCGGTCGGTGGAAGCAATGAGTGGACTGTATTTTATAATAAACTGGTATATTGAGAAAACATTTGAACACAGAATTTTTACGCCACGTCGTCCTTGATTTTGAATTTATATCGAATGTGTCACTTTTTCCCCCCGCGCGGCGACCCCGCGATCGCCCGCCGCCATTCGTTCCGTTTCACGGACAATGACCTAATAATAATAATAAATCTTTATTAATCTATATTCATATAACAATAATAAAAATTATAAATAACTATTATAATATTAACCTAAAAAATATATATATAAACTAAACTAAAAACTATGTGTACAATAGGTCTGTTGAACTATCTGAATGGCTTAGCATTACAGATAGTTCAACCGATCCCCGTTGTCCGGCAACGTGCCCAAAATGCTGGCGGCATTTCCCCTCTGGATCGCTAGGCTGATCCTTTGGGCGAAATACTGGCCAGCATTATTTATTTCATCTCACAATAAAAAATAACATTTTTCTTAGAACTAAGACAAATAAGGTTCTCTTGAAAATGGCGGGAATCGACGGTTGCGAAATTATTTGATAATTTTCCTTTTAATGGCTACAGGGTGTTTAATATCACGTTAAATTAATCAGAAAATGTATCAGAAAATGTTCGCGAATGACAGTACGGTGAAGTTATTGGATTATTTATGCAAGATCTGAAGTTTCAAGCTTTTATCAAGAGTTCCCGCTACAAGCTCAGGAGTGAACGTGACTGTCGAGCTGCTTCGTCCAGAGTGATGACGCTACAGCGTCTCCTCTGGATGAAGACATGAAGACGCGGATACCCAGGGTGAAGACGCTACTGCGAATCCCCTGGAGGAAGATAGAAGACTATTGAATATATTGAATTTTCTGTAACATGACATTGGCAAATGACGAATAGTCGAGTCCATTAATAAAATAAATAAAAATAACATTCTTATTATCTATGTCATAAGAGTTGAATTATTATATATTCTGTGGTAGGACAAAGAAAATATTATGATTCATGAATATTTCCCGCCCACTCATTTGTTTTGCTGATGATGATTTCTAATGATTACGCCCTACGATGATACATTTAATTACTCCTAATAAAAAACCTTAGTAATAGTCATTTAATTACTCCTAATAAAATAACTTAGTACTCTGCTCTGCTAATGAAAAACGCAGTATAATCGACATTTGCGTGATTTTATAATTTAATTTAAAAATTATTTATTCAAAATATATATCAAAACTAAACTTAAAACATGGAACTGCTAAAAAATTTGTATCAAATCAAATATAAAAGTCGCCGTCTCGGGTCGTGTCTCGTCGAAATGTTCCCATCACACCAGCAGCGTTACCGCGCTGGATTGCGAGGGAAATGCTTTGGACGAGATACGACCCGGAGCGAGGGTCATTACCACTGTGCCTTAAGGCACACGGCGACCCAAATTCGCGACGAAATTTACAGAATCAGAACCCCATGCCCCCGCAGTCTCAACAGCGAAAGGAATAAAATCGTAGAGCGGAGCGAGGTTCACGTATTTGGTGCGTTTTAGCTGAGCCGCAGTCTCGGCAGCAGAACCAGCCGCACGAATGGTTTGGCTCAATCTAAAAATTGGTTTACCTATACATACAGTCTGTCCTCGAATTCATTCGACAAATTGAAACTTGGGGTTGTACTCATGATAAATATTAAATTGGTATTTTAGTAAATCAAAATTGCAAAATAAATTAACTAAGTACGTGACTAGTCACACAATGACCTTAGAAATGACCATTAGGTCAAATTCCAGTGAAAGACATCGTTGCCAAAAATGCCTTAAAATGTAAAAAGAAAAATGCACGATGCACATCAAATAAAGCTTTTTTTGATAGTAAATTTATTGTGAATATTTTTATTTTTTTATTTTTCTCCAAATTGTTTAATTTACTTAAACGTTATGCAGAATTAATGTACGTCACAAGCCTAACCAATAACCATCCATTTAATTTTTGTCGAATGAATTCAAGGTATATTGTAAGCGGCTACAAAAGTTAAGAGCGTTCCATGAGCCAACTAGCGCCGCCAATCTTAAAAAAATCATATCTTCCAATATAATCAATTTTATTAAAAAAGCTACGTTCACATTGTTTATTGCTATAAATATTATTTTTTAAATGCTTATTTGTAACGTGATTCAATGTAGGTAAGTTGTAGTTCACATAATTGCGAAAAACGGCCGTTTCTGGCACATTTGTGAACTACAACTTACCTACATTGAATCACGTTACAAATAAGCATTTAAAAAATAATATTTATAGCAATAAACAATGTGAACGTAGCTTTTTTAATAAAATTGATTATATTGGAAGATATGATTTTTTTAAGATTGGCGGCGCTAGTTGGCTCATGGAACGCTCTTAAGTCAGTTAATTAAGTTTCCTCAATTAGAAGAATATCATAGTTTATTATATTAGAAAACTACCGGCATTTTGCAAGTACTACGTTTTTCATTAGCACTCGTGAATTATGTTATGCATGATAAATAGAAACAAATAAATAAATTAAAAATGATTTATGGAATGCATAAAAAAATTAAATGACAGCCAAAGTACTAGGCGCGCATAACAACGCAGGAGGTCGAAAGATCAAACGAACAATCATGTTAATGAAGTGACTCTATTGGCGGTCCATAAGCAGTCGTCAAAGAAAGTATATAAAAAAACAAGGCCCGAAACTGTTAGGAATTCATAAAAACGCAGAGTTTAAAAGTTTGGCAATATGAATGGTTGATGCGGATGAGGTAGATGATGACGTCATAATTGTAATCGCGATACTTATTTTATAATTAGGTAAGAATTATTGTAAATTGAGAACAAAAATCAAAATATATTTATAATAAAACTACCTAAACGGTTTAATGACAATTGTTGAACCACCGTTTTAATTGAAACCATTTGTATGGCTAATTATTATTGTTATGATTTTCCTTAAACTATGGAATAGATCACACAGTAACTTTTAAATAGCGTCTTAAATAAACTGTAGTCCCTAAAAATTTTTTTTTTTTAATTATGAAAAGAGCTTGGAAAGTTTCCTTTATATTGTCTTTTTTTTCCAGGATTTTACAGAATAGCTCGTAATGTAACATTTGCAGAACAATACGTATTTTTAATTCCCAGCACCTTTTATTTACCAACAAGTATCCTTTTTTTTACTTGGGGAAATGCTTTTCGCATCTCACCGCGCCAATGAGGAGGGGCGCGCGGTGAGTATGTGGGACTCCCGCCATAATACGGTCCTATACCCACTAAAACCCCAAGGTGTTCAACGCATCGATAGATTTCAAAATGCAATAACAACTTGTATTGAGCAGCACTCCCAGTTAAAGCATATATTACGAGCCTAAAAAGAAAGCACAAGTAAAAAAAACTTCTCGAAATTCCCAAAAGTACCAGGCGAGCATAACAACAGAGCAACTCTCGAAATCCGCACTCGAACCCATGGCGCGTCAATTCGAAAACGCTTAGAAAACGGCGAACACCACCGCCGCGTCAGACTCCTCATTAACCCAGAAAGCGCTGCCGTCGGCTCCAACCAGTGAAAGACGAAGAAAACTAGTATACGAGATATATTAGCCGGAGGAACGATCCGCGCACCCAGTCGCGCCGCGATCGTAGACAAGGCCGCACGCGTGAAAGGCCCTTTGCTTTCCAATGCACGCCGGTTGACAACTTTTGAAAAAGAAAAAAATAACTTTCGAAAGTTTCCAATTTTGAATTTGATTCGAAAAATTTTGTGTTGTGGTAGTTCTGGACGAGTGGTTTGGGAATTTTTTTGAGTAAGTTTTTATTAAAATTATTATTTCTTTTACTTAAATAGGTCATCTTCTCTCTTAAAAAATTTCATGAACGTTCAATAGGTATCTGCGAATTATTTTTGTGTAATTATTATTTTTAAATTAAATACTTATTTTGAAATAATTACAGTAACTACAAAAAAGGCATTTAGAAATAAAACAAAAGACTGTGTGAGACCTATTAATAAACGCGATTTAAAAGTTAGACTGTGGTTTAAGCCATGATCAAAAGGAAACCCTTATTAATACGTGCGTAATTCCCACAAGTAGCCATATTTAACCAAACTACTAACTTATTTAAAAAAAATCATGTGAAAGATTAAAAAAACACCTGTCAAAAAAAAGCTTTCAATCATCGACAAAGAAAACAAAAAAAGGTCTCGTTAAAAAGTTTTACACATCGCAAAACTTTTTCCTCAAGAATCTGAACAAAAAAGATGCTTAAAAAAGTTTACATACCTACATTATGGACTACTTACTCTGCTTGTACAGAACAAGTTCTTAATCTATACGCATCTGGCCTCGTTAGGGGTTTTACACTTTATATTCATAGAAATTGCATTTATCTGCACCCATCTCGGCCATAACAACTCATATATATGTCCAAACATCTCGTATAAAGTGTCATATAATTTATTTATAACCAAGCCATATAATT
Organism: Tachystola acroxantha; assembly: GCA_963506565.1. NCBI lineage: Eukaryota > Metazoa > Arthropoda > Insecta > Lepidoptera > Oecophoridae > Tachystola > Tachystola acroxantha. The sequence continues at coordinate 1,508,560 of OY735892.1, read as the reverse complement.
ATAATTTTTAGTATAGCAATAATAATATATATTTTATGAGAAGTGGTAGAGTTTACGCCTATCATTACACATTTGATAGGCTTTTTATAAAAGGTGTGAAAACTCAGGCTTCTATCATTTCATTTCTTAAACGCGAATTAAAAGTTACGTAGCTACGTTCGAAGACAAAAAAACAACAATAGAGTTTTAAGGGTTGAGATTTTCTCAAAAACTACTTGACCTATTGTAAAAATACTTTCACTCTTTGATAGATAAAAGTTTAAACTATGTGACTGTAAAAGGATTTTTAAATTCGGTCCAGTAGTTTTTGAGAAAATCTTAACCTTATTGAGGCCTCCTGTATCTCTGTCTTCGACTGTACCTACTTTTATTTATGAAGTTTTTTATAAGATGATTATAAACTTCTTAAATAAAAGAATTACTAGAAAGTATTTCAGAGCTTATAAAGAGGAATCAAACATATTTTTCTTAGTATTTAAAGACATACTTTAGTAACTAACATAGGTACCTTTATCATATCTAGAGGCTTTATTTAGCATCTATAGTTGCTGCGTTAACGCAGCAACGTCAGTGGCAAAGCAAGGGAGCGGCAACCGCGCGGCGTTCAATCTGTAAATGACAATGCCAGCTTCTGCCCCACCATCAACCGCAAGTTGTACAAGATAACGAATAAATGTAAAAAAATATCTCCGGTTTCATTAAAATTATTGGTAAATAAAGTTTTGTACAAGTTGCGATTCGAAAAGAAACAGCTAAATTAAAAATTCAGAAAATAGTAAGAAATCGAAGCGATTTATTCATTGTTTTTGTTATTCTTCTAAAGGAGTTGCGAGAGTAGTAGAAAATGATACAGATTATGATTATGCAATATGAAACCTGTAATAAGTCCCCAACAAAATGATAGGTACCTACAGCTTAAATGGTCACGTAGTTTTGTAGTTGGGGCAAAGCTCCATTGAAATGTGGCAATGTCTTTTTCATAGAGTTTCATACATTACCACCACGGCCGCTGCCTATCCGTTACTTTTTATTCTATTCTATTTTTATTTGCATGGCTTCTACTCTTATTCAAGAGATAATTTCGCTGATATCGAATTATTTAAAGTATTCATGTACCAAAATAAAAAATAAAATAAAATCAATCCGCCATATCAAAATAATGCCGTATTCCTATACCGTTGCTTTTTAATTATGTTTCAGCCATTAAAAACCTAGCTCTCTATAGCAACATTTCTCTATAGCAACTCTTTTAAATGTAAATGTACTTATGAATAATGTGCACAAGTGTTGTCTTCAACTATTACCTATATATTGAATTTCTGAATGAGAAAAAATAATAAACAATTATTGCCTACTTCTTAGTTACTACAAATTACTTTATATTTGAAGAAGAAATGTCGTCTCTCTCTTGTATTGCTGTGCCTAAACAAGGTCCATAAAGAACATTGTAACATTTTAATGTTAAGTATGTGAACTAGGGTGTCCCTTATATGGGGCAAAAAATTTTTTTTTACAATTTCGTAATGCATACCCTCCAATTTTTTTATAAATGCAAAAACATACTCAAATATGAAATTTTATCTTCCTAGCATGATTGCAACCCGTGCCGACCGAGCTGCAAAGTTTATTAAAAATCACGTTTTCTCCTAATATTTCGCTCTGCTATAAAGTTAATAAAAATGCGACAAATGAAGTAAATAAGAGATAAAATGAAATAATATAAATATTTAGCTTTATTTAAAAACATAAAACAATAACAATCAGCCAGGGTAACTTGTCTTTAGAGTATTTTTTTTGCAGACCGGATACAAATTTCTATGCTCCTGGACACAGCGCAACAAGAATCGTTTTTGCTCTTCTTCAGCCGTGATAAGACAGTTAAAATCTTGCATTAATTTGACAGCCCTTTCAGCAGTGTCAATCTTCAAACGACTTATTCTTCTTTTAGCTTCCAGAAAAGCAGCATTGTTATCCCAAGCAGACACATCTTCCTAAAGAAAACTGTCGTCAATCTGCAGTCGAGATATAAATTATTTGCTCTTCTCCGATACAAAACCATCCAGCGTTTTATAAAAAAAACCATATGCTAATTAACAACAAAAAAACACCAAAAAACAACAACAACGAAAATACAAAAATAAATAGCCTACCAAGCAACGTTGTGGACATTTCTTCCTTCGATGGGATATAGCGTTTGTTAAAATCTGAGCTTTTGTCGCTGTTTAAGTTAGCAATCATTTTCATCTTAGTTTGGTTATCAACTTCGTCATCAAAAAGTGATAAAATCACTGTCTCTTCACATAAATACCACAGAGGGTGGCTAAACTTGCTTATAGATGGAGTGCATCGACTATTTCGTACTCTTTTAACGCCTTCAAGAAGCACAAATCTTGGTTAGGTGCTTTAGTCGCCACTGTGCATTAGAGTCAGGGCTTTACATACAATGACGATAAATAAGCAAACGTCTTGTATGGAGTTTTTGTCCTTCGCAATCATTCTGAATTGAGACTCAAGCAAACATATTTTCAAAGAATAATTCGCTCTCGCCATCCCTCGTGCCTGATGCATAGCTCCAGGCGGCTTGACTTTTATTTTCTTCCCTGTGTCTCCTCCCAAAAACACCACACATAGCTCTACCAATTCGTGATAATCCTCTCTTACAAAAGTTTAGTCCAGTTCCGTCTTATAAAACATCACTTATAAACGTGATTTGAGTTTGTTTACAATTTTTTTGCAGCTCCCTCCAAACATGATATTAAATCAACAAGTTTCCTCACGCAGTTAGGAATGCCTTTGTGGGAATTCTTGATTTTTCCCAATATATGATGCACTCCCTAATCACAATATTTGCACTTTCATTGATAGTCAGCTTGACTTCGCGAATATTGTAAAACCAGACAGCAAGAAGCTGTCGATTGGACGGTAATTTTGCACCATTTACTTTATGGCTAGGTAGTCCGATAAGGAAAATATTTTGTCTAACACTCCGTAATTCAACCGACATCTTTATACAATAAACAATAGCGCAATAATAATCTAAAAATCACGTATGAAAGGACAATTAAAACCAGTAGTTACAGGTTGCAGCGCAGTACCCGCGCAATTTGTATGAAGAAGTTTAAATCGCAAGTCGGCACGGGTTATCGTTTATAAAACGGGCTAATATTTTTTTTTAGACTATATTGGGTTAATACGAAAGTTTTTAGAAGGTATGCATAAAAATATACCGAACTTGAAATTTAAGGGACACCCTAATGTGAACATCTGTGTTATAACTTATGGAATGCAATAAATATACTGAATTTAATTGAATTGAACATTACCTGCCATAGTATAATGGATGACACAAATTATCTTAACAAAATCGCTGGTTATCCTGGCATAAAGGCAGGCCATAATAAAAATAAGAAGAATTTGTGAATTATTATGATAAAACGCTTCGTCATTTTGATGAAGAGATTGTGATGAATTTAATAAAAGCACAGCTTACGAAGGCATCCTTTCAAGATAATGTATTTATACCGTTCTTGTATATTAAGTTGATGTGATGATTATGGTGATGGATGATGATTATGAAGTTGCAAAAGGACGGAATGATATTTAAGTAATGATAAAAGTTTGCAGGCATGCGGCTATTATAATACTTGTAAGACAGAAAATGAAAAAATGAAAATGAAAAATTTATTCATAACATTATGTTACAGGTCATTCATTAGTGTACAGTTGACGTACTGTACAATATAACATTACTATATAATATAAGCTAAAAATATCATTTGATTGACAGTTAACAAGAATATGATTTTGGTTTGGATAATGAAACTTAGCGAATCTTTAGATTTTTTACATTTATTTATTTTATTAATGGACTCGACAGTTCGTCATTTGCCAATGTCATGTTACAGAAAATTTAATATATTCAATAGTCTTCTATCTTCCTCCAGGGGAGTCGCAGTAGCGTCTTCACCCTGGGTAGCCGCGTCTTCTTGTCTTCATCCAGAGGAGACGCCGTAGCTTCATCACTCTGGACGAAGCAGCTCGACAGTCACGTTCACTCCCGAGCTTGTAGCGGGAACTCTTGATAAAAGCTTGAAACTTCAGATGTTGCATAAATAATCCAATAACTTCACCGTACTGTAAAAAAAATTGTGGACAAATCAGAGATTCTTGCAAGATATTCTTCAAACCTAATAGGCCCGAAAAACCCGAAGAAAGGCCATAATTAACACCCAAGAGAAATCTTTTGTTTGAAATAGTTTGACGTAGGTTCTCTTGAAAATGGCGCGAAACGACGGTTGCGAAATTATTTGATAATTTTCAGTTTATTCTCTACAGTAGTTGTTTTGTGTTTAATATCACATTAAATTAATCAGAAATTGTTCGCGAATGACAGTATGGTGAAATTATTGGAGAATTCATGCAGGATCTGAAGTTTGACGCTATAGTCAAGAGTCCCACTACTAGCTCGGGAGTGAACGTGACTGTCGAGCTGCTTCGTCCAGAGTGACGCTATGGCGACTCCTCTGGATGAAGACATGAAGACGCGGCTACCCAGGGTGAAGACGCTACTGCGACTCCTCTGGAGGAAGATATAAGACTATTGAATATATTGAATTTTATGTAACATGACATTGGCAAATGACGAACTATCGAGTCCATTAATAAAATAATTAAATATTTTGTTATAAAGTATTTTGTGTCATGTTGTAAGCCTTAATATACACCGCAGACACCGCTCTCACGTGACAAATTTTAACCAGGGTGAAGACGCTACGACGACTCCCTTGGTTGAAGAGAAGACGATATGATATTTTGAATATTCTGTAACATGACATTGGCAAATGACGAACTGTCGAGTCCATTAATAAAATAAATAACATAAAATTAAAAACGACAGACAGTCCAAAATACCGTTTAAAAAGACCGTCCCATTTAACAGTGACAAGAGTGTCTGAGAGTTTCGTTTCGAAAAGCCCAAATCACATAAAGGTCATCACAAATGTAAAATGGATGGTCCAACAAAAACTAGATGCAAGTATCAATTCAATAGATGACCTTAATCTTCGTATTGACGATGAGAACGAGGCCGATGTACTAGTAATTGCTCACATTGAAGAATTAATTTAAATACGTATTGGTATCAATTGAATACCGCTGTGGATGTGGAGCGGAGAAATTCGATGGACTGAGGAAGATAAATCTATGGGAGAAGGAAGTGTTAATTGGTTTAGGTGATGATTTAAATCTAATAAATTAAATTGTGGTAGTTGCTTTACTTTCTAATTCATTACTCGAAGTCATAATTATTGAAAACGGAAGTGACTCTCTCAGTCTCTATAGAATAGTTTGTTTGATCAACTGTTACAATTATAAGTAAGTAATAGGTACGTTTATTTCGCAACATCAGGACATAATACGTCAAAAGTCAAAGTCAAATTTCTTTATTGCAAGTAAGCACGTTGTGTACATTTTTGCACGTAAAAATATTTTTGAATTTACATTTACACCACTTTGCAAGGAAAAGGTGCCAACGCTGAGGAGAAAAAGTGGCAAAAACTCTCAGCAGCACATCTTTTAAAATAATATAATAATAATACACAATTACACTTAATAACTAGGTATTACACAACTGTTACTATTGTTAGTAATCTAGACTTTATCCCTCATGCGGAACCGGCGACACACACCATGCATGTTCATTATTGGCTAACAAAACAACACACTAAAATAAACAGAGCGGTTGTGCAGCCGTTGCGGTCAGGGCCTCAACTCAGCATGATGTTGTCGACAGGATGCCGGCAACGCTGGTATTCTGTTGGACCGGAGTTGTAGTCCGGCGGGACCAGGGGCGAACACTTACTCCAGCTAGAGCAGAACTAGCTGGAGTGAGCTCTAGGAACTAAGTAGTAGTAATCTGGTGAAACTGCAGAAAAAAACTGTTTTACTATTAGTTATTAAAATGACGCTAACCTTCGCAATATACAGAAAGACGACAGAAATACGAGTACATAAACTCCCATAGGGATAGACAGACGATGGAATTCCATCGGTTGCAATTCTGACACATCTTATCCAAACTCATTGTATGTAGCATCTCTCCACGTAAATTCATTGCAGCAAATTGGCTTACCTTTCATCAGTACGTGAACTATTACGTACATTCGAAGACAGAGATAAGTATGCAGAGGGCCTCAATAAGGTTGCGATTTTCTCAAAAACTACTGGACCGAATTTAATAATTCTTTTACAGTTACATAGTTTTAACTTTTATCTATCAAACAGTGAAAGAATTTTTGCAATAGCTCAAGTAGTTTTTGAGAAAATCTCAACCTTCAAAACTCTCCTGTACACCTTTTTTCTGTGTTCCACCGTACGTGCATTATGATGGTTGGCACCTTTTCCTTATAAGGTTGTGTCAAAATTCAAAAATGTTAATGCAAATAATGTACACAACGTACTTGCAATAAAGAGGTAGTGATTCCGAATCATCGTCGTCTTTTTAAAGAACTTTATTTAGATTCACTCGGTCGTCCAGCAGTGGTCCCCCGAGTACACGCCTTATCACAGCGGACACATGCACCATGGTATAGCCGCATGGTATAGACGAGTTCTCGAATGGAGCCACGAACGGGTAAACGTAGTGTGGGACGCCCCCGACCAGATGACCAGACCTTCGCAAGATGGCTGGCAGGGACTGGATGCAGAGGGTCGAGAGTAGGGTTGAATGGCGCGCTTTGGGAGAGGCCTGCGTCCAGCAGTGGACTGTTACGGGCTGATGATGATAGCCGCACCTGACATCTACCTAGCAATTAGGCGGCTAATCTACTTACTGCCCGCATTTATGTTGTAGTCAACTATTTCCATAGCTATTTTAGCTATTTATGTCATGCAGAAAATGTGTTTAGCTTAACAAATCACACAAAGTAATTATAATACTTTAAGTAAGTAAGCTTTTATTGAACCTTAGCCTTAATATCTGATACCTAACTACTTTAAAAGAAACTGTTTCCAAAGTTTATATAGGCTATCAGCCTGCAAACTGTTGTAACTCATGATCATTTAGCTTAGGATTTAATGTATACTAAGTGTTAAATGTATTTAATTTCTATCAAAACAAACAAAAACCATGGTATAGCCACACGTCAGGACTGCTGTTCCACATTCCCTACCTCTTCACCATGTCCGGAATTCCGGACGATTAGACCACCTAATGCCTCATTAAGGCTAGCGGTCTCAATTCTGCAATAAATCATTACACGAAGCTGTAACGTACGTAACATGTCCGTTGTTATGGAAAAACTAATCAATGCAAATGTATAACATAACATAATGCATTCAAGCCACGCGCAGCGATCGCGCGCAATGCAGTTACTGCACTTCATGTTATGAACAATAATTCGTAAAGCGATTTAGAAGATTCATATAAAGATTAGACAATTGACAACTTAATTCTACGAGAACAAGTTTAAAAACTTTACAATCACAAGTGAAATGCGTCTGATCATTAAAAAATAGACATTTAATAGCAATTTCATATTGCATAATCATAAATAGTAAGAGTTGCGAGAGTAGTATAAAATGATAACAAAAATAACAATACGCCGCGATTTCTTAATGTTTAACGCACTGTCTGTTACATTGTCCACAATAAAAAAAATGTCACGTTACAATGAATGATTAGCGGAAAAACTAAGAGGAAAACGTACCAAAACTTTTAAAATAGATTTTTCGACACGCAACTTGTACAAAACTTTATTTTAAACCAATATTTTTAATAAAAAAGGAGATATGAGAGTATGAGCAAGCATACTGCAGGGTTACTCTCACCTCTTATAGCATTAATTGCATAATAATCACTTACCAAATATGTAACATTATAATAGAAGTGCAATAAACGCATTCAACCTGAACGGTCGTTTAAATGGCAGATGTCAGACAGACGTCACTGAGTATAGTATATCCTACAGATATATCTCATCTTATCATTAGCACAAATGTATGGAGTTCACCATACAAAAGCTTTTGAACCCAGTTCCATTTCAAATAAGCAATTTTACTTTCATCCAGCTATTTTTATCAAACACGACATCGGTTCCCACTGTCTGACGAATCATTTAACTGTGCTTATTAATTACTGCGCCAAGATTATTAGTCCGGAGCAAAAAAAAAACTGAAACCGCGGCGGTAACTCTTAACATGGTTTATCGCTTCCTCGTTCGAAGTGGCAGACGTTTCAGTGTACCGTTGTTTTAAATCTTATTTTATTTTATTGTTATTGACGTGACCACTAATTAGTGTTAAAGGAAAACGGACGATGATGATGAGATTCTTGATATTTAGTTTATTTTTATTTATTTTATTAATGGCCTCAACAGTTCGTCATTTGCCAATGTCATGTTACAGAAAATTCATTGTATACTAGTCTTCTATCTTCCTCCAGGTGAGTCGCCGTAGCGTCATCACCCTGGGTAGCCGCGTCTTCTTGTCTTCATCCAGAGGAGACACCGTAGCGTCAATCACTGTGGACGAAGCAGCTCGACAGTCACGTTCACTCCCGAGCTCGTAGTGGGAATCTTGACCATGGCGCCAAACTTCAGATCCTGCTTGAATTCTTCAATAACTTCACCATACTGTCATTCGCGAACATTTTCTGATTAATTTAACGTGATATTAAACACAAAACACCCACTGTAGACATTAAACTGAAAATTATTAAATAATTTCGCAACCGTCGTTTCCCGCCATTTTCAAAAAGCCCTTGTTTTAATCTTATTTTATTTTATTGTTATTGACGTGACCACTAATTAGTGTTAAAGGAAAACGGACGATGATGATGAGATTCTTGATATTTAGTTTATATTATCTATATTTTAATAAAAGACATTGCCACATTTCCATGGAGCTTTGCCCCACCTACAAAACTACGTGACCATTTAAGCTCTACCTGTCATTTTGTTGGGGACTTATTACAGGTTTCTTATTGCATAATCATAATCAGTATCATTTTCTACTACTCTCGCAACTCCTATAGAAGAATAACAAAAACAATGAATAAATCGCTTCGATTTCTTACTATTTTCTGAATTCTTATTAAGCTATTCGAATCGCAACTTGTACAAAACTTTATTTTAAACCAATAATTTTAATAAAAAATCGGAGATATTTTTACATTTATTCGTTATCTTGTACAACTTGCGTTTGATGATGGGGCAGAATCTGGCATGGTCATTTACGTGCATTTACCGAATGCTCTTAAAATAGATGAAAGAACACATCACGAGGAAACCTGCATAGTTATATCACATGTGTAATCCACCAATTTGCACGGGCACGCGTGATGGATCATGACCCGAGCTTCCTCGAATTGAGGTTTTTGCCCCAACTGAACCGAAGGGAACATAAAAATGGACTGATGATGATGATGATAGCTAGGTACTTTAATTACGTCATTAGGATATTCAAATGTGTATACTCGTAAATGTCGGTGTCTGCTACTGGCATATTTAAAAAAAACTGCTAAGTCAAAACATACAGTTTTACTGGCCAGTATTTTTACAGCTAGCTTCTGTCTAGTTTTTTATATTACCAACGTTAATGTGTAAAGAATAGTTAGATTTCTAGGACACTGAGATGTCAAAACAAACTGTAGATAGACTCCACAATAAACATCATTAGCCTTAACCTAACTTGACCTAACTCATAATCCTAATATAACGGATTCTAAAATTACGATCTTTTTAAATATCATTTTTAGTTTCGTTACGAATTTCATTAAAAATATTGTTTGGATTGTATTCATAGCAAATTTTATCTCGCTTGATAAGATTTTTTTTTTATCTATAATTGTTTAGGGATTTTTGTACACATAAAGTGACGATGCCATGATAAGATTTGGTGAAAGTCGTAATACCAAAATCTAGAGAAATAAAAAAAAGGGTGAATTTTTTACACACCTCTGGAAATATATTCTTGGTTCGATAAGATTGCTTGTAAATTCTGATTGTGTCAAATAGTTCCAGGTAATCGTAAAATAATATTTTTTTTTTAAATCTGGTTAAACATCGTTACTTTAAAAAAGACCATGGAATTAAAAAAAAATCGGCCAATATACATATGTAGAATTCAAATTTTTTTATGCAGCGGGGCAACGCTGCCAGCCTTTTGAGCACGCTGCCTATAGTGGGGGCAGGTTTTTTATCTTTAATTTTTTTTATACAGTAATTTTGCTTTTTAGATAGGTTTTAGTTTAGATATAATTATAAGTTTTGAAATAAATATAATTCACCAAAAAAAAAATTTTTTTATTGGCAAATGAGACAGACAAACTTGAAACACTCTTAAACTCATCACCGAACTATAAGCACGAACTTTAAAGTCGAGATAAAAAAAACAGTAATTACGCTAACGGTATTAAACATCATTGGATTAATTAAACTGATAGGTAGCTGTAATGGAGGTCGTCGGTTCGATCCCAGCGGGGGCGCGTTCCAGTCTGGTTCGTGTGATAGTTTGTCTGGTTGGTGTGATTGTGGCTTGGTACAACGAATTAGCAAGCTAACGAGCATTTGCCAGCTAAGAACATCGTAAGTGATTTCTTTGAAGATTTTCGAAAGTCGGTAATACTGAACTGTTGAAAATTACGTAAATGTGACTTATTATTAATTATTTGATAATTTTAATTATATTGTATACCTACAGTGGTTGTTTTGTATTTAACCTCTCCATAGAGCGCGGCGGATTTTTTTTCATGGATTTTACAGTATCAAATGTAATCAGCTGTTCGGAATTCGGTCCGCCATTTTGCTAATTAAGCATTTAAACAACTTATATTAAGTATGTATATATTTATTTAGGTATTTTATTATAGGTTGTATTGATAAGTATTGCTTATATTATATATATTTGTTTAGATTATGTACACCACGACGACTACCTACCACTTACAACACTGCTCTCTCTTTCGCGGGTTTGCTGGTAGAAATCTCTTTTAAGATAAGCTCGCCCTTTGTGGCAATATGTTTCTCTTGTAATTTTATTTATGTATTTATTTAGGTACCAGTTAGGTATCGATATATATTTAATTATTGCTCAACAAGCATTCATCCGCTGAATTCTGTAAACAAAGGTTGTCTGGAATAGATCGCTTTAAGCGATAAGACTGCCAATTGTGATACTAACTGTATTAGCATATTTCTTTTGTGTAATTCCTTTTACTTTGCAATAAAGAATATTTATCTTATCTTATGTATTTGTGTTGTACAATAAAGTGTTAAAACAAACAAATACTTCCAATACTTGAAACTCCTGAGATTGAGGTCAAACGTGTCTCCTATTAAAAGGTGACTTGAAAGAAATCACAGTTTAAAATAAGACAATAAACAGCTATTTTGAACAAGACGTAACTAAATCGATCATTATCTCGCGGATTGCGAAGTAAAAAAACGCATTTAACAAACGGTCATGGCCCATTAGGAGAAGTCAATGCACTAAATGGATTGCTAGACCACCGAGGTTTACGAGCTGTATGAGAACCAATGAGTGAGGGTTTTAATGAGGAAGTTAATGATGAACTATTTAACACGTTCATGGACAGTAGAAATTACGAAATGACAGTGAAAATTCTCAACTACTGTCATAACCGTGGGGGATTCTAAGTATGTGCGTGTCAAGACCGACAAAAATGTACCTACAACCTTTATTTTGACAGTACACATACCTATTTTCTACACAGAATGACAGTGGGACCGCTCCACAAAGAAAACCGCCTACGAACGCCGCGGGAGATGCCGTTGTGTCTTTTTAAATGCATCAAAATACTACGTCATACACCGTACCTACTGTCATTTTCGGAATACTCAAAGTACGGCATATGCCGCCACTGTCCATGAACGTGTAAGAAACATATTAATTAGATAAAGCGGGAATTACCGTGTTAAACATTTATTATTGATTGAGACTGTCAGCAGTTTAACACTCACCGACTTCAGTCTACTCGTGACCATGATGGCTGCAATGCTGTCGAAATATCGAGACATCAATAATAAATGTTTAACACGGTAATTCCCGTCTTATCTAATTAATATGTATACAAACCGTGAAAGTTTAAAAAGTGATATTTAAGAAACTTTTTGGGAACAATGGCATAGAAAGGGTTAAGGAAAAATACCTAAGGGGATTTGATACAATAAGTAGCATCAACGTTTAAGGAAGCAGGAAGAAGATTGATATTTATAACAAGCAGAAATAATTAAAAAAAAACAAAAATTCCGACTGCAATAAATTTAATCCTCGTTGATCAATTTTTATAGCCTATGTCACTTCTACAATCAAGACGAATCTAACGACACCTCATATGTTAAAATTCATCAAGCCGTTTAGGCTGCAGGGCGGGACAAAGAATTGAACATACATAATACATACACTCGAAAAACATAACCCGCTTTCTTGCGCAGTCGGGTAAAAAGGAATATCAGGATTGTGATTGTGTCTAAGAAGCCAAAGGACAAAGTAGCGGTTAGTATTTCAAATAAAACCAAATATTTTATTTGCACACAAAAACTACATCAACACAACAAATAACAAAATTAGTCACAGACAGGCGGCCTTTTCTTCCAGGCAACCTTCAGTTTAAAATATGGATAAAAGACTCGGTTACTAAACGATAAAACAAAAGACAAAGTTTGCTTGACAGTTAAACTATTATAGAAGGCAGGTGTGACTATTAAAAAATTCGCCAAAACTAAAAAAAAACAGCTAAAAGTGGTCACGTAAAATTAAAGTAAATTAGTAAACAATTAGAATAAAGAAACATGGATACTAAACTCCACGCCTCACGAACATGATAGGGTTGTCAAAGAACATATCTATTTAAAATAATCTGAATTCATTGTTACAAATCTCATTACCATCACTGCAATGCATGAGGAATGCGCTGCAGAAAAATTGAATCATAATTTTAAAAGTATAATGATATTACAATATCTGGCCCGCAAAATTTAAATTAAGTGAGTGCATGGATTTTATTAACATTCAACTAGCTTTTTCCCAAAAAAATTATAAGCATTCCCAAATGACATTGGCTCACTGGTAATCCCATACCCTAGAAACTATTATATTCACTATTCATTGAGTTAGTTGATACTCGACCTATTTATTTCATCAGATAGCTATAAGTATTTATTTTGTTCTAGGATTTAAATTTTTTTGCATGCACGCCATTTTAACAAAATTTAATTTTCGAATGTAGGATAATGGATTGTCTCTGTTTTAAAATTTATTATATTCTTTAACATAGAGTTTGCTTTAAATTATATTTAAATTTGCTTCTTAAAGATCTTACTGAATCTTACCAAAAGCTATCACAAAATTTGGCTTACACTTGTTTAATAAAACTATTTATATTGTAAACTAATTACATAAAATTTCCATAAACGCAACTCATTGACTCGTTCAATGATAATTTCAAATCCATAAACGACAACACAACTATGAAGTGCGATTACAACTCTTATGACGCAGACAATAAGACAAGGCCAAACTGTAACACTTGATTTCCTTTTGACTCCACAACCCACTCATTCGTGAGTCAAATCGGCAACCCTGGCCGTAACCGCTGGATGCATACAACTGGGGTCAGTGACCCGCACCAATTGAATTCATGCAGAAACTTATCCGACCGCTAAATCAGTACCGCAAAGTGTACTTTCCGTGGTAAATACACCGTTTATTGTTACAAAACAAACACTGCACAGCGTGAATTAGCTAGGTACGAATGACCATCTATTTTTACCCGACATGTAGTACAGTCATGAGTAATAACATAGAAACATCCTTAAAATTCAAATTCATGTAACAACTTTAAATCGCAAAAATAAGTATGCTAAACTGTCGCAAAAATAAGTATGCTAAACACCCCTTGTACAACATTTGCTTGGTGGGGTGTGTACTTTATTTTGATACAATTTAGCGTTTACATAATTATTGGCCACAGTTTAGCATACTTATTTTTGCGATTTAAAGTTGTTACATGAATTTGAATTTTAAGGATGTTTCTATGTTATTACTCATGACTGTACTATGTATATCTAATTCTTTAACACGCCCTATAGCCTAAACGGCTTGGATGGATTTTAACATATGAGGTGTCGTTAGATTCGTCTTGATTGCAGAAGTGACATAGGCTATAAAAATTTAATCAAAGCGGCTTAAACGACATGACCACATTTCAATGGAGCTTTGCCCCACCTACAAAACTACGAGACCATTGAAGCTGTGCCTATCATTTTGTTGGGGACTTATTACAGGTTTCATATAGCATAATCACAGTCAGTAGGAGTTGCGAGAGTAGTAGAAAATGATAACAAAGACAATAAATAATTCGCTTCGATTTCTTACTATTTTCTGAATTCTTAATTAAGCTGTTTTTTCAACTCGTTTGATGTACAAAACTTTATTTTAAACCAATAATTTTAATAAAAATCGAAGATATTTTTACATTTATTCGTTATCTTGTTCATCATACGGTTGATGGTGGGGCAGAATCTGGCATTCATTTGTGGCAGTCGGGTTTTTTGAATTAATTTCTGTTTGTTACTTGTAGCGATTTTGATAAGAGTCATAATTTAAACTAATTTAATAAAAATACAGCATTTTTTTTCTTTAAATATACCTAGTTGCGAAAGAGATATTAGCTACTTGAACAAGCCAAACTTAATTTAATGTAAAAGGTGCATACGACTATAAGAGTTGTTGCCACATTGAAATGAAATGTTTTTGGTTGTTCACAAAAATATCATAATACAATAATGTTCCTGACTCCCAAACTAGGATTCCCTGTGCTATGGGAAGCCAGGTCTTTCGTCCTTAAGACTATTGCAGAGGTACCTCCCCGTCCATGTTGTCATCCGGCTTACCGCCCGCAGCATGCCGGAATACAATTACATTTTATATTTTCGAAAGTTTACATAGATAGTATTTGTTACTCGCTGGCTTAACAGATCTCGGTACACTAAAACTGCAGAGTAGATAGATGTTCAATAGTTTACGTTTCCGGTGGAAAACACTCCTTTTATAGGTCAAATATCGAGTTACGATAGAAAACTCGAAACTCCACTGGCTGGAATACTATTAAAATCTATCTCTATAATTATTTTCCCGTTGTGAGAACCTAAAAACACCGCTGTAACTAGTATTTTTTCTAAGCAGTTCACCTCAAGAAAACTATGATCATTTGAAATCATCCTGTAGACTAAATGGAGCTAGTATTGTGCCTTGCGGCACTCCAACTTTGCATCCAATGAATACGAGATGTGAATCTTAAAGGCTACCTCAAATTGACTTCCTAGTCGACCTAGAATAATTTTAAAGGCCACCTGTATTTTCATCTCTATTTTATTGCGAATAAATGATGTAAATTCATGATTAATTCAGTCGAAAGCTTTGGTATGCTCTCTGAATTTTGTGACAATGATTCATTTTTGTTCTTCCTTGTTTGTTGAAAAGTTGGAACTCATAAAGGAATATAGACTATACGCGATTAAAGCGGACTAATGTACTGACCTAGCGAAATAATTGTTGAACAAAAAATATGACAGAATATGGGATTGGAGGTCCATTCTCCTGCTGACGAAACTCTAACCGTCCGACACAAGAGTCGTTTATTGCAGTCAAGCCTGCAGAGCGACGAAGCAGAAACATGAAGAGAGAGAGAGAGAGTAAGGAATTCAAGCGAACGGAAAGCTTCAATATTTCGGTCACATTATGCGAACCCCCCGATACAGCCTGCTGCAGTTTAATCCAGGGTAAGATCTGTGAGAAGAGCAGCGTTGGCAGGAGGAGACACTCTTGGCTAAAGAATTTACATGACTGAAATTGGTTCGGCTGCTGCACCGGCTCCTTGCCAGCCGTTACGGGCAGCCGTTCTGAGGGTGAAAATTGACATGATGTTGTCCAACCTTCGATGAGAAGAGGAATGTTAAGAAAAAGAAAAATCTTTTTTAGGAACTGCTTCTAATTTCCTTGAATTTGGACCTACTTTATCAACCGATGTTTCACCCTTACAAAGATAATATCTGTACAACTATAATTTCCAATTCTTTTCAACACTAAAAATAGACTGCAATCCTTTTGTGAAGTCATTAAATACTTATCTCAGCAGTTACTTTTATTGTGCCGTCTTTGAGCTCAATAAAGCAGCATCATTATTAAGGTTTTCAACTCGAATTACCATTGAATTCAGACTTTAAATTGTTATTGCCTTATGCAGTCACCTCCTGCCTTTTGTGTGCAGCTAATAAACTGATTTGCACAACATTTTGTATTCATCCAATTTATCAAGGGACAAGGTTGGGACTAAGTTTTTCCTGTAACTTCTTCTGAGAATTTAGTAAAATCCTAGTTCATAGACGGAATCTTGTGTTTTTATTTGCTAATAGTGTCAGAGCATGTTTAAAATTCAGTGAAAGAAAATAGGTCAGTAACTTTTTAAGCTAAATTATTGTCAAGGGTGTAAAACAACGTTAGAGTATCGAATTCATCGTTTGTTTGCAGATGGTCGAACACACGATTAAGCATCATTCAAATAGTAAATGGGTTGAATCCTCTAAGTGACTCAACCAATGTGTAGATTATTGATAGGAATTGACACGATCAAAAAATTATTAACATCCTGAAAGAAAAATACCATTTCAAGATTTTGAATCTCTGAAAACGTAGGATTTTTTTTCAGAATTTTTTTCTAGATAAATTCCGAGAAAAGAAATGTTTTCTGTAAAATTAGGCATTCCGGAAGTACTGTGGCCACAGAATATATAATAGTACAAGTACTGTGGCTCTGATGTAGTAGGCAAAGTTTGGAACGACACTATTTCAGTAATGTAACGTCGTCGTCACTTACGCCCTTTTTAATTTTCACGATCTTAACTTAATTTTTAAATAATAAAAAGGACGTTATTTTAATAAAAGAACAAATGGGTCTCTTAATTTTACCTATTATTCATAAATAAAGGGGGGTAAAAAATTTTGACATTGTCAATTCTCCAAGCTTTTGATGTGATTTCAGAAACATTATTCTGTCTGGTAGCAAGAATCCTCAAAGAATTACACAGATAACAATATATTTTTACTGCAAAAAATAAATGTAAATTCCAGTGTCTCGATGAACAATAACAATAAAATAAAATTTTATGTTTTAATTTCAAACTTGTTCACAACTGCTCCGTTTTTGCTTCCTCTGCAATTCTTATTGCCATATAAAAATTATATGCTTTGCAATTTGCAATGTTTTTGCTGTTTCATTCGTACACTTGTTAACAGCTGTATTTCTTTATGATATCTTTTATTTTAATAATTGGTTTTATTGATAGTCTCTCATAAGTTTGAATTTTTATTAAGATCTTTTACGATTTTAATCGTACATCGGCCAACTACAACTTACCGTAATTGAATTACGTTATAAATAAGCATTTAAAAATAGTATTTATCGTAATAAACATTTTGTACATAGCTTTTTTAATAAAATTGATTAGGTATATTGGAAGATATTATTTTTTTAAGATAGGCGGCGCTAGTTGGCTTATGCAAGGCTCTAAAAGATTTGGTATCGACAATTATAACAGACTCTTAATCCAATCTAATAGAAATACTAATAAGATTGAAAGATTCAGTCTAAACTATTTTCATTATTCATTCTCTATCTAGCTATATATTTATCTGTTAGATTGCCAATAAGTCTTTCAAAGCTTGACAACAATAGGACGTGTTATATCGTACTATTTTGCTATCCAGTTTGTGTTGAACCTCGATAGAGCCTTCCTTTGCCGTCCTTATTCTGCAGAATAGTTCAAAAACCTTTCCTTCAACTCCGTTTAAAAATGAGGTCTGAGATATCAGACCGAATAACAAAACGTTTTAATTTTTAAACGGAGTTGAAGGACAGGTTTTTGAACTATTTTGCAGAATAAGGATGGTTTGCCATCAGGAAGGCTCTATCTACGAAATATCATCATCATCAGTCTATTTATATTGCCCCACTGCTCGGGCACAGACTTCCCTTACATCGAAGGAGCTCGGGCCATGATCCACCACGCGGGCCCAGCGCGGATTATGCAGGTTTCATTACGATGTTTTCCTTCACCGTTTTGAGAGGACTAGGTAAGTTTTTCCGCCGAAAAAAAATGAGGATAACTCATGGCTGCCCTGGCTGGGAATCGAACCTGTGGGGTGACCGCGACTTCCAATCGTTATCGTAATCGCTTTCAACTTGACATATGGACGCTATACATTGCTGCTATGATTTTGCAAGTTTTAACAAACGACAACGAAACGCAGCAATGTATATCGTTCAAGTGTCAAAATGAAAACGATAACCATAACGATTGAAGTCGCGGTCACCCCCCTGGGATCGTATCGTCCATTGACCCAACCACTGAACCACCGAGCTCCAAATTGATAGTACTTCTACAATATTCCGGAAAGCCAATATTCGCAATTCTTATCCAACCCTTATGGGGTTCTAAAGGATAGTTCTATTGTGGCTGGTCGGTCGGTATAAATGGATGGCAGATGCCACAAGATATTGAAATACACCGTGGCATTCTTGCGAAGCTGCGCCGAGTGGCATGCCGACTGCCGTCTATTACGAGACCGTATGGAGAACGATCGTAACTCGCAAAATTGATAAATACGTTCTTCTTCTTATGGTGCCTTCTTCTTACGAAGGTTGGCGATCATTATGGCAATCTGCACTCTCGACAACGCCGCACGGAATAGAGACCTGGTACTCTTGCCGTACCATTGGCGTAAGTTCTTGAGCCATGATATTCTCCTTAAACCTGGCCTTCTTCTGCCCTGGATCTTTCCCTGAAGAATCAGTTGTAGAAGATAAATACGTTGGAAACTATCTATTGGTGAAAACATTGAACCAATGAGGTTTTCAAAGTGACAGCTGTAAGGAAAAAAACAAGCGTTTTAAGTTGATAATAGATGGCGTTGCACCGAAGTGCGATATCATCGTAAAAAACACAGGAACATGAAAAAAATTTCAATGTCAGCTGAATAGTTTATTATTATTGGTTTGTTTGTGTAATTTAAACAATACAGTACAAATTAATACTAGGTATGAAATACGAAAAGCCCAAGTTACAAGCATTAACAACGCATTTAATTATCAACACTGATCTGACATCAGACCAGTCAGTGCCTTCTACCGGGGCTATCGGTACTTTCTTTCTTTTTTAAATGTAACCTTGAAACCCCCTCATTGCTGACAATAATGAAGTTATAAGTGTTAACATTAAAGCTTTGGTGATAATACCGAAGCTATTGGTGATAATTAGGCTCCATAGTTATGGAAAAGTTACAGAACCCATTGTAAGGATCAACCAAGACATTTATCAAGTTGGAATTGATATCAAATACTTACGGCCATTTGTTGCTGTAAAAAATGATAAGCTTCAATGTTTATTAGTATATACAATTTTGATCGATTGAAAATTTGGAAGACTTATTTGTTCCCGCAGTATATACTATTCATTTAATTCACTAAATGATGATAATATGGAAATAATAGTAAATAGAAGAGTTTCATTGTTATATCAAGTTAGAAACTATAGTTTCATCAGTTACGTCTTTTTACCTTCACAGCGCAAACGCTTGGTGTCCATTATTGGAACAGTTTGAAAAATGGAGTCAGCATTTGATTTGTTCTATTTATATTCTATTTCAAAGCTTCAATTGTAGGTTGTAGGTAATCTACAACCTACAATTCACGTACCATTGAGCTGACGTCTTTCCATTTTTGTTTTGTTTTATTGATTACACTAACGCTTATACAAGTGTTAGCAATTTTCTAAAATTACACTGACGTTAGTGGAAATTGCTGATCAGTATCCTGCTTGTAAGCTACACTACAGCTTTTGTGATGTGAGAAATAAAGCAAGAATCCTTTTATAACTGTGTCGCCATCTTTGTTTCTAAAGGCAGCCATTGTTGTTTATATTTTATAAATCCATAAAAATCTATTAAATCATCATATATTTTAGTAAAATGTCTTTAAAGACTTGTTGATCAACAGTATATTGAGGGTTTCACAATAATATTTTTGGATTTAATTGACTAGATCATTCAGACTGGTTTTTTTATATATAAAAATGATGATTGAATGAAGTATACAATCAATCTTAATCAAAAGCTTTTAACATTTTCTACACTTAACATGACAAAAAGAGAAATAAGATGTAGTAGTACGTATACGCTTGTTTAATAGCCAGTAGTCACATCAAATAAAAAATCTAGGTTTTACATATATAGGTACCTTACACTATACATATACCTATACATATTTTTACATAAGACGACACATAGACTATTTTTTAACATTTCTGCACGTTAAAATGATAGACACAGAAATAGATATAATATTAGATATGTGTAGCTATTTATTCGTAAAGGATACCTTAACATATAGGTAGATTCCACTAGTTAAAAGCGGAGTAATCGCCGGCGTGGTTCACGGTCTGCTTCCAACATTGTCCTGACTTCCTCTCATTGTCTCCCATTTTGTTTTCACTCTTTTACTGTTTTATTTTGCCCGCCCTATCATTAAACTACTTTTTTAACTTTTTTCCTGGCGCGGGTTGCTGGCATATCAAGGTTTTTTTTATTTAAAAACAGAACGGCAGTTGTGTATAGTTTTAATTATATATTTTAATAGTGTAATTGTAAATCAAGAATATGTTTTGATATTTTCTTGCATTATATGCGAAACGAAAATCTAAATGATAAATAGAGTTTTTTTTATCACGATCGGGATTCTAACCATGGACCTCGCCATTCCGTGGCACCCTCTTTTCCAACAGAGCCACCGTGATATCGTACCCAGGTCGTCTGTTGTTCCCAGGTGGTCGTTCTCGTAATACAACAGGTTTAACCGAATAACAGAGCAATTACCTACACTTATAAAATAAACAAAAAAAATACAGCCACCCGTTTCTATACTTGCAAGTTAATTAAGTGAAAACCAGTTATAAAATTAACGAAAACGGGATTGAACTCAAAAATATCGATAACTATAATAATTAGTGAAGTGAAAACGAAAGTAACGTTATAACGGTTAAAAATAACAAAAGTATTTCACATTAGCACTTTCACTTGTCATTCTGTAACTCGCTGTCAAAACAATCGTTAGTGTATTTGAACTACGTTATTATTGCAGTTTAGGGTGGCGCTGTTGGTTAGGAACTATATCAAAATGCGTATGCAATTATTAGTTCCAACGTTTTGCCACTACCAAAGTAAAATTGGTCACGTACATTACTGTACCAGAATTTGAAGATCCGTAGTTTAAAACCGCCTTCCTCTTCGGGGCTCTACAAACACTCTGACTGAGAGGGGAGAGGTAATCAATGTAATTGTGGCCATAAGTTACTCTGTACGTTTTAATAATAGCTATGTAAGCAGTTATTGACAATAGGAAACGCGATACACACCGCTTGTAATTTAAGGCAAGCAACTGCCAAAAACGTGCCGCAAGAAATGTTTCATCATGTTCTAATTTGTTCACCGAGCATCGATAGGATAATGCGTAATACAAATTCTGGATTAAAAAGATACCTAAATGGAGAAAAAAAATTCATCACGACCGGGATTCGAACCCAGGACCTCGCCATTCCGTGGCACGCTCTATTCCAACAGAGCCATCGTGATTTGTACCTACCCAAGAAAATATCAAAACAAAATCCTGAATTATTTATTCAATTTAATTATTTCATTGGCGCTTTCGGAGAGGCCACTTCATTCGTCTATACGAAAAGACATTTCAATGGAGCTTTGCCCCACCTACAAAACTACGTGACCATTTAAGCTGTACCTATCATTTTGTTGGGGACTTATTACAGGTTTCATTTTGCATAATCATAATCAGTATCATTTTCTACTACTCTCGCAACTCCTATAGAAGAATAACAAAAACAATGAATAAATCGCTTCGATTTCTTACTATTTTCTGAATTCTTAATTAAGCTGTTTTTTTTGAATCGCAACTTGTACAAAACTTTATTTTAAACCAATAATTTGAATAAAAAACGGAGATATTTTTATATTTATTCGGTATCATGTACAACTTGCGGTTGATGGTGGGGCAGAATCTGGCATTGTTATTTTCTCGCTTACTCGTAATTCAAGCTCAACAAACTTCACGACTGTGTGTATTCATGAACTTGAAAGCATGATTTATTTATTGAGAGACGAGAGATGAGCTTCTGTGAAGGTTGGATAGTTTTTTTTTACCACTCTGAGTGGCATGTTTTTCATTCATTGCAACATATTATTTAGAAATGTTACAGTCGAAGACAGAGATATGTATACAGGGGGCCTCAATAAGGTTGAGATTTTCTCAAAAACTACTGGACCGAATTTAATAATTCTTTTAAAGTTATATAGTTTTAACTTTTATCTATCAAACAGTGAGATAATTCTTGCAATAGGTCAAGTAGTTTTTGAGATAAATTCAACCTTATACACTCTCCTGTACACCTTTCTCTGTGTCCCACCGTACCTACCTAACTACTTTTCCAATTCTCATTTTTGATTCGGTCATGGCCGCTAAAAGATTATCACTGTCACTCATATGCTATCTACATCTTTTGAGAGTCAGAATTTACGCTTAGCGTTGATTAAAATTAGCATGCCAGACTCTGGAATCGACACAAATCATGAATGAAAAAAAATCGCCGTGCTCTATGGAGAGAGCTTAAAGTATATTTTATGAGGGGATAGGCTTTCGCCCTTGTTGTCACTTCCACTCTCATACGTCAGAAAGAGACATCCTATTTTTGTGACTTCTATTAAAAATACAACGAGTGTCTGAGACGCTAAAATCTGTCATGTGAGAGCGGTGTCGCATTTTCTCAATTCGTTGGTCATCACCTAAGTACTCGACACTGGCAAAATTACTGTGCCAGCCACGGTAGAAGCCATATTTTAAAAAGTGAAGTGATGTATGTTAAGGCTTACAACATGACACAAAATACTTTTTAACAAAATATTTAATTATTTTATTAATGGACTCGACAGTTCGTCATTTGCCAATGTCTTGTTACAGAAAATTCAATATATAATAGTCTTCTGTATTCCTCCAGAGGAGACGCCGTAGCGTCATCACTCTGGACGAAGCAGCTCGACAGTCACGTTCACTCCCGAGCTTGTAGCGGGACTCTTGATAAAAGCTTGAAACTTCAGATCTTGCTACAATAATAATTATCCAATAAATTCACCATACTGTCATTCGCGAACATTTTCTGGTTAATTTAACGTGATATTAAATACAAAATAACCACTGTAGATATGTGTATATTTTTAGACGTAGTTAGTTTTGTTTTATTTAATAAATTATTATGTATAAACGGATATCACTCACTTATATTGTTAAAGTCGGCAATTAGACCGACAGTTTCGACCGATTTCGACGGTCTTTTTCAAGGTGAGCGCGCCACGCCCGCGTCGCCGTTGACGTTTCTTCGCGCACTGCGGGCATTGCGAACCGTCGAAATCGGTCGAAACTGTCGGTCTAATTGCCGACTTTAACAATATAAGTGAGTGATATCCGTTTATATATAATAATTTGTAGTAATGGCTCACTATAGTTTTATTTAATAAATATTAATCTTAAGACATAGGAGGAAAATGTAAAATTTATTATATTTATGAATTTAAATAAATTTCCAGCATGAGTACCTACTTTAAAAAAACACTGTAAATATTGTAATAAAAATTATCAAATAATTTTGCAATCGTCGTTTCCAGCCATTTTCAAGAGAACCCAAAATATTTAATCTCCGAAATCTTATCACATCATCATCAAAGGATAGGGTAACCTATATTTAAGTAAATTGTCGGACAAATCGAGTTCCACAGTGTGACGGTCATTACGGCGCAATTACTGCGTCGGCCACCGTCCGGCGACAGTTACTGTCGTGTGGCCAATGGCCATGGCCATATTGGGATAACTGTGGATCCGACGGCTTTTTTTAGTCATTAAAAGTAATTCAACATTTTTAATAGCGCTATTTACCGCTTTTTTCTTAATTAAATATATTGTAGGTTTTTGTGATTCCCACGGATAAGAATCTTTTTTTGTAGGGACCTTTACAAATAACATTTTATTTTATTGAGCAGTGATTATATCGTTTATTCGACGACGACGACGGAGTTCCAATTGCTGCGTTCCTGGTACGGTGGAACACATAGAATGGTGTACAGGAGAAACGCCTAACAGTTTAAGAATTATTGCAATAGGTCTAGTAGTTTTTGAGAAAACCTCATCCTTAAAAACTCTACTGTACCTACACCTTTAGTTAGATAGACACCTAAGAGTTAAAACTATGTACTGTGAAAAAATTATTAAAATCGGTCCAGTAGTTCTTGAGAAAATCGCAACCTTATTGAGGGCTGTATACTTATCTTCGTCTTCGACTGTAACATTTCTAAATAATATGTTGCAATGAATGAACTATAAATGAGGTAGTTACTTATCTCTATCTTCGTGTGTACCTACCGACCATTTCGCTAATATTTGCTCTATGCATTTCTTTCGAAACTATCTGCCATTCATTTGTTCAAATATACTTAAACAGCACTTTCTATATTATCATTGCAATCAAAAACAAAATATCATCTAATTTTCACAGTTACATTGAAATATGAGTGAAAAAGTAGCACTTTCCCACAAAGGCGACAATAGATAATTTGATCGTTTTCAATGTAAGAATGTCCCATTAAATAGTCGTTACCGGACCACCCTAGTCACAAGTGGCCAATAAACCATAATGCACTGTAAGCACATTGACGTAAACATAGATATAAACTTGTTGTAGTTTGTAATAACAAAAGAAATATTTTTGGAGGGATGTAAGTAATTTCAAAAGACTGCCACATTTCAATGGAGCTTTGCCCCACCTACAAAACTACGTGACCATTCAAGCTGCACCTATCATTTTGTTGGCGACTTATTACAGGTTTCATATTGCATAATCATACTCAGTACCATTTTCTACTACTCTCGCAACTCCTATAGAAGAATAACAAAAACAATGAATAAATCGCTTCGATTTCTTACTATTTTCTGAATTCTTAATATGGCTTTTTTTTCGAATCGCAACTTGTACAAAACTTTATTTTAAACCAATAATTTTAATAAAAAACGGAGATATTTTTACATTTATTCGTTATCTTGTACAACTTGCGGTTGATGGTGGGGCAGAATCTGGCATTGTCATTTACATTTTTTTTCCTTTACTTGTGCTGTAAGACCTAGCTTCTTGCGAGTACACACACATTGAAAACGATCGTACAAGTCAAGCAATGCTGGGCGAGGTCAGTACCTGGGTAGGTGATCGCTAGTGACACTTTCATCTGAGCCCCTCCGTGCCTCGGGGCGCACGTCTAGCAGTTGGTCCCGCTTGTTGTCGCTTGACAGCAGTCGTTAGGTCACGTCAAAGGCCTGAATAACTTTCACAAATAGGTTTGGTCACTAAACCACACGAGAAAAGAAAGACCTTATAGGTATATAGGTTGAGTTTTTTGCGTTTTCATACAAATATGCGAGAAAATGCGACATAATAAACACCGATATCTTTTGATTGCGTTGATGTAGAAAGTTGATTTTTTAACGGTTACATGAGGTTGCAGACCTGAGTATTTGGTATTAATTTCAACTTGATCCGTCCACGCGTTTCTGAGATATAGGCCTTGACAGACAGACGGACAACATAGTGATCATATAAAGTTTTTTTTTTCATTTTGAGGCTAGGGAACTCTAATAAGAATGATTGATTCAGTATTTGAGATTATAGATGACTATTTAAACGCATGCATGGTGTGTGTCGCTGGTTCCGCATGAGGGATAAAGTCTAGATTACTAACAATAGTAATAGTTGTGTAATACATAGTTATTAAGTAATTGTGTATTATTATTATTATATTATTTTAAAAGATGTGCTGCTGAGAGTTTTTTGCCACTTTTTCTCCTCAGCGTTGGCACCTTTTCCTTGCAAAGTGGTGTAAATGTAAATTAAAAAATATTTTGACGTGCAAAAATGTACACAACGTGCTTACTTGCAATAAAGAAATTTGACTTTGACTTTGAGGGTTGACTCAAACACTGAATCAATCACGTAACAGTCATTACTTAAACTGATACTAATCTATCACGGTTAATTTGACACACATTTAGTCGAGACCCGTGACAAATGAACGTAGAAACTGGTCAAGTGTATCATTGTGATGAGAAAACAAGTTCCGTAGAATCATCATCAGTCTATTTATATTGCCCCACTGCTCGGGCACAGACCTTCCCTTACATCGAGAGAGCTCGGGCCATGATCCACCACGCGGGCCTAGTGCGGATTGACGGATTTCACATACCTTTGGTTTTTTTCTTCTTCTAGGGCATGAAGGTTTCATTGCGATGTTTTCCTTCACCGTTTTTAGAGCACTCGGTAAATGTACGTAAGTTTTTCCTTCGAAAAAAACCGGGGATTGGTACATGGCTGGGAATCAAACCTGGGACCTCCGTATCGCAAGTCCATTGACCCAACCACTGTGCCACCGAGCTCTCCGTAGAATATAATCAAGAAATAATCAGAAATTATTTCAATTTCAATATTAAAAAACGTACAAATCTTTAAATTGTATTGGAATTTCTGTTTGTAGATCTCTAAATGTTGATTTTAAACGACCTCATGAACAAACACTTTAAAAAAACTTAGTTCAACTACATAACTGAATTAAAATCTATGTACAATTGCTCTACCTGGTCCAGATGTCGTATCCCTCTGGCTCTATTGATAGAGAACTCTAACCCTAAGCCCAAATCAAGTCTCTTATTTCGTAAAGATAGATAGATAATCATTTATTCGTTAAACATATTGTAGAGAAATACAAAAAAGATGTATCACTGTACGCCAAGTCCAACTAGTCAAGAGTTTACATTCGTATGTAAGTTTGGAAACAGAGACAATTATACAAAGACAATGGTTACACAATGACAAAAACATGATACTAACTTAATTGGCATAATTATAGTAAGCAATATAATAAAATTAAAAGTATAATAGTAAAATAAAATGATTCTAAGGAATCATTAATGTGATAAATAAGTAGTATCTAAGGATACTACTTATTTATCACATATATTGTATGGCTGTAATGGAGGCCATGTCATTCTGACCAAAATCAAACCATTCACCACCCATTTCACACACAATCATTCTACTCTATTTCATTCCGACCATTCATTACAAGTTAAACAAAAACTACTAACATTTTAAGCTTTTCTGTGATTATTGCGTAGTTATTTTCATATTATTAGATCGGATCACTTTATTTTCACAATGATGAACAGGTTCGATCAATCAGTTCCTTCAGTGTTACATCACAACAGGTAATTAGACGATCATATTTGTTTACAAAATAAGACACTTGATTTGGGCTGCAGTATTATTTTAACTTATCTTAAGGTATCTTACTTCTGTCCTTTTTTTAATTAATAAAGATATAATTAAGAAAGTTTGGTTATTATGTAGGTAATTAAAATCAACCTAATAAAAACTAAATTAAGTAAATATATGAACAGTATCAAAATCGGTATAAAATTATTACAGGCACTACAATTTTAACTAAATTATAAAATAATAAACTTGTTTTTTTCTCAACTTTGTGTACATACATACGTATGTTTTATCTTAATATAGCATTTAAAAAAGCTACTCGCGGAATCCTAAAAAACTCATTTTGCCAATTCAATGGCCGTTTATCGCACAAATTTATTTCACCGTTACATCTTATACAAATCCTATTCATGTGAATTACGACGGTAGTCTGTCAAATTGTCTTCAATAATGAACACTCTGTCCGAAAATGCGTTGTTTTTTGTCCAAAAATAAGCGCTTTTTATCCGAAAGTAGGAATTTATGGTACGGATAATTGAAGTAAAGATTTTTATTTTTTCATTTTAGATACTTAATTGTAAAACACACAAATACTATGGCACGAAAACGATAAATTAATAAGTAATAAAAAAAAATACGAATATAAATAAAAAAAATTGGGGCCAAATCGCTGCCCTACGGGAGAGTGCCCAAAAGGCTGGCGACGTTACCTCGTTGTATAGCCAGCGATATACGCTGGCCGAGGTAAGCGCCAGCCCTTTGGTCACCCGACGAGTCAATTAGGCGCGACGACAGTTCCTTGAACAGTAAATATGATTTTGGGTTCTCTTGAAAATGCCGGGAAACGACGGTTGCGAAATTATTTGATAATTTTCCTTTTAATGTCTACAGGAGCTATTTTGTGTTTAATATCACGTTAAATTAATCAGAAAATGTTCGCGAATGACAGTACGATGACATTATCGGATTATTTATGCAAGATCTGAAGTTTTAAGCTTTTATCAAGAGTTCCCGCTACAAGCTCGGGAGTGAACGTGACTGTCGAGCTGCTTCGTCCAGAGTGATGACGCTACGGCGACTCCTCTGGATGAAGACATGAAGACGCGGCTACCCAGGGTGAAGACGCTACTGCGACTGGAGGAAGATAGAAGACTATTGAATATATTGAATTTTCTGTAACATGACATTGGCAAATGACGAATTGTCGAGTCCATTAATAAAATTAATAAATAAAGATGATTTTACTATTTCATTAGCATTACGAATTTAATCTCAGATCAATTTGTTCTCATTGTCAAGTTAATTAGGCGTGACCAATATTAGGCTTATGGTGACACTTCACTTAGCTATTCGTATTTGCTATTGGATGTTTGTCGTATTTGTCAAATACTTGACGTACAGCTAACAGCACAAGACGCGCTAGTTTTTTAGTTCTACCGAAGACGCGAACGAAGTCCGGCAAACGAATGCTAACATACGAGGGCGCGCAACTTTATAATGATCTACCTACAGCAATAAAGTAAACAAACTCTTTTAATGAATTTAAAAAACAGTTATCAAAACATATCCTTTTGCAAAGGTAGCCTATTAATTTAATTAATAACCTACTAATTTATTAGTGAAGTGTAATATTTACTTGTATTTTATAGATCGAAGTGAACGTATACTTTTAATTTACTTTTACCTTCTTCTCATGTAAGTGACTTGTAATTTGTCTTTAATGAGAATAAAGAATCTTTAAACTGAACAGCAGATCTAGTGTAACACTTTTGACTTTGTACCGATCTTAATATCTGCGTCGTAAGGGTTAAAATCGTACTGAAAGTGTTCCAATTGATCTGCTGTGTTGTCTGTACATACAAATAACACGAATATTTAGTCAAGTATACCAATTACACATGGCAATTATGACAAATACGCAAATGCGAATAGCCCAGTCAAGTGCCACCATTAGATATTTAAAGAAAAATCTTATTTCATTTATTTTACTTATTCATGTTAGAAATCCAACACCTTAGCACGATTTTTAGATTCAAGAATCGTGCTTATCGTACAAAATGGCTTACACGTGTGTCCAATGTACCAGGCGCACAGAGGTAGCGTGAAAGTCTTTGCAACGAGCTTTATAAGCACTAACTTTCTTCAGCAGCAGTATTCCGGGTCGCGGGTCACGCCCTCGAATGTCAAGGCTGATAGAGCGATGTAACTTGTCTGGTTTTATGATAACCTGGTAGTCGTTTTGTGCGAAGAGTCAGCAACAAAAGCAGATTCGCTTAACAGTCAACCCCTATTGTTAAGGGCCTTCCATGAGCCAACTAGCGCCGCCAATCTTGAAAAAATAATATCTTCCAATTTAATAAATTTTATTAAAAAAGCTATTTACAAAATGTTTATTAGGATAAATACTATTTTTCAATATGTATATATATACAACTTACCGAAATTGAATCACGTTATAAATAAGCACTTAAAAATAGTATTTATCGTAAAATTGGAAGATATTATTTTTATAAGATTGGCGGCGCTAGTTGGCTCATGGAAGGCTCTTAATAAAATACTTTGTTTCTTAAAGACAATTATTTTTTTGAGAATTTTTACGCAATTAACACCTTTTAAAATATACAAGAGGTTAAAAGAGGTTTAAAAAGTTAACTTTTGGGTTAATTCGACGTTATTATTTTGACAGTGAATAGTGCCTGGCCTAAACAATGATGAGATGTTGTATTCAATGAAAGTGAAATGATAATAATTTCACCATTGTACCAGTTATTAAACAATAGAGATTTGTATCTCGAGGTCGGTTCAAGCACTTGTGTATGGCCTACTGAATTACAATACAAGTATAGAGACACCCAAAAAACTCGCGCTTAAACCTACAGAGATTTTTTTTTTTTTGGAAAATTCTTCCCAGTGGGAAAGGCAAAGCCAACTAGGGCATACAGCCTGGTCTGATGTTAGTAGAATGTCTGAATTCTTATAAATACATACATATATACGAAGATAACCTAACCTAAAACTACGCACAACCCTCCCAAACCCCTAAACGAAATAACTCAGCACGTCTAATCAAGTTACCATTTAACACTGACCCAATAGACAGAAATCGGTACAAATGACAATGCCAGATTCTGCCCCACCATCAACCGCATGACGAACAAGATAACGAATAAATGTAAAAATATCTCCGTTTTTTATTAAAATTCTTGGTTTAAAATAAAGTTTTGTACAAGTTGCGAGTCGAAAAAACAGCTTCATTAAGAATTCAGAAAATAGTATGGAATCGAAGCGAATTATTCATTGTTTTTGTTATCATTTTCTACTACTCTCGCAACTCCTACTGATTGTGATTATGCAATATGAAACCTGTAATAAGTCCCCAACAAAATGATAGGTACAGCTTCAATGGTATCGTAGTTTTGTAGGTGGTGCAAAGCTCCATTGAAATGCGGCAATCTCATTTAATCCGCTCTAATTAATTTTTTATAGCCTATGTCACTTCTGCAATCAAGACGAATCTAACGACACCTCATAATATGTTAAAATCCATCAAGCCGTTTAGGCTGTACGGCGTGCTAGAGAATTAGATATACATAGTACGTGTCGGGTCGCAAAGAGTCGAAAAAACAGCTTCATTAAGAATTCAGAAAATAGTATGAAATCTAAGTGAATTATTCATTGTTTTTGTAATTATCCCCAACAAAATGATAGTACAGCTTCAATGGTCTCGTAGTTTTGCAAGCGAAAAATTCTATCACCGATAAGCGCATAGAGACAGGGGTACCGTATTAAAGAGATGCGTCCATGTCAATAATATCTCGTTACACGTGTCGCGAAGCAATTTTGGGCTCATGTGCCGGCAGACACGGGCGCCCTCCTGTTACAGGTCTATGGAGTAAGTGGTCTGTGCCCTTTAATATCAGAATCATGGATCGAGAAATCGAAAGTATTTCTTCGCCCTATCAGAGATGAAAGTCCAGTCTGAAGTGGGTCAGTGAAAACAGCATCTAAGCGCATGCGCATAGGTATACAATGCACACGGCTATGCTAAACTGTTGACGCGCAATTAAGTTTAATAAGACGAAAGTTGTACAATAGAAACGTTTAGGTTACTCTACTGACGTGGGATTATGTTGTTGGGGTCTGTAAATTTTATACAATGTGAAAAGACATTGCCACATTTCAATGGAGCTTTGCCCCACCTACAAAACTACGTGACCTAAATGGTCCTATCATTTAGCTGTACCTATCATTTTGCTGGGAACTTATTACAGGTTTCATATTACATAATAATAATCAGTATAATTTTCTACTACTCTCGCAACTCCTATAGAAGAATACCAAAAACAATGAATAATTCGCTTCGATTTCTTACTATTTTCTGAATTCTTAATTAAGCTGTTTTTTTTTCGAATCGCAACTTGTACAAAACTTTATTTTAAATCAATATTTTTAATAAATAACGGAGATATTTTTACATTTATTCGTTATCTTGTACAACTTGCGGTTGACGGTGGGGCAGAATCTGGCATTGTCATTTACTTACATAAATACGAGTATACAGCCAATTAATTAAACCTCCATCCTTTCGTTTCGGTAAGCATAATACACTCGAAATTTTAAAACTTAATCCTTTCTATAAACATAACCCTCACCGTTTCAGCAGTCGGTTAAAAATGTAATTGAAACGAGTTCTCGGATTATCAGAAACCGGGTGACACACTGAGAGTAGGGTAACATGCCCCGTTGTGTTCACTGCGATTTAATGCTCGCATTCCGCGTGTGGTTTGTGTAGTGCGACAGGTCCCCGAGATCATTGTCTCGGTAAACGTGACTGGTGCAGTTTAAAACGCAGTTGCTTTTATTGGCCGCTCTATAAAGTCTCTGTTTAATTCATTGGTGCAAAATAACATAGATTTACGTACCTTTTATTTAAGAAAATCTATAAGAAGCTGTATTGCGATTTATTGTAAAATATTCATTGTAGAAAATGATTTTCTAAGACTATTTTGTATTGTTCTTTGCCATTTTTATTAAAGTTACTGTGCATAATTAAGTACATAAATATGATGCCAACGAAACGCTATTTTGTTCAAAATATAATTTAATTTCATCAGTCTAAAATTCATGACAGTCTCATTTTCTCACTTTCTCTAAAGGGCAAAGCTTTGAATATAGCTTTGAAATAAGTTGACAATGTGTATTCTCTCTATTTCGAGTATGATTATTAAATTCCTTATAAATACGAATAATTTGTGAAATATAGGTAAATGACTTAGATGTACATAATTGCAAGTTCGCAGTAAGTTTTGTTAGCAAGTGAGTGCCTAAAAGGTTAGGTACAAGGCTTGTCATTGGTGCCATTTTGCTCGCTAGAAGAGCCAGATTACACTCACCAAGCATGAAATCTGTGGTTACTGTTTTTACGTATTCTTGAGCAAACGAACTTACCATAGTAGATAACTTGTGGTGGATTGGATTCTACTTAGATAATTTATTTTACCACGCGAAAAGAATTTCGCAACCGTCGTTTCCCGCCATTTTCAAAAAGACCTTTATTCACCTTGTTTTGTCATTTGTTTCAGCATCTAACAACATGGACGACTGACTGCAGCGCAGTGTGACCACACCCTAATATTAGTGACACCCAGACTGACAAGTGAAGTGACACGTGACACACTGATTGATACCAAAAATGGAGCTCAACACTCGAGTTCTGGCGACAGCGGCATTTCTAATCATTGGTAAGTTATTTATTTAGTTTATTAACGGATTCGACAGTTTGACATTTGC
Organism: Tachystola acroxantha; assembly: GCA_963506565.1. Taxonomy (NCBI): domain Eukaryota; kingdom Metazoa; phylum Arthropoda; class Insecta; order Lepidoptera; family Oecophoridae; genus Tachystola; species Tachystola acroxantha. Next base: position 1,475,327 of record OY735892.1, on the reverse strand, counting down.
CAATGACATGTTTTACACAATATTCATAAGATAGCATAGTCTTCTCTCTTCCTCCAGAGCAGTCCCCGTAGCGTCTTCACTCTGGACGAAGCAGCTCGACTACAACGAAAAAAGCTATGTACATAATGTTTGATACAATTAATGCTATTTTTTAAATGCTTATTTATAACGTGATTCAATTTCGGTAAGTTGTAGTTCGCATAATAGCGAAAAACGGCCGTTTTTGGCATATTTGTGAACTACTACTTAGCTTGTCGCAATTATGCCATATGTTGTATATTGAAAAATAGTATTTATAAGATAAGATAAATATTCTTTATTGCAAAGTAAAAAGAATTCCCCAAAGAAATATGCTAATACAGTTAGTATCACAATTGGCGGTCTTATCGCTTAAAGCGATCTCTTCCAGACAACCTTTGTTTACAGAATTCAGCGGATGAATAGGTAGTTTGTTGAGCAATAATTAATAAATATTTATCCTATTTAAGATTGTGTGCATAGCTTTTTTAATAAAAATGATTAAATTAGAAGACATTATTTTTTTAAGATTGGTGGCGCTAGTTGGCTCGTTTAAGGCCCTGAATGAAATACATTAAAAAACAGGGGAAATGTAACGATGGCGGTTAAAATGTATGAATCTCTATGAAAGATGACAGACTGGACGCCGAGCGGTTGCCGCTCCCTTGCTTACCGTTGACTCTCCGTTACAGTGCTATCAACTTAAGCTGAGAATTGCATTTGTGTGAGTGCACACCGATAGTGTAGATTGGCAATCGGCTTGTGGCGCGGCGCGTCCCGCGCATGGTTTAAACCAGTTTATACTAGTTTATAGCAAGCGGCCTGAGGCAACACTCACACAAATGCAATTCTCAGCTTAAGTTGATAGCAGTGTACTGCGTTTAGCCTATCATCTTTCATAGAGGTTCAAACTTTAAAACTACCTCTATGATTAATATATTCTGGTTTTAGTTGAAATATCGAAAAATGTATCTCAGATTTATTTCCTACGACAGTTGATTGATGCAACAAATAAAAAATAACAGTCAAATTATAAAAAAAATAAAACAGTTACTTTACCTACTGCCATCTATTGCTAATCTTTGAAAAATCACTTAATTGAAAGGATAATTTAATTTAACACCAAAACTAATGTAACAAATTAGTTTAACTAATAACAAAACTAGTTTAGTGATAGCAAGATTAATAGGGCCATTAACACGTCTCGTTACCCCATTTCACTACTATTTCAAATGGATGAACAAACATTTCTATTATATGAAATATAGTGTCAAATTAATCGGTTAATTGACTCATCTAACCAGAAGATTAAATATATACAAATAGGAAAACTGTGTTAGCAGAATGTACCTACAAGATATTTGAACAAAAAATAATAAGGCCTGTGGTACACTTTTTATTTTATTTTTATTTATTTAATCTTTGTTACATTTTATGTATCGGGCGAACTTAATGTCTTGCGGCATTGTATTTTCTACCTTGGGGCATGCAGAGATTGTTTGGGCTGGTGTAACACAAAGATATTATAATAAAAACACTACGTACACTTCGTACACTGGTTATAGCATTTATTTCAATGTCTTGACGCAAGGTGTCCGCTGTACATGTTTTTTTATGATATATGTTGTTTTGTGTATGCTTTATTGTACACTTAGAAAGGGTTGAAATTATCTCAAAATTTACTTGGCTGATTTTTTACATGTACGTACTCTAAACTATGTAGGTACACTACTTTCAAAATAATTATTTTCTAGGTTTTTTTAGTGATTGGTTAAGAATTTATATGCGGTGTTGCTGATTATTGTATTAAATAATTATGGTTCTTCTGGTGATAAGGCCGCCATTATGGTACAGTCGAAGACAGAGCTAAGTATACAGGGGGCCTCAATAAGGTTGAGATTTTCTCAAGAGCTACTGGACCTATTTTAATAATTATTTTACAGTACATAGTTTTACCTTTTATCTATCTAACAGTGAAAATATTATTGCAATTTTTGAGTAGTTTTTGCGAAAGTCTCAACCTTAAAAACTCTACTGTACACCTTTCTCTGAGTTCCACCGTACCTATGTTATTTGAGTTGGATGTTCAAATTTTCAAATTATATTTTAAACCTATACTTTAAGCTTGACCACAGAAAATTATCGATATCCCACGGGAAACTTTAAAACAGCAAACGTCGCGGGACGGAAACTAGTTACAAATAATTCACACTCTCACTGTACCACCATCTTTATATGTTTACCGGCATCTTAATCGCTTCTCTAATGATATTCAACGCGTGGATCAATGATCTATAGATCGCGATCCATGACGCGTGCGCACCGCACAGCTGTCAATAACCGTTAGCAATGTTAGTATGACACTCTCGATTTGATCGATCTGTGGATCTATAAACTTTAATGGAGGAAAAAAATTCGCCGCGCTCTATGGAGAGAGCCGAAAATATATTTATTTTGTTTGGGGATAGTTTGCTGCATTGAGTGTACGGGGAGGGATGTTAGATAAATTGGATGTTGTATGTGTGGTATTGTATGCCAGGATCGCTATGTGTGCTATTGTATGCCAGGATCACAAATATCACAATGTGTATTGCATGCCAGGATCGCTATGTGAGCTATTATAAGCCAGGATATGTAGGCTATTGTATGCCATTATCGCTAAGTGTGATACTGTATGCCAGGATCGCTAAGTGTGCTATTGTATGCCAGGATATGTAGGCTATTGTATGCCAGGATCGCTAAGTGTGATACTGTATGCCAGGATCGCTAAGTGTGCTATTGTATGCCAAGATCGCTATGTGTGCTATTGTATGCCAGAATCGCAGCAGATGGAAGTCCATCGTCTCTGCCTACTCCTGCGGGAATTAAAGGCGTGAGCTTATGAATTAATGATAGAACAAGTCTCAATCTTTGTTGTCACTTTCACTCTCATACGTCAGAAAGAGACAACTGTTTTATAAAATGTTCGTCTTCTATTAAAAATTTAAACAATTGAACAACAATAGCAGAGACTCGAAAAATTGTCATGCAAGAGCGATGTCATATCTGTAATGTAAATACGGCTATCTCCATCGGCGATTTCTTGCTCCATGATAAACGTGCTATTTTGAATAAAAAATTGGCGCCTGCGCCTAACTTTAAACAGATTAAGATAATGAATCTGGAATCTTTTTTTTAAGTGGTAGTAATTTATCTTAATTTATTTACCTAAAATAATTTATCTAGGTCTGAGTTATTAATTAAGACATCAAAAAGACGCTTGCACTTACGATGTTTTTAAATATTTACAGTTTTATCAACAGTTATACTTAAAGTCTTTTTTCTAAACGAATTACATTTGGCAAGTTGAACTTATGACCCGTCTGATTGAGGCTTTCTAATTAAACACAATTGCTGTTATTCATAAACCTAGTTAAACCTAACTTCCTTTAAATCGTGTTGCTATCCATTTCTTCTTCTTCTCCGTCGTTACACTCTTGGCAGAGTGGTCGTCGTGGTCGTCATTTCAGTCGCAGTGACCCGCCTCACAACACGTCGCCACTCGTCTCTGCCGGCTGCCCTCCTGGTGCAGACGTGTAGAGGATCGGCCACAGCTGCCCTGATCTGGTCCGTCCATCGCGTCGGCGACCTGCCGACCCCTGCTATCCCTTTCACACTTCGTTAAAAGAGGTTAAGATAGAACGAGACCACGACACACTAGTGTGGGGACTAGAGTGTTAGCTACACTCCTTAAAATATAAGTCATCATTGTTTCTAGGTTTAAGTTAAAACTGTACAAATTTTTGGTTCTAAATAAATTATTATTTAAGGGACATGGTAAACAGTGGCGTAACTTTAAATCACGTTTATGAATGGCTAGAAAAGTATGAAAAGTATACTGGGGCCTCAATAAGGTTGAGATTATTTCAAAAACTACTGGACCGAATTTAATAATTCTTTTACAGTTACATGGTTTTAACTTTTATCTATCTAACAGTGAAAGAATTTTTGCAATAGGTCAAGTAGTTTTTGAGACAATCTCAACCTTAAAAACTCTCCTGTACACCTTTCTCTGTATTCCACCGTACCAGGAGATAATAAGTAACGAACACTGACACGGCTTGAAACTACTTCCCAAAGTTCTTGAACCCTGGTACTGTCTGTCGACTAGTTTTCTATGTAAAGACCAAATATGTTAATGGCAAAACCTTTTTCAATTCCTTACACCCTAGTACATGATCTCACCTAGTAAAGGAAGACTCTGTGTTCCTACCTACTTTGCCAATTCTCATTTTTGATTCGGTCATGGCCGCTAAAAGATTATCACTGTCACTCATATGCTACATAGTTTTTGAGATAATCTCAACCTTAAAAACTCTCCTGTACACTTTTCTTTGTGTTAAACCATACCACGTGTTGGTACTTAAACATAGTAAACACGTACGGCGCGTTACACTGAACTGATTTTTTTTATTCGCGAATAAAACTTAACGGTAAATCTGCACGTTGTGATATACAGTTTAAACCCGAATTGTATACGTATACCGCAGCCCAAATCAAGTGTCTTATTTTGTAAACAAATATCATACTCTGTACAACGGTGAAGGAAAACATCGTGATGAAACCTGCACGCCGTAGAAAAAAATCTAAGGCATGTGAAATCCGCCAATCCGCAGTGGGCCCGCGTGGTGGATCATGGCCCCAGCTCCCTCGATGTAAGGGAAGGTCTGTGCCCGAGCAGTGGGGCAATATAAATAGACTGATGATGATGATGATGATCATACTCTAATTACTTGTTATGTAACACTGAAGGAGCTGAGTGATTGAATCTGTTCATCATTGTGAAAATAAAGTGATCCGATCTAATAATATGAAAATAACTATGCAATAATCACAGAAAAGCTTAGAAATGTTAGTAGTTTTTGTTTACGAAATAAGAGACTTGATTTGGGCTTAGGATTAGAGTTCTCTATCAATAGAGCCAGAGGGAAACGACATCTGGACCAGGTAGAGCATTTGTACATAGATTTTAATTCAGTTATGTAGTTGAACTGTTGAGTGACCAGATATAATAAAATAAAATAATAATAATAATATATATAATGTGAAAATAAGTCCCCGTAATTTTGATCTAACTTATCTTTGCCGTTCCGAAATTAATATGCCCATACATCGACATACTCGTAATTATTTGGTCAACTGCAAACATAAGTTTGTAGTAAGATTTTTTTATTTATAAGTAGATGTAACTACTCTACAAATGACATTGCCACATTTCAATGGAGCTTTGCCCCAGTTACAAAACTATGTGACCATTTAAGCTGTACCTATCATTTTGTTGGTGACTTATTACAGGTTTCATATTTCATAATCAGTATCATTTTCTACTACTATCGCAACTCCTATAGAAGAATAACAAAAACAATGAATAAGTCGCTTCGATTTCTTACTATTTTCTGAATTCTTAATTAAGCTGTTTTTTTCGACTCGCATGATGTACAAAACTTTATTTTTTAAACCAATGATTTTAATAAAAACGGATATATTTTTACATTAATTCGTTATCTTGTACATCATGCGGTTGATGGTGGGGCAGAATCTGGCATTGTCATTTACAGTTTCCGAATGTTTACCTTTGCTTGTGTTAAAATTAAATTAGGCACTCTCGTGGCTACGCAATTGTTTAATAAAATCATTATTATGTATTTAGTAAATTTTAGTACTTAATTTTCCGGAACGTAGTAAGTAAGTAGGTACGTTCCGGCAAAATTATCTTTTAATCGCGTTTTAAGCACATTTAACTGTTTTGTTTGATCGTTTAACTGTAATCTTAATACGTAAAATGTTTAATACATGATGGTAACACTTACTTCATTTGTAATAAAAAGTAAATTAGCAGCTTAAGACTTCGTATGCACGGATTAACAGTTTTTCTACGAAGGCTACAGCACTAACTACTAAAATTAAACGTCTTAAAAATATATAGCAATCTTGGGGTGTCTATTTAGAGACTGATGAATACCGATACACGATTGGACAAACTTCGCTCGATAGAAAAAAATCGCAAACATATTATACGCCTTCCATGTCTTTTAAAATGAAAATATATTTTGTATGAATAACTATTTCGGTTTAGACATAATTTTCATTTTAAAAGACATGGAAAAGGTCTGCGATTTTTTTCTATCGAGTGAAGTTTGTCCAATCGTGTATCGGTATTCATCAGTCTCTAAATAGACACCCCAAGATTGCTATATATTTTTTAAGACGTTTAATTTTAGCAGTTAATGCCTTCGTAGCAAAAGCTGAAAAACCACGCATACACAGCCACAAATAAAATAACATAACGTCCCTTAGCTAACAACACCGCATAAGTCATTTTTACCAACTTTACAGGAGACGAAAAAAACTGCCAACTGTTGAGAGGCCAACCGCCTTGCGCGCTGTCACTACTTTTCGAATTACGGCTTCTGATTGGCTGAAATCTACATTATGTGACCAATGGTTAGACGCGCAGTGAGCAGCTCCATATAAAGGCATTAAAGGCTTTTTGAAAATGGCGGGAAACGACGGTTGCGAAATTATTTAATAATTTTCAGTATAATGTCTACAGTGGGTGTTTTGTGTTTAATATCACGTTAAATTAATCAGAAAATGTTCGCGAATGACAGTATGGTGAAGTTATTGGAGACTTCAAGCAGGATCTGAAGTTTGGCGCCATGGTCAAGATTCCCACTACGAGCTCGGGAGTGAACGTGACTGTCGAGCTGCTTCGTCCGCAGTGATTGACGCTACGGCGTCTCCTGTGGATGAAGACATGAAGACGCTGCTACCCAGGGTGATGACGCTACGGCGACTCCCCTGGAGGAAGATAGAAGACTATTATACATTGAATTTTCTGTAACATGACATTGGCAAATGACGAACTGTCGAGTCCATTAATAAAATAAATAGAATAAAATAAGCTAGGGGACGTAATAAATATTGGTCGGTCCGCAAGTCAGTAGAATATAAACCACATTACACCGCAAATTATAAAAAGAACTGTTTGTATGACAACGGCTTATCGTTTACCTCCTTAAGAGCTACCTTAAGCTGCCACCACTAATCATGAGATTTCCTTCAGTCGCCACTAATTGCGACCAGTTTGTGAATCCGACAAATGAGGAGAATCTTATGTGTTGGCAATAGGGATTATTTTGCAATGACTTTCGTCGTCGACTGTACACGATGAAACTGGACCGGAAATGTATGATCGATGCGTTTGTGGAAGAAACTTGGATTTATGCGGTTTGAAGACTTGTTTGGGTCAGTTTGCTAGATAGAAGGTTCCGGGTTCGATTGAATTTTTACAGCGCTGCACACCTCGGTGTCAGCTCAGCTGAAACATGCACCTTTTGCCACACCACTTAGCATAACTACATTAGTTTATAACTTACTACTTGATTGATTTTTTGTAAGCTTATGTAATTGGTGTATGGCAATAAACATATTTTCTATTCTATTCTTCTATTAATTAAGAAAAACTTGACTAGTTCAATTTGAAACAATGTATATAACATAAACACTTATGTATTGCATAACGACATCTTGGATGAATAAATGTTATCCATATCATATCATATCGAGATCGATGGGTATACCCAAATTTTTTGGCGTAAGCGTAACTAACGCCATCTATTAAAAACGGTTGACCGTTTTGGTTTTTAAAAAGGTACCTGTAGAATAAGATAAGATTTAGGAGATCCTAAACAACTAGATACACAGTCTGCCTTCTAAAAATGTCCGAGCGCAAAGAAGGTCCAAACGGATGAATGGACCCTCATTTGTTTTTTTGGATATTATTTGGACGTTAACAATGGACCCTTATTTGGACGTTTTTTAAATTGTTTTAGTAAGACCTCTGTGTATCTAGTTGTTTATAGGAGATCAATGGGTATACCGAAAAAATTACATAATTTTTTTTTTAATTTATTATGGCATGGCCCAATGTTATCGGCCAAAATGTCTTTGAATTCACAATACCATATAGGTACGTTTAGTAGATGTCTATAACTTATTGTGTGTATTAATATAATCTGTAAAATGAGTCAGATTCTGTATGTGTTTTTGTAATTGTAGCGATTTAAACTAATTATAATTACTTTTAAGTTGAAGCTTCCACGAAAGAAGCGGGATCGAGAGAGATAATTGTGCGTAAAAATGCAATTTGTTAGCTGTTCGTTCATTGAACCGATTGTCTTTAATAACAATAGTAATACTGTTACGGATTCGCGTAATAATTTATCTTTTACTAGCTGTATCCGCAACTTCGTTTGCGTAGAGGAGGCTGATTGAGAGGATGGAGGGGAGATCAGGAGGCAGATCTTCCTCTCTGGATCCTTGTTTCCACATCACATACCGCCATGGCTTATAGCCTATGAGCTGTTCGGATATTTAAGCTATCTCCTAGTGAAACTCCCATCAAAATCCCTTCAGTAGTCATGGCGTGATACTTGCACAAAGTCACAGACAAACATACAAAAATTCTAGAAATTAGTTTTTTGGCATCTAATAAATCAGTATCGATCCTAAAACACATTACAATTATTCTTTAAAAAAAATATCCAATGTACAGACACAACTTTTTTACAGTCTTATTATATGTATAGATTAACTACCTATTTATTTATTTGGAAAAATCTAAAAATTACATGTAACATTAAAAACTAAATGAAATAAACTAAAACTATATGTTTAGATTGCAGACTAAGGCGCGTATTCATAAACGTGATTTAAGGCGCTACTAGCTGTCACACTCAAGCGCGACATCTTCTGTCTCACGCTTGAGTTTGACAGGTTGCCCCTTATGATCTTACTAAGATAACATAACCATTAATGTGATATTAAACCTTACAGCTTATCATATTTCCTACTATCTACTTGTTTATGTGGTCTTGGTAACGTATGTACCGTAAGCCCTACATCGATTCTCGGTAAAGACAATTTTGTGGGAGTACCAGGAAAGCAGAAATGCACGGTGGTCGCTACGAAGGTTTAACTTTAACGCGTTAGCTGTTAGGATAATGGCAGCAAAAACAAAGGCTCTGATCTCCTGGTGAATGTTAACGGTAAACGTTGGGATATGATGCATTTGAGTTCTTGGCATGAAATTATGAAAGTACTAGGGAAGCAGAAGCGTACAGTGGTATTTTGAAGGACTCAGAATAAAAGCTATCGAAGATAGTCTTGCGATGTCGATCTAAACCTCTGGAATATTGTGGTTGATTGTTTCTGAACTCCTAGTCAGCTACTTTCATACAGTACATTCAAAAGTGGTCATTTTAGTATGAAAAAGTCTTAGTATTAATAAATGACTCAGCTCAAAAGTCAATCTTGAGAACGACCTCAAGATGCCAATCCTATTAATAAACGTAACTTAGGTGCGCGTTTAGGAATCGGGTATCACGTGAGTAACGCCGTATTAATAAACAAAACTCAGTTCTCAAGAGAACTGTCAAATTCACACTTGAGAACATTATTTGCTGATTGCATGCGAATCGCGACTTGAGAAAGACATCACGTGATATGCCCTCAAGATTGGTTTATTAATAAATGACATACTTGAGATAGTGATCACGTCTTGAGAGTGTATCGCTCTTGAGTTTGAGCTCGTTTGATTATAATAATTCCTCTAATCTTAGTAATTTGGTAATTAGGAGGGAAATTAATAATGTGAAAATAACTTTTTTTTGTTAACCTATAAATTGTCCCACTGCTGGGCAAAGGTCTCCCCCCCCCCCCCCCCCCCCCTCCTCTTCCAGCCACCCATCCCTGTATCTAACGACATCGTCTCTCCACCTACGCCGCGGTCTGCCCGACGCCGGCGACCGTCCGATGGCACCCATTCTGTGACAGTCCGGGCCCATGGGTCCGGCTGAAAATAACTTACTTCTTTAAAAATGCTATAAAATTGCAGCTAAACAAGCCAAATAGATAACTGAAAGTAAAATGGTACATAAATAATTTTCTGCTAAATAACTTGCGTATTACATTACTAAAAGATTGTTATTAAAACTAAAACAAGTTATTAAAAGAAATTATTATAGAGCCGTTACTAAATATAGCTTTTCTCAAGACCATCAACTATTTCTTAGAATTCAGAACCAGCTTCCAACGTCTGAGCTAGTTGTTCTCAAACTTTGTCATCACGATAATCTACCAGGTTTTCAATTCATAGGTTTTGTCGATTTTTATTATGTAATCAAATCAAGTGACACTTTATTTATACATAATACAGGGTGTAACGTAAAGGGCATATGAAGCTGAAGGGAGGGTATTCAGTATCGGTAACTGAACAACTTTTGTTCTACAACTTTTCGATTTTTGCGAATTTATTTTTTGTCTTTTCATACATTTCGTACCGGTCAGCTGATCGATTTGTGTGAGACATTAATTTATTTTTATTTTTTATTCGTAAAGTCGTAGAACAAAAGTTGTTTAAAATACGAATAATAAAAAATCTTAAAAATCTGCCGAATAGTTTTTGAAAAGATTGTAAGTCTGTATTTTATATCTTGGCTCAGTGGTTGGGTCAATGGACTTGCGATAAGGAGGGACCAGGTTCGATTCCTAGCTACCATGTACAGTCGACAGCAGATCAATGGTAACACTTGCAGTACGATTTCAAGTCTTACGACGCAAATAGTAAGAACTGTCAAAAGTAAAAAGTAACACTTGATCTGCTGTCGACTGTACCAATGAGTTACCCTCGGTTTTTTCGACGGAGAAACCTCCGCATTCATCGATCTCTTCGTGCACGTTGGACAGTTTGTAGTACACCACAATTGGCCCTTTTTAGGGTTCCGTACCTCAAGAGGAAAAAAGGAACCCTTATAGGACCACTTTGTTAACCGACTTCAAAAAAAGGAGGACATTATCAAGAGAGACATTTTTCTCAGAAACGCGTGTACGTATCAAGTTGAAATCAATTCGAAATACTTAGGTCTATAATCTCATGCAGCTGTGAAAAATCAAACTTCTACGTCAACGCAATCAAAAGATATGGCCGCTTATGTCGCATTTTCCTCCATATATGTAAACGCAATAGAATCAAACCTTATAGGATTGTAACAGGATCGCAGAACATAGAAGGCAGTAACGTACAGTTACAGTTTGAGCATCACCACCTTAGATTCTAAGATGCGAGGTAAAAGTGCAATTAGTGAGACAGCGAGAGTGACACCTCGGGTGAAACCTGGTAATCACAGGTGCCCAGGCTCACCTGGCCACTTAGTGACACCACAATTACACGTAAGCTCTGTACAACGGCTGGTCTGCCCATCTACAGAGCCAGTGGTGTTTTAGATGTATCAAAACTTGTAACTTTTCTTTTATAGTAAGGCCTCTTTACAGCCGCTACTTAATTTATTACGATTTTTAATTAATTATTAATGAATGTAAGTAGTTTAATTACTTTTAGTGACCACTGACACAATACAGTGGGTATGCTGTTTGTCCTTGCTTTTGCCCTGCGACCTTGTCATTCCGTGACACGCTCTTACCAACTGAACCACCACAGGCCACGCCACGCCCACCGAAAATCTTCAACGCTTTATAGTACATACTTAAAGGGTATGTTACGCAATTCCATCTATCGGACAATAGTAGTAATATTCCGACGACCATGTCTAACATTCGGTTAGAAACATGATTTATGATGATGCGCTCCTATTTTTACTTTGTTTGATTTATTGAGAACTATATCATAGAACAAGAGGAAATATACTAAAATGACAGCCTTTTTTTTCTCGTGTGGTTTAGTGACCAAACCTATTCGTCCGAGTTATTCAGGCCGCCCGTAGGCCTCTGACGTGGCCTAACGACTGCTGCCAAGCGACAGCAACCAGGACCTACTGCTTAACGTGCTTTCCGAGGCACGAATGGGCTCAGATGAGTGTCACTTTACCCATCCAGGTTCTGACCTCGCCCAAAGTGGCTTGACTTGTACGATCGTTTTCAACGTGTACTCGCAACTGGACTACGAGCGCCTAAATAAAAAGGACAGTCGTATAGTGTAAGACTTTAAAGAGCTTTATGTTCTTATTTCCTTAGCCATAGGGTTGTAATCAATGTGCTGCCATTTGAATAGTCGACGACACATCACATATAATACATGACGACGTTACGCGAAGGTAATACGGTTTGGTGTAAATTGATGTGCTGTCGATTGTGTTAGTGAAACCTTAAATTAAATTAGCAGAGTGTTGTGAATGCAATAGCTGTCTCTAAAGGGCCCTTCCCTTAACAGAACTATCACATTTAATTTAACATAATACAATGTATGGAGATTTCTCACTTCTTTTCTACACCCAATTCACAAGTGGATGGTAAATTGGACGCGGAATAGTCGTATATGAAAAGAGTTGTGAATTTTCTGTGGTACAGTCGAATACAGAGATAAGTATACAGGGGGCCTCAACAAGGTTGAGATTCTCTCAAAAAGTACTAGACCGAATTTAATCATTTTTTACAGTTACATAGTTTTCACTTTTATCTATCAAACAGTGAAAGAATTCTTGCAATAGGTCAAGTAGTTTTTGAGAAAATCTCAACCTTAAAAACTCTCCTGTACACTTCTCTGTTTTCCACCGTACGGTCGAAGACAGAAAGGTGTACAGTAGAGTTTTTAAGGTTGAGATTATCTCAAAAACTACTTGACCTATTGCAATAATTCTTTCACTGTTAGATAGATAAAAGTTAAAGCTATGTACTGTAAAATAATTATTAAAATCGGTCCAGTAGTTTTTGAGATAATCTCTGATAATCTCCCTATATACTTATCTCTGTCTTCGTGTGCATCAAAGCACATCAAACACTTTGGACCGTTATTATCTGAGTCGTAAGAGTTGAAATCGTACTGCAAGTGTTACCGTTGATCTTCTGTTGCCCGTACCTACAATATAATGTTGAAGCCATCTTTATAAAGAGAGTTCGGTTATGCTATGGTTAGGTTAGGTTCGAGTGAGGATCCCCCGAGAAGGGTCCCCCCGGACACACGCCGGGGTAGTCGCGGAAGTAATTCGCAAGTCTCCCCGTGACTTCGTCATAGGGCGGCGAGACGGAACACCGAGGGGTTTTTAGTCGGTAAGAGTCCGACATAACCATCCTCGCCTCCCCGTGGCAAGGAGGTATCATGATATCTAGATGATTTTCACACCCAAAAAAAAAAGGTTCGAGTGAGGATCGAACCTAACCTAACCATAGCACACGATCCTCACGAAGGAGGCGGCGGAGAGGGCAAGAGAGGTTGACCCATTGTCCGAACGAATCCGCCGCAGGAGAGTCGGGCGGAGGAGGCTGGCGTATGTCCGTAACCTCCCCCCATAATGAGGGCTTCCGGGTGAGTGGACACGGGGTAGTCCAACGCTCGGTAACAGGTCCTCGAGTTGGTCGGCGTGCATGTGTTCCAGCACACCGCTAACAGTCTGATGGGGTCAAAGACCACCGAGAAGGGTCCCCCCGGACACACGCCGGCGGAGTCGCGGAAGTAATTCGCAAGTCTCCCCGTGACTCCGCCATAGGGCGGCGTGACGGAACACCGAGGGGTTTTTAGTCGGTAAGAGTCCGGACCGAGGGGCCCGGACTGTCACAGAATGGGTGCCATCGGACGGTCGCCGGCGTCGGGGCAGACCTCGGCGTAGGTGGAGAGACGATATCGTTAGATACAGGGATGGGTGGCTGGAAGAGGCTCAGGACAGGGGTGGATGGAAGAGGAGGGGGGAGACCTTTGCCCAGCAGTGGGACAATTTATAGGTTTACAAAAAAAAGAGTCCGGCATAACCTTCCTCGCCTCCCCGTGGCAACACCAGCAAAAAACAGCTATGTAAAAGTGAAAATGTATGGAGATACCCGCGGATACTTGAGAAGTATTGCTTATTCTACAAACGAGAACGAAAGTGCGATGGCTGCCATGAATAATGATATAGGGCTTAAACATACACGGTTTTCACTTTTCAATGTAACTTAGTAAGCGGTTGATTTTACAAAAGACATTTTAAAATAAATAGGTACGGTCCAGAACAGAAATTATTTCCTTCAAATTCAAAGTCAAATTTCTTTATTGCAAGTAAGCACGTTGAGTACATTTTTGCACGTCAATATATTTTTTGAATTTACATTTACACCACTTTGCAAGGAAAAGGTGCCAACGCTGAGGAGAAAAAGTGGCAAAAACTCTCAGCAACACATCTTTTAAAATAATGATAATACAATTATTACTTAATAACTATACAGTACGTAACTATTACTATTGTTAGTAAGTTTAGCCCTCATGCGGAACCGGCGACACACACCATGCATGCATGCAGAGTTAAAGTCAAATATCTTTATTATATATAAACGGATATCATTCACTTATATTGTTGAAGTCGGCAATTAGACCGAAGAAACGTCACCGGCGACGCGGGCGTGGCGCGCTCACCTTGAGAAAGACCGTCGAAATCGGTCGAAACTGTCTAATTGGCGACTTCAACTATATAAGTGAGTGATATCCGTTTATATATAATAATTTGTAGTAATGGCTCACTACAGTTTTTATTCAAATATCTTTATTGCAAGTAGGTAAGCACGTTGGACATTTTTTGAGGAAATTTTTCAACATTATGTTTTTGGAATTTACATTTACACCACTTTGCAAGGAAAAGGTACCACCAGCGCTGAGGACAAAAAGTTTCCAAAAAACTTTCAGCAACACTTCAAGAATCAGTACCTACCTACTAGAATATCGTTCATTTATTAACAATCACCAATAAATAATTCCACATGAAAATAATCCTATATATACCTAACCTATACTTACATTACAGTCGAAGACAGAGATAAGTATACAGGCGGCTATATATAAGTATCAATAAGCTTAAGATTCTCTCAAAATTACTGGACCGAATTTAATAATTCCTTTACAGTTACATAGTTTTCACTTTTATCTATCAAACAGTGAAATAATTCTTGCAATAGGTCAAGTAGTTTTTGAGAAAATCTCAACCTTAAAAGCTCTCCTGTATACCTTTCTCTGTGTTCTACCGTACCTACTAAGTATAGCTAAATTGTCTTGCCAAAGATATTACTTATATCTAAGCAGGAAGGATTTAAGATGGTAAGGATCTAAGTTCTCGGGAATTATGGGAATATTGATTTATTTCCTTATAGAATAAATTGACTCTAAAATATACTATACGCTTTGCAATAAAGGATAATGCCAATTCCCAACGAGAAATCGTAGAATGGCGTAAATTACCATTTTCACGGACAATGGTGCGGTCATTTACCCGCTTACGTGCATCACATTCAAAATGGCGTTAGATTTGAATTTAGAAGGCGCAGGCGCATGTTTCGCCCACGGTGTGCCCTGCATGACGATTGGTCAGGGTTGCCCCGAAAGGTTTCTGATTGGTTGTTGGTGTGTAATCTGCTTCGCTGATTTGTGGATAAGTCGAGGCTATTGAGTGATTTTTTGTGGTCAAGATATGTATGATTGATTGATGCATTGATTGATTGCTCAACCACTTTTTAATTTTGACTAAGTATCACCTTTTTAACGACCCAATTATGCCACTATTTTCCTACTTTGTTGTTCCTACTTTCTTAGCCGAGTATTTTACGTGTCAAACGTAGTGATGTAATTGTCAGAGCCGTCGAGCCTCAGTACCTAAATTATCACGGTATGGGGCAGACAGAGCAAAGACATGGGGTAAAGACAAATACAGACGCGTGTCGTGTCCATTGGTTAATTCGTTCAGGAGTCGCTATGTTACCTCGCTATAGTAGGTATGACCGTCTAAATCACTCTTCGCCTGCGCGGTACAGGGAAGCGGGGGTAGGACGACAACGGGGACCGAGAGAGGTGCGGGAGGGGGGGGGGGGGGGGGGGGGGGGACAGAAATGCGCCTGCCGCCCGCACCTCTCTCGGTCCCCGTTGTCGCCTTCCCCCGCATCCCAGTACCGCGCAGGCGAAGACTGATTTAGACGGTCATACTATAACTACCTGGTTAGTAATTTCTTTGTTTTTATTTTAAAAGATGTGCTGCTGATAGTTTTTTGCGACTCTTTCTCCTCAGCTTTGGAACCTTGACCTTGCAAAGCGGTGTCAGAAATGTTGACGTGCAAAAATGTACACAACGTGCTTGCAATTATTTCAAAAAACAAAAACAACCGACTGTTAAAAAACTCCCCTTTTGACTATTTTTTTTATACCCGACACTCCTGTAATCAAGATGAATCTAACGATACCTTATCCACCAAAATCCATCAAGATGTATAGGCTACAGGATGGCAGGAAGGAATGGGCATACATACACCCGAAAAACATTACCCTCTTTCGGGGGAGTAGGGTAATAAATAGATTTGATTTGCTAGCGAATTTTGAGTAAAATTCTAGCTGTACCAACCCTAGGCTAATCTTGGCCCCGACTACACGGTCGTTACTCACCCCCGTTTATCTCTTGACTGATATAGTTTAACTGGACCCGGCCCGCCAACAGCGAGTGATAGCCAACGAGCCGAGAAACACGTCACTTCACCTTTCCATGCTGTTTATTCAAATGTTTGGCTGAATCGAAAATAGGGCTGATTAAATTGATTTTATGGCTTAAATCAACTTCCGTGATCATGCTAAGGATAAATCTGAAATTAGTTTATCGATATTCCACTTAACACCAGAGATATTAATGGTCAAAGTTGGACTTTGTACTTTTTGGCAAAATTTTGTATGAAGTTTGTGTGAAATATTTCTGTTACCACAGTTGACTTTATGTGTGACAGTTATCATCATCATCATCAGCCCGTATCAGTCCTCTGCTGGACGTAGGCAGAGGGCCGAGAGTAGGGTTGATTGGTGCGCTTTGGGAGAGCCCAAAGCGCACCAATCAACCCTACTCTCGGCCCTCTGCATCCAGTCCCTGCCAGCCATCTTGCGAAGGTCATCCCTCCATCTGGTCGGGGTGTGACAGTTATGATTTATTTTATTGTATTTTCCGTATGGTCACGGCGACGTGACAGGAGATCAGACCGTGAGTGGGATCTACGAGGTATCCAGCCACTCAATCACGTCCTCATCAGCCTTATGAATCTTGACAAGGCCACCCTCAACTGACCATTGCGGGCAGTTATCGGTGACGTGTGACATGCTCTGGATGTCGTCACAGGGGCAGTGGGGGTCCGACCGGAAATGCCATCTGTGCATGAGTTCTGCGCTGCCCTGTGATGTCCGAAGCCTGTTCATTTGGCTCCAATATTTCCGAGGCAGGTTAAATCCGGGAACTTGGGTATTGGGGTTATGACGAGTAGGTAAGGGAGCGTACTTTTAACTTTATTTGAAGAAGAAAATTATTGATAGATTCATAATTTCATTTATTGCATATAACACACATATTAGGTACATAACACAGTTACATGAAATGTAATACATGTGGCCCCCGTCGGGCACAGCAATATGGGAAGGCAGCTCGACATTGGACTATTTCAAATCATCGTCTAAGTATTTCTGCAATGAATAGTAACACTTGTTTCTTAACATTTGCTTTAAAGTTTTTATGAATAGTTTATTAGTTTCGTTTTCAAATTTCGTTTTTCACAAGATAACGAATTAATGTAAAAATATCTCCGTTTTTTATTAAAATTATTGGTTCAAAATAAAGTTTTGTACAAGTTTCGAGTCGAAAAAAACAGCTTAATTAAGAATTCAGAAAATAGTAAGAAATCAAAGCGATTTATTTATTGTTTTTGTTATTCTTCTAGGAGTTGCGAGAGTAGTAGAAAATGATACTGATTAGATTATGCAATATGAAACCTGCAATAAGTCCCCAAATGATAGGTACAGCAAAGGTGGGGCAAAGCTCCATTGAAATGTGACAGAGTCTAATGGATTTAAGTTAAGAGTACCTCCATACGAGTAAGCATGTGATATTAAAGAAGAAATCTCTCGAGCACCTATAACTCTGGGTCAAGTAGTCCAAGTGCTGCGCCGCTGTCTGCACAAACCGGCTCTATCGATTGTCGATAAAATCGAAAGTGAAATCCCATCGATAGTAAGTATCAATGCAGGAATATCGATATTGAAGTGTCATTTATTTGAAATATGATGTTATTAGTTAACACAGAGAAAGGTGTACAGTTTTTAAGGTTGAGAATATCTCAAAAACTTCTTGACCTATTGCAAAAAAAAATTCACTGTTTGATAGATAACAGTTAAAACTATGTAACTTATAAGAATTATTAAATTCGGTCCAGTAGTTTTTGAGAAAATCTCAACCTTATTGAGGACCCCTGTATACTTATCTCTGTCTTCGACTGTAGAGTCGAATTCAGAGATTAACTAGTAGTTTAGATTGCAGATTATGTAATTGTGGCTAGATTACAATGGGTATGTGTAGATTTATTGCGGTCGACTGTACCTTTACATTTATCGATTGCTCTCAAAGTTGAGATGAAAAACATTCCTGAGGGTATCTTGAATACGGGCTAAATAGATACCTATATATTTAGGGCGGCTTTTTTTAATTACTAACTTATGATTTAACATAGGTACATACCAAAATTTTAGTTCGTAAACGTATTACTATCGATCTGTCAAAGTACAATATTAATATTGATATATTAAAGTAATAATTACATTATTTATTAAGGTACAATATAAAATAAAAAGAAACATTCAATTAAAAAAAAAAACCTAATCTAAACTATTTTTTAAAAAATTAGGTGAAGGAATAGTACCCAAGACACTAGCAGCGTTACCTCGCTGGATCGCTATGCTAATCCGTTGCGCGAGGTAGCTGCCAGCTCTTGGGTCACCACTGGCATCTACTACTCGTATATATATTAAAGTAGTTATTTGTGTTAAATAATTATAAAACTAACTTTTGCAATATTAACCTAAAAAAATATTGTAATTGTGTTTAGGATATACATGTATAGCGACAGAAACACTATGCTACTGTAAATAATAAAATGACTAAAAACTAACATTAAATAACTAAAAACTAAAACCTATAAATAAACTAACTATAAATAAAATATGTCCTCTAGGAGGGCATCGGGAGTCACGGTGCCCAGTAGGCTGGCATTCCCTCTCTGTATTGCCAACGCAATACGTTGGCAGAGGTAGCTGACAGCCCTCTGGTCGCCGGACTCCTCGACCAGCCGCTTGGACAGCTCTTTGACGAGCTGTCGAGCGTCCGGCCCCCACATAAAAAATCCGAAACACAACCCTGCGATCGATAACTGGCGTAGCAGACGTGGCCCGCAAAGCAGCCACATTAAAGTGGAACTGTGCGGGCCCCGTGTGCCGCATGCAGCCGGACCGATGGGCCCGGACTGTCACAGAATGGGTGCCATCGGACGGTCGCCGGCGTTGGGGCAGACCTCGGCGTAGGAGAGACGATATCGTTAGATACAGGGATGGGTGGCTGGAAGAGGCTCAGGACAGGGATGGATGGAAGAGGAGGGAAGAGACCTTTGCCCAGGAGTGTGACAATTTATAGGTTAACAAAAAAAAATTAAATATAATTTAAATACAATCACCCTCAAGCCGAGGCGGCTTTTTTATTATTACTTTAAAAACTAATCAATTTAATGAACAATTTATAAATAAAAGTGAGCAACAAACATTTCGAGAGATTTTATCGATAAAATGGAGAGTAAAATTTAAATGATTGCTCTCTAATCGGTCGTAAACGGGCAAAGTGATTTTTTATAGTGATTGTATGGTCTATGTAGTCCTAGTACTATTAAGTTTATTATATCACTAAAATCGAAAGTATATTAGACAACTTTAATTAAAATATTAATTGGTTCAGCTTTTTAAAGAAAATGAGAACAACCTTGGTGGTCTTCATTTCGAATACAAGATTATCGACATTGATTAAATCGATTAAATGACATAGCCACATTTCAATGGAGCTTTGCCCCACCTTCAAAACTACGTGACCATTGAAGCATCAATTGAACAATCAGTTTGTTGGAGACTTATTTTATTGCATAATCATAATCAGTAGGAGTTGCTAGAGTAGGTAGTAGAAAATGATAACAAAGACTATAAATAATTCGCTTCGATTTCTTACTATTTTCCGAATTCTTAATTAAGCTGTTTTTTCGACTCGTTTGATGTACAAAACTTTGTTTTAAACCAATAATTTTAATAAAAAAACGGAGATATTTTTACATTTATTCGTTATCTTGTTCATCATACGGTTGATGGTGGGGCAGAATCTGGCATTGTCATTTATTTTAAAATATATAATTAAAAGTAAATTAGTCTTATAAAAGCAGGAAATACAGTCAAATGGTATTTAAATTCGAAAGTACCTAAATGGCCGGATATTTAGTTAAGATCTTAATTGTCTCTAGGTTAATTAAAATGAGGATTGGAGAATGTTTTGATGATAGCGAAATTTATATAAATAGTCAAATTTCAATGGACCTTTGCCCCACCTACAAAACTACGTGACCATTTAAGCTGTACCTATCATTTTGTTGGGGACTTATTACAGGTTTCATATTGCATAATCATAATCAGTATCATTTTCTACTACTCTCGCAACTCCTATAGAAGAATAACAAATCAATGAATAATTCGCTGCGATTTCTTACTATTTTCTGAATTCTTAATTAGGCTGTTTTTTCGACTCGCTAGATGTAGGTACAAGACTTTGTTTTAAACCAATAATTAAAAAAAAAAAATCCGGATATATTTTTACATTTATTCGTTATCTTGTACATCTTGCGGTTGATGGTGGGGCAGAATCTGGCATTGTCATTATAAGTAATTTGTATATTTAGACAAAAATAAAATGTATGATAATTAACATTTTATGTAAGTATTTTTAAGACTTTTTCTTATTTATCTATGTCAACTAAATTCGTTTGTCCAAGCCACGCTTATATCCAACTATCCCAGTGATAGCTCTCACGATTTATTTTGATTGCCTCGTCATCCACACGTGTCTGCGTTTTATGGGGCCCTGGTACTTTTGCTGGCTTTTTGATGGCCGATTATCACGTTTTCATATAGGTACTAATGGCACTTGCTATTTATATTATATTACATACATATAATTTACCAATTTTTTTTTGTAAGATTCTTCCTAATGGGAAAGGCAAAGCCAACTAGGGCATATAGCCTGGTCTGATGTTAGTAGAATGTCTGAATTCTTATAAATACATACATTATATAACCTAACCTAAACCTACGCACAACCCTCCCAAACCCCTAAACGAAATAACTCAATGATCCACGCAACCATCAAGTTATGCAAAAGGAAACCTTGCTAAGAGCACAAAACTTCACAAACACGACTTCTTTCGAGCTCTCCAACTAATAGAAACGTTCGCGGACATCTACTGATTAACTTAACGTGATCATTATTCACTAAATACCACGGAAACTATTTAATTAAAATTTTCACAAAAAAGTAGCTAATGGCGTTTCGCGCGCTTAACAAGGAATCTAATTTACTAAAACTGAATAAGTATTTATTTTTAAACTTTTTCGATATTTGAATTTTTGTTCTATCCATGCAAGTTTCATCACGATGTTTTCCTTCACCATTTTGAGAGCATTCGGTAAATGTAGGTACCTACGTAAGATTTTTCCTTCGTATAAAACCGAAGAAAACTCATTGGTACATGGTTTACCTGGCTGTAGATCGAACCTGGAACCTTCGTATCGTTATTCCAATGATCCAACCACTGCGTCACCGAGCTCGTCACCTAATATTTAAATTACGAAAAATAACAGTACCTACCTATCAACCAGTAAAATTAATTGAAAACCCTAACAATCCAATTGCCAAAAATTTTGGCCGCTTTGATAAATGACAATGCCAGTTTCTGTCCCACCATCAACCGCATGATGTACAATATAACGAAAAAATGTAAAAATATCTCAGTTTTTTATTAAAATTATTGGTTTAAAATAAAGTTTTGTACATCAAGCGAGTCGAAAAAAACAGTTTAATTAAGAATTCAAAAAATAGTAAGAAATCGAAGCGAATTATTCATTGTTATTTTTCTATAGGAGATGCGAGAGTACTACAAAATGATACCTACTGATTATGATTATGCAATATGAAACCTGTAATAAGTTCCCAACAAAATGATAGGTACAGCTTAAATGGTCACGTAGTTTTGTAGGTGGGGCAAGGCTCCATTGCAATGTGCAATGTCATTTTTATATCCTATGTCAATCCTACAATCAAGACGAATCTAACGACACCTCATATATTAAAATCCATAAAGCGTTTAGGCTGTAGGGCGTGCCAAAGAATTAGACAAACTTACATACACTCGAAAAACATAACTCTCCCTCTTTCGCAGTCGGCTAAAAAACTTTTCAATTTCAAAAGACCTTGACATGGATTTAGAAAATATTCCATGGGAGTATTGAAGTATCTTTTCATTTGCGTGCAAGTTTTGTGTGTACACGTGCATCTAATGATATGCTAAGTTCTTCAAACACGTAGTATTGACACAAGTGACAATTCTGTTTGTTTCGTGCTCAATTTCACCATAATAATACAAACATTCTCTTTTCTAACCAATGATTGTGTTCTATAGAACACAATGTTGTGTGCTATGTTCATCATCATCATCATCATCATCAGCCCTTATCAGTCCACTGCTGGACGTAGGCCTCTCCCAAAGCGCGCCAATCAACCCTACTCTCGGCCCTCTGCATCCAGTCCCTGCCAGCCATTTCGCGAAGGTCATCCCTCCATCTGGTCGGGGGGCGTCCCACACTACGTTTACCCGTTCGTGGCCTCCATTCGAGATGTTCATCATCATTAGTCTATTTATATTGCCCCACTGCCCGGGCACAAACCTTCCCTTACATTGAGGGAGCTGGGGCCATGATCCACCATGATCCACAATGGCCATGATTGGCGGATTTCACTTAGAATTTTTTCTACGGCATGCAGGTTTCATCACGATATTTTCCTTCACCGTTTTGAGAGCACTCGGTAAATGTAAGTAAGTTTTTCCGTCGAAAAAACCGAGGATAACCCATTGGTACATGGCTGCCCTGGCTGGGAACCGAGCCTGGGACCTCCGTATCGCAAGTCCATTGACCCAACCACTGAGCCACCGAGCTCCTCTATGCGTGTGTCATGTAAATTAGCATTATTATTGTAAATAAATTAATTTAAGAAACAAAAAAACGACTGCCAAAAGTTTAAGCCGCTTTTATAGCCTATGTCACTTCTACAATCATCATCATTTATTCGTAAACAATTATTACATTGTGGTCGAAATAATAAATTCCTCTAAAATTACAATCCGATTACCAAAATGAGCTAGATAGCTAGTTTTACACTCTCTTATTGTATGTACAATAGTATTACATTAAACGAATTGTTACAAAATATATTCTTGTACAAAGGCGGTCTTATCGCTCAGAGCGATCTCTTCCAGGCAACCCCCGGCGAAAGGAGATGCATAACAACGAACAGTAGTATAGCGCAGGGAATCCACACGTTACTCTGATAATTACAGTTATTAAAATTATTAATTTAAGCTATTAGAGCTAGATAAATTAAATAATCACGTTCATGGACAGTGGCGGCATATGCCGTACTTTGAGTATTCGGAAAATGACAGTACGGCGTATGACGTAGTATTTTGATGCATTTAAAAAGACACAACGGCATCTCCCGCGGCGTTCGTAGGCGGTTTTCTTTGTGGAGCGGTCCCACTGTCATTCTGTGTAGAAAATAGGTAAGTGTACTGTCAAAATAAAGGTTGTAGGTACATTTTTGTCGGTCTTGACACGCACATACTTAGAATCCCCCACGGTTATGACAGTAGTTGAGAATTTTCACTGTCATTTCGTAATTTCTACTGTCCATGAACGTGACTAAATAACTTATTTATTAGATAAAACGGGAATTACCGTGTTAAACATTTATTATTTATGTCTCGATATTTCGACAGCATTGCAGCCATCATGGTCACGAGTAGAGTAATTAATATGTATACAAACCGTGAAAGTTTAAAAAGTGATAAACTAAATAACTTGTCAATCAAGACTAATCTAACGACACCTCATATGTTAATAAATAAAAATCCATCAAGACGTTTAGGCTGTAGGGCGCGTTCCAAAGAATTAGACATACTTACATACATATGTCCAGCATTATGCCTTATATTAAATTTTAAAAAACCTTATCTAAATGGTTATGTGACAAGTGTTTCTACTCCATTAAGGAATTTTTTGACTATAAGGAATCCATTTAAAATTTGAAACTATTTTATTGTATAAGTTTTGACATTTAAATTGCATGCCCTCCGGCGAAACATGTATAAGCTACTCACACAACAATATTAACCATCTGTATTTGACCATGTTTCGAGCAATAAATCATTTCATTTCATTTCATACACACTTACTTATACCGAGGCCCAAATCAAGTGTCTTATTTTGTAAACAAAAACTACCGTCCCCCACTAACATTTTAAACTATTCTGTGGTTATTACATAGTTATTTATACATTAATTAGATCGGATTACTTTATTTTCACAATGATGAACAAAATCAATCAATCAGTTCCTTCAGTTTTACATCACAACAGGTAATTAGACGATCATATTTGTTTACAAAATAAGACACTTGATTTGGGCCGCGGTATACATACATACACTCGTAGAGATCAGCGAATGAATAGGTGCAATATTCAAGTACATAATAATATATCTACGTAAAAAGTATCTAATCTTTTTTCCCTACTCTATACTAGCTACGATTGACCCTTGATCTAAACTCATACATAACACAATAAATACACATGTCATGTCGTCCCTATTGCCCTTGGAGACTTACAATTGGGCCATATCCCTATTGAATATGATCTTGGGCTACTATATGCAGTAGATGCATGTGCATATAATAAGACTGTAAAAAAGTTGTGTCTGTACATTGGATATTTTTTGATAAATATAAATATAATATCGGATATTTCAGCTATCTCCTAGTGAGACTCCCGTCAAAATCCCTTCAGTAGTTATGGCGTGAATTGAACAGAGTCACAGACAAACATACAAAATATCCAAAAATTAGTGTTTTGGCATCAGTATCGATCCTAAAACACATTACAATTATTCTTTTCAAAAAATATCCAATGTGTTTTAGGATCGATACTGATGCCAAAACACTAATTTTTAGAATTTTTGTCTGTTTGTCTGTGACTTTGTGCAAGTATCACGCCATAACTACTGAAGGGATTTTGACGGGAGTCTCACTAGGAGATAGCTGAAATATCCGGACAGCTCATAGGCTATAAGCCATGGCGGTATGTGATGTGAAAACAAGGATACAGAGAGGAAGATCTGCCTCCTGATCTCCTCCATCATCTCCATCCTCCTTCTCTACGCAAACGAAGTTGCGGGGTACAGCTAGTAGGCTATAAAAAAGACATTGCCACATTTCAATGGAGCTTTGCGCCACCTACAAAACTACGTGACCATCATTTTGTTAGGGACTTATTACAGGTTTCATATTATTGCATAATCATAATCAGTATCATTTTCTACTACTCTCGCAACTCCTATAGAAGAATAACAAAAACGATGAATAAATCGCTTCGATTTCTTACTATTTTCTGAATTCTTGATTAAGCTGTTTTTTTCGAATCGCATCTTGTACAAAACTTTATTTAAAACCAACCGGTTGATGGTGGGGCAGAATCTGGCATTGTCATTTTATTGTAAATCCGTTTTTTGACTTGTTTTCATTCACTGTAGACACAAAATTAACTTTTATCCTTCAAGAACAGATCATAATAAAAAAATTCAATCATTATGATGGTGCTGTTGCGATGCTGCACAGCAGATATTTTAAACCAATAATTTTAATAAAAAACGAGAGATATTTTGACATTTATTCGTTATCTTGTACAACTTGCGGTTGATGGTGGGAAGAATCTGTCATTGTCATTTAATCAAATGTGGGTAAAAAAAATTGCAGTCGTTTTTTTTTTTGGAATAATTCCTGCTTGTTTTATGAACAACTTTATTAAACGTTTGTTATTTTGTAAGTAGTACTGTAACCCCTCTCCTATTTGTATTATCCCTTCGGAGGTTATCGTCACCCGATAGCTCGTGTTATAGTATATCTTTGCGAACTTACTAATGGAGTTTCCTCGTCGGCGTCAGTGCCTCTGGGCTATTCTCTAACTTAGGTTGGGGCTACGAAACTAGCGGCTCTTTCTATCTGACTGTTCTGAGTACCTACACCATTCTTTAATCATTGGGGATAATTAACTGGGTTTTCTGGAGTGGAACCTAAATAAAATTGTAACACCTTATTTACGATATACGTGGAAAGCATAATAACGATATGAACATGATCTACCTATACCTACCTACTAAATGTAAAGTGACACAATTAACTTGCAATAAAGAGATACGAGTACGATTCTGTTTAGGTTTGACTATCTAGAAGAGATCGCTTGTAATGATAAGGCTACATATTGTAAACGAATTGAGAATAACCTCCTTTTTGACAATCCATTTAATTTTGTCGAATGAATTCAAGGCCACCCTGTAAGTGAATGGTTGAAACACTTTTATGACACTAAAATATCAGTGAAAACAGAGGTATTTGGTGCGGCATGCATCATGAAATGGGGTTTCCTATATCATATCGAAAATCTCTGCATCGATTGTCTTGTATCGAAAACTGTCCATCGAAGGGTCACAACCTCGATGGTACGCCACATCAAAATCATTGCATCGAATGGTTGAGTGGCCGGTTCCGCATAAAGGATAAAGTTTAAATTGCTAATAGTAAGAATAATTATTTAATTATGTAGTTATTAAGAAATTTAATTGCTGTTATTTTAAAAGATGTGCTGCTGAAAGTTTTTTGCCACTTTTTCTTCTCATCGTTGGCACCTTTTACCTGCAAAGTGGTGTAAATTTAAATCAAAAAATAATGTTCATGTGCAAAAATGTACACAACGTGCTTACTTGCAATAAATAGATTTGACTGTGACTTTGAATGGTCGACAAGCGATGCAGAGACTTTCGATATGATGTAAGCAACCCTATCAAATGGGACCATATCCATTTGTCCGCTATCACCTCCGCTCCGCTTCTGAAGCCTCATTTTTCGTGGCCCTCCCACAAACAATGTGTGTTGCTCGCCAGATTCTTATCTCGAACTAGGTATCTGTTGAAGAATTTTCCAGTTAAGGAGATATCTAAGGATTTCAGCTCTTTCATTTTATTTGCATTACTTACATACTTTGTTGCGAGTTTAAAATACAATAATAAATTAAAGCTAGAGAAACGTCTTTTGGAAACAAAGAACAGCTGTAACAGACATTATTTACTTGCGAATTAAATCCAGAGAATATACAGAATAAGTATATATAATAATGTATATATATTATAAATGATATAGGAAACCGAAAGAGGGTGTTCTGTATCGATAATAGGACAGCTTTCTAGATTTTCGAGAATTTATTATTTGACTTTTCATACATTTTTAACCGGTTTACATTTATTTTTTGTTCGAAAAGTCGTAGAACTAAAGTTTAGTTACTGATACTTCCCTTCGGCTTACTATACCCTCCGTTACATTTTATGAAGATATTTTTCAATTCTGATGGAATTCACATTGCGTCAAACTCCAACACCCCTTATACAATAACAGGTACAGTCGAAGACAGATATAAGTATACAGAGGGCCTCATTAAGTTTGAGATTTTCTCAAAAACTACTGGACCGATTTTAATAATTCTTATATCTACAGTTACATTGCTTACTTTTATCTATCTAACAGTGAAAGAATTGTTGACGTAGGTCAAGTACTTATTAAGAAAATCTCATTCTTAAAAACTCTCCTGTAAACCTTTCTCTAATAGACAGTAATAGAGTCAGTTGGTGACTTTTGAAAACAGGAACGTGACGGTTTATTTTCTTTCCTTTCCAGCTGCATCATGGTGTGACGCGGCGCGTGATGCCTCATGTCCGAGGATCTGCGGCCCAGCTCTGCAAGGCGAGCCAGTGTGCGCCACCGATGGGTACATCTACCCTTCGCTCTGTGAGATGAGGAAGAAGACTTGCGGCAAAGGTGAGTTCTTCTGACATTTTTAGGGGTTCATACCTCAAGAGGAAATAAGGAACCCTTATAGGATCACTTTTTGTCCGTCTATCAGTAAAGACCTATCTCAGAAATGCGTGGACGGATCAAGTTGAAATTAATATCCAATACTCATATCAGGTCTCAACCTCAAAAATCAAACTTCTACGTCAACGCAATCAATCCAATCCACCCGTGACTGTTTGTTTTCTTTCATTCCTTGCTCCCTTCACCTCAGTGAATCCATATTGGATCATGATGTTCAAGATCTAGGTAGCGGCGGCGACTTCTTCACTCGCAACAGATTCTTCTCTACTTTATCCTTCCAGCGCTATATTATCTGCCCTTTTTTTTGTTGTTGCCCAGGAGAAATACATAATGTATACCACCCGTCCGGGGAACGGGTGATTATGTTGGACTCGCACCAACTAAAACTCCTGGGGTGTTCCGCCTCCGCCACCATGGGCAGGACCACGGGTACACCTTTCGAAAACTACCGCGGCCCTGTCTGCGGGTGCCCTTCCTGCCCTCCAATAACCTTAAAACAACTCGACCCTAACGTCCAATCTTCTCATTTCAGGAGTGCGTCTAGCTCAAGACCAGGGATCCTGCTCCCGAGCCCAAGGTTCCAAGTGTGAGCATCGCTGCACATCCGAGCGAGACCCTGTTTGCGGGACCAATGGCAGGACTTATCTCAACCGGTGTATGCTGCAGGTTGAGATTTGCAGGTGAGAGGAAATGTCTGGTGTTTTAAGAACAGGATATCAATATAGGTGTGAGGTTTTGTGTTATAATTAGTGGTAAAGCTTTAAATGAGCCTGTATTGTTTATGCAAGCCTGGTAGTCTTGATGGATGATGATAGAGAATACATCTTTTCAAGAGACATATCAAATATTTTGAGTGTCTCTTCTTCCTCTCTCCACTACAGAAGGCTGGCCGTCAGCTCCGCATATCTCCCTCTGTATTGAGCCAGTCGGAAAAGCTGTTCGACGCTGGCTATCGCTGTCCCCCTCCTTTATATTTCGGAGCGACGATTTCTTCCTTCTGCCAACCCGCCTCTTCCCCTCAATCTTGCCCATCATTATGAGTTGGAGGAGTTGGTACCTCTCGTGTCGCAGCACGTGGCCGAGATAGCCCAATTTTCTGCCCTTGATGGTGGTCATGCGTTCCCGGGATTTACCCGAGAGTGTCTCTGGATTGATATAAAACTTAAAATTGAGTGTATATTCTGCTCAGAATTAAAGAAAACATTCTGGTATTCGTAACGAAATTAGAAATCAAAGTATTATAATAGAATCTCCTGGTATTTCAACAGTCTTGTGATCTGAAGTAACCACGGATTCCTTTTGGGTTTTGTTATCTACTCGTATTTTACCTACGTATATTACTGTCAAAGCATATATTATATCTGGATTGATTGGATTTAATTGTACTGCGGTTTAATTATCTAAAGTTAACACCATTGATCTCGACGCTGAGGCAGAATGTCATCAAGAATTGCTTTTATATTATAAAAGCTAGCCAACCAATTACATATTGGTTGGCTAGGAAGTAATCCATCCAATGTATGCCATCCTAGTATGTATTAATTATTTTTACTAAAGTTTTGCCTCTTTTCCTCTTCCAGAGTCGGCATCGGTCTGTCTCACTTGGGTGCCTGTAACAACAATAGCGCTCACAGAGAGAACTGTCCCGTAGACTGCTCGCAGGCGCCTTTGGACGGACCAATTTGTGGATCTGATGGAAATGTCTACAAGAACACTTGCCAGATGAAGCTGCTTACTTGCGGGTTAGTTGTGAACGTTTATGCGTCCCTGGTACTTGTCAGAAATTTGCGTCTTCATTTACTGGCTTCAAACGGGAAAGGATGTGATAAATTTCGAAGCTTGTATTGTAAATATTGAAATTATTCACCAGCCTATTTAAATGTTGCCACTGTTGGGGCACAAGCCTTCCCTAGCATCGAGAAAGCTGAGCCATGATGCGAGTCCCAGTGACGATTGGCAGATCATGCACGCCTCAGATTTTTTTATGTTAGGAGTTAATTTCTATAGTTTCTATCAGGCTTACTCACGATGTTATACTTAAGAAATTGGTAAATGCATGTAAACTTTTCCTTCAAACAAACCGAGGAAAATGTCACGGAATGGCGAGGTCCCTGATTCGAATACCTTTTTACCACTTTCTCCATTTATCATTTAGAATTTCGCATATACAATGCAAGAAAATATCAATAAAATACACGTTATATATTTGTTTTCCAGACAAGGTGTGGTAAGAACCAGCAAGAAACACTGCCAGACCACTCGCCACTGCCGCGAATCTTGCTGGCGCGTCGCAAGGCCGACCTGTGGGTCTGACGGGAAACTATACGCCAATGCCTGTAGGATGAAGGCTACTAATTGCGGGTATGTAAACAAAACACTACGTCATATCTTCTCGTCTTCAATACCACAATGCCTAAAAACTAAGGTCTTCAACCAGTGCGTCCTGCCAGTGATGACCTACGGAGCCGAAACGTGGACATTGACGGTGAGACTGGCCCACAAGTTCAAAGTCGCTCAGCGAGCTATGGAAAGAGCTTGGCATTTCTCTGTTAGATAGAATAAGAAACGAGTATATCCGCCAGAAGACAAAATTGGTTGACATTGCTCATAGAATCAGTAAACTGAAGTGGCAGTGGGCTGGTCACATCTGTCGTAGAACCGATAACCGTTGGGGTAGACGAGTTCTCGAATGGAGGCCACGAACGTAGTGTGGGATGCCCCCTGACCAGATGGAGGGATGACCTTCGCAAGATGGCTGGCAGGGACTGGATGCAGAGAGCTGAGAGGCCTACGTCCAGCAGTGGACTGAGACGGGCTGATGATGAGGAAACAAAACACTTTAATTACATCTTTGATGGATTGTATGAAACAACGAATGATAGGGAACGAACGAAATAAAGAAAGAAAGTTAAAAATACAGTTACTTATCGAAAAGTTAAGTAAAGAGAGAGTAATAAACGAATAATAGTAACGAACAATAGGCATGACGACAGTAAGAAAGAATAACTGAAATATTGGTGAAATATGTAACAATTTCAAGTTATAACGATTTGCTCATTATGTTGAAGGTCGTGGACTTTGGGAGAGATCTATGTCCCACAGGGGACTGATACGGGATCATGATGATGCATAAAGAACATTGGGCACAAATAAATCATATTCCGTTAACGATTCTTTTCAGAAAACACGTGTTCGAAGTGCCCATGGCGTTCTGCGTATCCCAAGAGAGGACATCAGGAGGTGAATCCTGCGCAACCAACTGCTCTGGCCAGAAGGAAAAGCTGGTGTGCGGATCGGATGAGAGCATTTACAGGAACGAGTGTGAAATGAAGATGCTTAACTGCGGGTAAGAAGGACCTTTTAAATCCTTATAATTTCTTAGTTATATTTTAGAAAGTCCTCTAGAAAGATATCAAGTCATACCTAACTTTCTAAAATGATAGCAAGTTACATAGGATTTGATGTAATACAGTCCTTGAAGTCATTCCACAAATTGAAACTGGGGGTCGTACTCGTGATAAATATTAAATTGATGAAGTTTTTTAGTAAATCAAAAGATCAAAAGCCTTAGAAATGACCATTAGGTCAAATTCCAGTAAAAGAAATCGTTGCAAAAATGTTAAAAATACCTTAAAACGTAAAAACTCCAAAGCGTGTATTATGTACCTACCTTATATTATTGTAAATTATTACATTATTTATGACATAAACAAGTGGTCCCTAGAGCTCCTAAGGTTGAATAAATAAAGTATTGAAGTATTAAGTACACAGAGAAAGGGAGAGTTTTTAAGGTTGAGATTTTCTCAAAAACTACTTGACCTATTGCAAAAATTCTTTCAATGTTTGATAGATAAAAGTTTAAACTATGTAACTGTTAAAGAATTATCAAATTCGGTCCAGTAGTTTTTGAGAAAATCTCAACCTTATCTCTGTACATAAAGCAAATCTTGCAATAAAGAGATTTGATTTGGACCTGAGTCTTTATATTATAGCAAGTCCTTATTTATTCTTAGTCAAATTCATGATGGCTACTTCTTCTTTTTTTGCAGAGCAAGCACCAGAAAGATAGTAAAGAAGGTAGACATGGAGAAGTGTCGTTCCAAGATGAACAAGTGCTTGAAGGTGAAGTGTCCAAGCGAGCCCGACCCCGTCTGCGGTACCGACGCCAACGTGTACACTAACTCTTGCCAGCTTAAGGTTGCTACTTGCCTGTGAGTACTCTTTGTTAGATCTTCTCCTTATCCTTATTTCATTGTGGTCTTCCTTCATGTACGTTGGAAGTTGGAACACAGAGAAAGGTGTACAGGAGAGTTTTTAAGGTTGAGATTTTCTCAAAAACTACTTGACCTATTGCAAAATTTCTTTCACTGTGTGATAGATAAAAGTTAAAACTATGTAACTGTAAAATAATTATTAAATTCGGTCCAGTAGTTTTTGAGAAAATCTCAACTTATTGAGGCCCCCTGTATACTTATCTTCGACTGTACACCATTCTTATAGATCTCTTGTATGGACAACATCAGATCTATGGTAACATTTACACTAGGATTTCAACTCTTACGACGCAGAAAATAAGAACACTCCAAAGTCCAATGTGTTACACATGATCTGCTGTTAGCTGTACCTGTATTCATATCCCTAGGCGTCCTTAACGACCATCATCAGTCTATGTGTATGTCCCCACTACTCGGGCACAGACCTTCCCTTACATCGAGGAAGCTCGTGCCAGGATCCGCCACGCAGACCGCGGATTGCTGGATTTCACATGCAGGCATGCAGGTTTTATCATGATGTTTTCCTTCACCGTTTTGAGAGCACTCGTGAGAGAGCGCGGAATCTATTTAAGGACAATATCTATATATTATGTGCTGCTGAGAGTTTTTTGCCACTTTTTCTCCTCAGCGTTGGCACCTTTTCCTTGCAAAGTGGTGTAAATTTAAATTCAAAAATATGTTGACGTACAAAAATGTACTCAACGTGCTTACTTGCAACAAAGAAAATTGACTTTGATTATCCTCTATTCAATACCTGACGGAATTTTGGAACCTAAAATACAACAGAAAGATGTAGCGACAAAGATAGGCTAAGACAGTACCTAAACTGATATTTTATAGTCTTTGTATCATCATTATTACAGGAAGGGAGTACAGTTGGCTCACTTTGGTAACTGCACGCTGCTGCCTCGACTTGAGATCGACTGCCCCGACAACTGCGATAACGCTGTGGAACAACCTGTTTGCGGATCAGATGGAAATGTTTACAGGTGAGTATTAATTATAAATATGTTTCTTCTAAAAAGATATCATATGTCGGAAATCGCAGCGAATGACGGCTGTCAGTTCTTCAGGTCGCCCGTACATTACAAGTACATTTTATAACTTTTACATTTTACCCCTTAAATATTGGGTAATTGAGAAGGGTTACCGCTGGACTAATGCGGTTGGCAGAATCCTCGGCGTGCCATTTGAAGAGGCTGTGAGAAGAGCACAAGACCGTGTCTCCTGGCGCCAGTTCATACATGCCAAGACGGCACCTGCTGTTGAGGGTCACGATCCTCAGCACTGAGGCAACGATTAGGGAGGAGGAGAAGGGTTACAATATTTCAATTTCAATTTTTTGTATGAAACAAAGTGCTTCCATTTAGTTTTAAAGATGGGTTCTAAAAGAAAACGTGTCATTCGTCAACAGATCTGAATGTGAGCTCCGTCGCCTGACGTGCGGCCAACACGTCGTCGCCGTGTCAGCCTCCCACTGCCGCACCACCGCCCTGTGCCACGAGTCCTGTCCAGACACACCGGCCTTCGTGTGTGGCTCAGACAACCGCTTCTACAAGAACGAGTGCTTGATGAAGAAGGAGAATTGCGGGTAAGGAGTCTTTATTTACTTATTAATGGCGTATCTGGGATAAGCGGTCGGGCGTCCTCGGTACCGCTGGAAGGACGAGGTTAAGAAGGACCACACACGTGGCGACAGTCAGTGCAGGACCGGCACGACTGGCGTCTTTTCGTTGCGGACGCCAAGATCCACTTCGGGTCACTGAGCCAGCGGAGTAAGTAATGGACGCAACGGCCCTTCACTTGCCAATTTCACGCCACAAAGTATTTCATATCTTAATCTTTGGTCTTCTTTCTCCTTCAGAGGTGTCGCGTAGCATCGTCACCCTGGACGACGGATCTCATCGTCTTCATGTTTTCATCCAGAGGAGTCGCAGAAGCTTCTCAAAGCCTGATCGAAGCAGCTCGTGGATCTAGCTCCAAAATGCAGATCTTGCATATTGGAAAACTGACTTTCCCAGATCAGATGGAAGGATGACCTGGCAAGGTGGCTGGCAGAGACTGGATTCAAAAGGCTGAGAGTCGGGTTGACGTGCTTTGGAAGAGGTCTATGTCCATCAGTGGACTGATACGGACTGATAATGATAATAATGATATACATCGTTTCTTCAGATTATGAAACTACCTTTTCTTACATTTTTATAACGTTCCTAATACCAGGGTCACATGATTCACTAGAGCCTTTTTGTTATCAACAGGAAACACGTCTTTGTCGTACCCCTGAAGAGATGTCTCGCTCGCTTCCAATACTCTGGCTGCGCTCGCGTCTGTTCTCCCGAATACGATCCGGTCTGCGGTACTGATGACAAGACCTACTCCAACAAATGCTTCCTCGAGATGGAGGGTTGCCGGTCTAGGTGAGTTCCTGTCGATTTATTAGTTCCTGGTACATACATTATAATCTATGGAGTTGGACACTTGTGTAGCATTAAGACATGAACTTATAATAAACATATAATTGGTTTTCCTGTGTCTGTGTTTGTAACAACACTTCATAATTAGATTCGTACGAGACCTTTTGCTAAGTGAAGTTTGAGTTGTTTTTTTGAAAGTTTTGAACGATGTTAAACCTTTAATATTTTGTTAGGCTAATCATTGTACAGCATAGCTCCTTCAACATTTATATTATTTTAATAAGCTTTGTTATTGTGTGCGGTAAGTAGTTGTAGTTTACTTATCCATACACATCCTTCATGGGGCACTGTATTCGCTTTTATAACAAGTTGCCAGAGTGTCACGACGTTGACAGAGAAGAAATTTAAAAATTTCATTAAAGGAACACTTGTTAAGAAGGCGTATTACAGGATAGATGACTATTTAAACGATGAACATGCATGGTGTGTATCGCCGGTTCCACATGAGGGATAAAGTCTAGATTACTAACAATAGTAATAGTTGTGTAATACCTAGTTTTTAAGTAATTGTGTATTATTATTATATTATTTTAAAAGATGTGCTGCTGAGAGTTTTTTTGCCATTTTTTCTCCTCAGCGTTGGCACCTTTTCCTTGCAAAGTGGTGTAAATTTAAATTCAAAAATATTTTGACGTGCAAAAATGTACTCAACGTGCTTACTTGCAACAAAGAAATTTGACTTTGATTATCCTCTATTCAATACCTGACGGAATTTTGGAACCTAAAATACAACAGAAAGATGTAGCGACAAAGATGGGCTAAGACAGTACCTAAACTGATATTTTATAGTCTTTGTATCATCATTATTACAGGAAGGGAGTACAGTTGGCTCACTTTGGTAACTGCACGCTGCTGCCTCGACTCTATTCAACAATATTTTTGAATTTACATTTACACC
This sequence comes from Tachystola acroxantha, assembly GCA_963506565.1. NCBI lineage: Eukaryota > Metazoa > Arthropoda > Insecta > Lepidoptera > Oecophoridae > Tachystola > Tachystola acroxantha. Next base: position 1,439,521 of record OY735892.1, on the reverse strand, counting down.
ACTTTGGTGTAAATGTAAATTCAAAAATATTTTGACGTGCAAAAATGTACACAACGTGCTTACTTGCAATAAAGAAATTTGACTTTGACTTTTATCGGTTTCTGATGAGACTTGCATTGAATTGACTAATGTAATCTTCTTTTTTTCAGGAGTCTGGTGCAACAGAAGTATCTTGGCACATGCACGGAACCCATTGCAGAGGAGCCTAAAAATTATCTTTATCGATAGGTTTATCGACATTAGTTAAAAAACCAGTCATATCGACATAATATTTCGCTTCGTTCCATATCGTAGCTGGGTCAGTCCCACTTATTAGTGCCAACTCTCTTTTTATAAGTAAAAAGTAATGTATAAATAATATTATGAATAGACCAATATCTCTTAATAAATCTTTGTCTTCCATTAATCGTTCATTAAATATAAGAATCGTATGTTGTAATGTAACGCATATATTCAGTACAAAAATCTTAATCAAAGCTTCGGCGTTTTCACGAAAATCGCCCGCACAATTTCAAAATGGCTGACATAAGTATATTTAACTTTTACAAACTATAAATTTTAATAATAAGGTTTTAGTGATTTTAGTTTAAAAATTACTAAGTTTGACTGTTTATTTATTGTTCTATTTATTGCCTGAAAGTAGTTTAGTGATTTGTAAATAATTAGTGAATTTTTGTCTATGTAATAATTATTTATTTTGTTCGTTTTAGATTTCATGCATTTATTGTGGAAGACTCATTTTAGTAAATTTTGTTTTGTATTGACATAGTTTTCAAGTTTAGTGTGTACTAACTCATTATGTTATTGTTCATAAAATACTGTAACAAATCAAAAATAATATTTTAATGATTCTCATTATTAAATATTTAAAAATAGTAAACGAACTTTACAAAATAAAGACTCTTTGTAATTAGACTGAAAATCGAACTGTCGATTTTACCGATCATACTAATTAAAAATGCAATGTTTTATTGACTTTTAATAATGGAAAACTATAATAAAAACAAATTTAAATTATGTGACTTTTATTTATATAAAAAAGGTATGGTAAGGTATGTAAGAACTAATGTAGGTAGGTAGTTAAAATTCTTCGTAATACCTAGTATAGGCAAATAGGCATGTACCGGCCGGTCTTGGAACGGCACGATACATCGGCATCTATAAATTATAATTATATTATAATAAATTTTTCAACATTCAACTAATAATAACAAACTAATAATAAAAAATAAAAATTAAAGATAAAAATCCTGCCCCAGGTCTGCGATCGCCAACCCGCTTGCCCAGCGTGGCGATTATGGGCATCACCTCCCAAAATATGAGTGACACCACAAGGCCCCGGCCCCCAGTTCCCGGCCGCCCCGCTATTCCTAGCCAAGGCAGCGGCTACGGTAACGGCGGGGCAGGGGGTAAGATGGCTGGCAGGGACTGGATGCAGAGGGCCGAGAGTAGGGTTGAGTGGCGCGCTTTGGGAGAGGCCTACGTCCAGCAGTGGACTGATACGGGCTGATGATGATGATAATTAATTATAAACTCTTTGACGTCTAAGCTTTAATATAATAAGGGCTTACGTATTCCAATTCCTTAGGCAGTCTGAACTGAACAGTAGGTATTCAGTATTGTATTATGTTATATTAAATTGGTTTAGATCACGTTATTGCGGCTTCTTCCATTGATTCTCCTTATGCTACAAATATATCAGTAGTTATTGTAGTTGGTGCAACATGGACTCTGTACTTATTCATGAAGCCCACGTAATTCTTGTCTCGTCGTGTGTGAAGATTGGAGTACCACAAGGATCAATACTTGGCCCGCTACTGTTTCTGTTTCAAAGCTGTAGTCCATAGAAATCTAACATACCGAGTCAAGATATTATATTGATGAAGCTAAGTGAAAATATCCATACATGATAATTACGTTACGACAAGTGAGGATATGAAATCAACATTATAGTAAATGAATAGCAAATGAAAATGAAGATAATGAGCACGTTCATGGACAGTAGAAATTACGAAATGACAGTGAAAATTCTCATACAATTCGGAACTACTGTGTACCTACAACCTTTATTTTTGACAGTACACATACCTATTTTCTACACAGAATGACAGTGGGACCGCTCCACAAAGAAAACCGTCTACGACGACGCGGGAGATGCCGTTGTTTCTTTTTAAATGTATCAAAATACTACGTCATACGCCGTACTGTCATTTTCCGAATACTCAAAGTACGGCCTATGCCGCCACTGTCTATGAACGTGATTAGCTTCGATTATTTAAAAAATATATCAAATGGGTGGCCGCATTTCCACATGCTAGAAAACTTCTGCGAGTATGTGAGCCAATATTGGTGTTAACAATAATATCCCCACAGCCAGGCCTGTTGTTGCCAACATTAATTATGCCTTTGTTGTGCCAACGTTGGTTTTCCCGTTTCAGGTAGGCAAACTAGCGAAGTCCCAACGACTTCCCCATCATTGGCCAAATGAGACCTACGATAAATGCTATGTAAGGGTTAGCGGCGCTCGCGACGCATGGGCTCGCCAGTCCTTCCCGTCACGCGTCCCGACCGGTACTGTCCAACCATTAATACTGGCATATAGTGGTGTGTGTACAATATACAGATATACAGTTAAAGTTATAAAAATTAAAATAAACGAGGGAATGAAAAAAAAATTGTCGAGGGTCACCAATGTTAAGAATAATATTGTCTTTATCTATTTATGTTCTACTGTAAATGTCCTGACTCCATAAAGGGGATGTTAAATAAAAGAGTAGGTTAACTTTAACTGTATATCTGAAAGAAAGAAAGAAAGAAAGAAAGAAAGAAAGAAAGAAAGAAAGAAAGAAAGAAAACAGATTTATTTAACACCACAAATTACAGAAGCACATTAACAGTAGAAGAACACATACAAATAGTAAAGTACAAATACAAATAGTGGTACAAATATATGTTTGTTGTTGTGGTGTTAAATGGGCATCAGCTCAGCATAGTGCTGCGGCCTGACATAACAGGACACAGCGCTGGTTTTCAGCCGACCCCATATAGTGACTGCACGGACGATGCATATTTTATTATATATATATATCTGTATATTGTACACACTATATGCCAGTATTAATGTTTGGACAGTACCGGTCGGGACGCGTGACGGGAAGCGACTGGCGAGCCCATGCGTCGCGAGCGCCGCTAACCCTTACAGCTACTAGGGTAAATTATAAAAATCACACCCCCTGTCTCAATCAATCGCAAGTACAAATACCGTTCAGCCTAGTTTCTGCAATTTGTCCATACAGAACCTCGTGACCAGCTCGATGGGGAACCCACACGGCTCGAAGTAAGCTGACAACTCGTCGATTACACCTCGGAAATTCTTCGTAAAGTTAATGAACGTATTCATGTTCAGGGCATCATTGTATATCAATATTGCAACTGTAACGAAGATTGGAGCATTGTGAATGAAATTAAAACCAAAAACCAGGGTATTCGTTGCAATTGACACAGTCAATCACAGGACATATCTCGTCCTTATCCTGTCCTGTCCTCACTCACTTATATTGTTAAAGTCGGCAAGGAAGCGATTGAGATTGCACGACGGCCCAATTTCAACAGAGATTGCGGTTGGTCCTTGCCTGATACGTGGAAGCCCGTACTCAGGGCCGTATCCGATGTTAGGAGAGCGAGTGAATGCGGAGTAGACGCAGTGAGTACATACTGCGTGACAGGACCTAACGTGAGTGGCGGTAACTCCCCGACAAGTGAGATCGATCAACGAATCCAGCTACAGCCATCGAACGCACCGTCGTCGGCGGCGAGACAAGTTATCTCGGAGCGCGCACAGCGGGCGCTGATTCAGTGCGCGAAGAAACATCAACGGCGACGCGGGCGTGGCGCGCTCACCTTGAAAAAGACCGTCGAAATCAGTCGAAACTATCGGTCTAATTGCCGACTTTAACAATATAAGTGAGTGATATCCGTTTATAATAATTTGTAGTAATGGCTCACTATAGTTTTAATTCTAAAATATCTCGTCCTCTTATTGGCTTATCTGAATTTTACTTTATAGGTACCAAAGCTTTTATCTTATTGGACAGTAAATAGACAGAGACAGGTGATGGCCCGTTTTGTATGTAAGGGAGCCTGTGCTTCAACCTTAAGCTTCAACAGGGAATCCAATTCGTTATAGATTCAAGCTAAAATATTCACCGTCATCTATAGACGATGAGACCAGAAGAGAAGCTCGTGCTTATCTAGTCTATAATGTTGTTCTCGGACACCAGCTCCTAATATCCCCATCACCGGAAAACGATCAAGGTGATTTAAGTGGCGACGGCAAGGAGGTTGTAATGTATAAGGTGGGCAAAGAACTGCCCGAAGCATTTGACATGGTATCGGGATTCGGGTCTCAACTCAAACATTCAACAGTCAGAATTAACACCGTAATAATATTTCGTTTAAGAAAAGAGTATGTTTAGAAATAAACTTAAAATATGAATAATTACTTGCAGTGGCGATGTATGAAATAATATATTTCCAGGCCATTCGAGTAGTTCGATACTAATTTTCTTCAAAATTGTTCACTGAAATAAACCAAATTATGAGTGTAACTAAAACAGTTATGATTATAACTGAAAAACCAAAGAAGAATTAGGCGTTTCTGTTTTGTATGTTGATTGGAGCACCACAAGGATTGATACTGGGCCCGTTACTGTTTCTTGTTTACATAGGTAACCTTCCATTAATGCACGAGTTTATGAAATCTTTCTAGACTTACTTTTTCATTTTATAATTTAGGATTTTAGTCGGTATTTCCACAACGCTTGATATGTTTACAAAATAAAAATAATATAATATAGAAACATTATCTTTAATCTGTGAATAATATCTGTCTCAAAAAGTCTCAAACTTATAGGTATTACTTACTCTTTTGTCTCAAACTCTTGTCAGATCCAAAAAGGTCCTATGTATTATATTCCAAAAAATAATAATTATATTGTTTTTGTTTAAAGCTCGTCCTGTTATTTAAAAGATTGTGTTAATGGTGTATTACTTGTTCAATGGTAACTTTCCGTCTTACCCATAAAAAACTTAAATACTTTGCATACACACGAAATAAAAATCATTTCTACGAGCATATTGTTTAAGAATATATATTTCAACGCGCTACAGATAACTCCCGAAGGGTGTGAGATAAGAATCTATGTTGACAATCCTACCATGAACGCTTTTTCCCTACTGATTCTGTCAGAAGAAGAAAACTACAATTAGTTGTGTGAATGCATATAATAAGTAGACAATATTAAGTATCTAAAGCAAACTGGAGCAGCACCACAATGTACTTTATAACAAGACTCCCTAGCTTCAAAGTCATTCCGACATCGACCGTGAATATGCTGTAAGGAGACATCTTCTCGAAATTTCTCCTCATCCGGTATATGTTCTTTGCAACTCGTTTTGATTGGACTGTAAAATAAAATTGATACACTAACTCCATCATGTAGTTCAACGGATATTCCTATTATATCTTTAAGTACTAACTGAAAGTTGTAATAGTAATAAACGGTTGAGAAATAAGCCCTAGTTTCGGGAGCTTAACTATAGAATAGAATAACATTTATTGCCTATTAAGTATATACATATAAGAAATAAAAATTACAATGACAATTAACAAACATATAACTTAGGCAAAAGGTTTAGGCTTCAGCTGATGCTGACACAGAGTGCGTCAGCGCTGGTTTTCAGCCCACACCTTGGCTCCAAATTGGTTATAGAGGAGCATCGTACCGTACGTACGTACGTAAGGTAAGCTCACAGCTTCCAATGGCAACCAATGGTTACTTATTGTATGTATGTGTGTAGATAACGTCTGCGTCTAGATAGTAGAAAAGACTGGATGAAAATACTTCAAAAGCTTTAAAATATAATATGCTGATTCTAATGTGGACTAAGTCTTATATCATAATCCAGTATATCAATCAGTCTGATCGCATCAGCATATAAAATAAAAAAATAAAAGATCATTTACAGACATTACCTAATATGCAAAGATTTTGGTTAAACATAGATTGAAACGAATTAACTAAAATGAATAAAACTCTTTCTTTACCTGAATCAGAACGATGGATATTCAAGAGACTGGCGACTGTAGCATCTTCTATGGCTCTGTAAAACTTTTGGCATTCATTTCCCATACAGTTGAGTAAAAACAAGTTTTTTACTAACCATATTGCTACCAGGAGTGACGTCAGAACACCATACAACTATAATATAAGTTGACAATAATCATCAGTCTATTATTGATACCAATTGATTGGTACTAAACTGGATCCCAATAAGAGGTGATGGTAAGCCTGTTGGCGAATTACAAGTGGCATCCATGAATAATCATCATCCCTCCCGTCCATATATGTATAACTCCAGCACTTTTATAGGCATATTGTCTGGCATTTTAGTGATATTTATCTGAATGCCATGAGTGCCAAATGTTCTTCTTCGTGTTGTTGAAGCTAATCTATTTAGTATGCCATTTTGTTTCTAATGCACCTTAGATTAAAGAGCCGTGAAATATCATTTTAGATTTATAACTTACTCTTGGTTGATTTTCATATAAATATTAGTAAAAAACTCACCTGTGACATAATCATTCCAATTTTGCATAATTCAATAATAATTTGAACATACAGCAGTGAATGAGCAAAAGTATCAAATGCTATAAAGGAAATCTGAAATAATTTTACATTAATATAACTATTCGGTATGTAAGGTTTTAGTAAATAATATTTTATCGGTATCCTGTCATTGTATTTAGATGAAGGTTTGTTGAATATATTTCCTGATAATAATAATCTATACATATAATAAGACTGTAAAAAAATTGTGTCTGTACATTGGATATTTTTTGAAAAGAATAATAATGTATGTGTTTTAGGATCGATACTGATGCTAAAACACTAATTTTGAGAATTTTTGTCTGTCTGTGACTTTGTGTAAGTATCACGCCATAACTACTGAAGGGATTTTGATGGGAGTTTCACTAGGAGATAGCTGAAATATCCGGACAGCTCATAGGCTATAAGCCATATCGGTATGCGATGTGAAGGAAGATCTGCCTCCTGATCTCCTCTCCATCCTCCTCCTCTACGCAAACGAATTTGCTGTACAGCTAGTAATTAATATATAAATTGTCTACAATTGTCGAAACTTTGTGAAAAAACGTTATAGTCGATATATAAAACAAATATAAATCACAGTTTGTTATTGAAAAATAACACATTGAGTTTATATCAAATTCTTAAAACTTACAGAAAATTGATATATTTTTTTGTATATATCAAAAGCTTGGAGTAGTTCTCTGTATGCTCTAAATATGGTTTGCCAATGCATCTCCCTGTCGCTAGTATATGCTATACATGTTTGCAACTCTGAACATAATGTGGCATATATCTTCATTTCACTGGTCCACATAGAAATTTCTTTATTTAGCATTTTCAAAATACAGAAAGAGTAAATTGTATTCGCATCGAAATATATTATAGACATCATAGCAATGAATTCAAACATATCAAATCTTTTTGAAATTAAAAATAAAGTCAATAAAATAATTGCATAAACAGGAAATATGCCTATAGCTTCAATCCAGTTCCATAAAACCAAGTTATTTAAACTGTTTCTTTGAAATTTTAAAGCTTTGTACACTTCTTGCATTTTTAAAACAAGAGAAATGTTGTCCATAGTTTGAAATATGTTTAAAATAAAATATAGTGTATACCCAGTGGTATAGAAAACAAAATTACAAATTGTATAGAAATATATAAAACCGTTTATATTCATAAACGTTTCCGGTTTGTCGACATGGCGAAAGTGTATACTTATAAATACTAAAGTTCCAAAGAAAGATATGATATAGTTTTTGTATCCAATAGGCGTAATGAAATTGTGTAGTATTTTATATTTTTTCAAAAAAACTATGTTTGACATTATATTCAGTGGGCGAAGTATGGCTTGAAATTCTTTGTCAAGTATATTTTTTGCGAGATATTCTGGTAGTACACGAGGCATTGCCTATTTTTCCTGATATTATATTATATCTCTGAAATCTCTGGTTAAAACATTTTATTTCTGTATTTTATATTTTAGTAGATTTTATCTTACGTTTGCTTATTTGTGATATGATAGTAAAAATAATTTATATATTATATAGTTTAGAACAAGTAATATGCAACACAAATATAAGCAACTAATGACCTATAAATTATCAAGATTGTATTGCGATGCGAATATATTGTGACAATGTTTTAATTATCGGGAAAGCTTGCTCTTTGGTGTTTGTTTATTTATCGTCAGTGTCACTGCAAATTGCAAATATTATTAGTGTGATGAGTTTTCCGCTAATGACTTTATTCTAACGCGTCTGGTAAATGGATTAGTTAATCTAAATGGATGAATGGTCAAAGGTTATCTGTATTTTTAAAGCGAAATAGATTTCTATATATACGATACAAGAACCTGCTATTGGCAGATTTATGTACAGGTTTAATCGATGATCAGAAAACTATCGAGGTAGAATTCTTTTCTATTATTAGGTATTTAATGGCTTCTCCATTCTCCACCTCTTATTAGAGGAATAATTCTATATGTGTATAATCTAACCTAATCTATATAACATTAACCTAACCTCAGACCAGTAGGGTTACTCTCACCTCTTATAGCGATCCAGATTAGGTTCCTACACTGACAATTTGCTACAATGTCATTGTCAGTTTAGGAACCTAAACTGGATCGCTATAAGAGGTGAGAGTAACTCCGCAGTTATTCCCTGATCTGAGAACCTAACATTCACTCAATTATAATAATTTGTAAATGTATATTTGATCTATTTGATTATGGCACTTGATAGCTGTAACCATTTGCAAATTCACAGTTACGGCTGGCTTATATTATTATGATAAACATAATTGAAACAAATAACATTATAATAGACTCTGTGTCTGTAGAGACAAACTATTTTGATAAAGCCAGTTTATTAGAATAATCAGGTAAATGGAAAATAAAAGAATATGAAAGTCTGAATTAAATTAAATTTTAATAATTACACAATTTAAGGTCTATACACAGAAGCAGACTGCAATAGTACAATAGTATAAGTAGAGAGAGCTGATAATAATTTCAGCGGTAGTTGGGCATCTATAGTGAACATGCCACATGCAGTCATCTTGGTGAATCCGGCACTATGGACTCGGTCAATGTTCTTACATAAATTTCGTGCCTCTGAAAAGAAATATAAGATGGAGATAAGTATATAGCTATGTAATATAGTGATATCATCATCATCAGTCTATTTATATTGCCCCACTGCTCGGACACAGACCTTCCCTTACATCGAGGGAGCTGGGGCCATAATCCACCACGCGGGCCCACTGCGGGTTGGCGGATTTCACATGCCTTAGATTTTTTTTTCTTCTACGACATGCAGGTTTCATCACGATGTTTTCCTTCACCGCTTTGAGAGCACTTGGTAAATGTACGTAAGTTTTTCTCATAAGGTTATAACTCATTGGTGCATGGCTGCCCTGGCTGGGAATCGAACCTGGGACCTCCATATTGCAAGTCCATTGACCCAACCACTGAGCCACCGAGCTCTTCTCTATAGTGATATAATTATTATATAAACAGAAATGATTGCAAAAACCAACAAAAATACCACGATTAACCTTCACACTGTTCTGTCAGTGTCACAATATGTTAAGAAACCAATATTATACCCCCGGGTTCTCTTGAAAATGGCGGGAAACGACGGTTGCAAAATTATTTGATAATTTTTGTTTTATTGTCTACAGTGGTTATTTTGAGATTAATATCATAATTAAATTAATCAGAAAATGTTCGCGAGTGGCAGTATGGTGAATTTGTTGGATAAATTGAGCAAGATCTGGGGTCTCAAGCTTTTATCAAGAGTTCCCGCTACAAGCTCGGGAGTGAACGTGACTGTTGAGCTGCTTCGTCCAGAGTGATGACGCTACGGCGTCTCCTCTGGATGAAGATAGAAGACTATTCAGAGGAGTGAGGAGAAGACATGAAGACGCGGCTACCCAGGGTGAAGACGCTACTGTGACTCCCCTGGAGGAAGATAGAAGACTATTGAATATGTTGAATTTTCTGTAACATGACATTGGCAAATGACGAACTGTCGAGTGCATTAATAAAATAAATAAATTATACCCCCGAATAATATTACCATAACTTCTATTCAACAGTGCTGCAGTGGGACAATAGAGAGGATTCATAAATTCAGCATAGATGATATATGATGAGATAAATAATGGTAGCACTTCACTTGGCTATTCGTATTTGCGTATTTGACATAATTGCCATAATGTAGTTGGTATTCTTGACAAAATATTCGCCTTATTTGTATGTACGGACAACAGCAGATCAATGGCAACACTTGCAGTACAATTTCAAATCTTATGGTGCAGATAATAAGAACGGTCCAAAGTCGAAAGTGTTACACTTGATCTGCTGTTTATTTATTCAATTATAACTGACTGGTTTACAGATATCACCAAAGCACCGAGTCATACAATAAGTAATTACAATAATTCTTAAAATAATAATTTATACAATGAAATTAGTGTAAATTAGAGTTACCTACTATTAAGATAGGTAGATATTTTTATACAGAGAACACCATGGATCAAAAAAACATCAGCATATTTTATTGCGTTTAAGAAACTGTTAATTAAGTTTACTGTTAGGTGTACGTCAAGTATTTGACAAATACGACAAATATCCAATAGCCAGTACAAATAGCCAAGTGAAGTGATACCATAAGACTTCAGAATTAATACTATTACAATTTACCTGCACATCCACCACAGCCCACAAATAATTTTGTACAAGATGATTTAGCTCTCTCCATTAACGAATAAAAATGTTCACATTCATAGCTTATTTTCGATTGTAACAGCACATTTTTCAATGTCCAAATAATTGCCACTTTCATTACTGAAGTTACATACTGAAACCAAAAATTAGATATTGAAATGAAAATTCAAAATAAATTGAAATATTGGTAAATGATAACAAAATGTCGCGTCGACATTATAGAAACAAAAGACGCAAGCCGCTTTATAAACCTAAATGACATTGCCACATTTCAATGAAGCTTTGCCCCACCTACAAAACTACGAGACCATTAAAGCTGTACCTATCATTTTGTTGGGGACATTATTACAGGTTTTATATAGCATAATCACAATCAGTAGGAGTTGCGAGACTAGTAGAAAATTATAACAAAAACAGTGATTAATTCGCTTCGATTTCATAACATTTTCTGAATACTTAATTAAGCTGTTTTTTCGACTCGCAGCTTGTACAAAACTTTATTTTAAACCAATAATTTTAATAAATAACGGAGATATTTTTACATTTATTCGTTATCTTGTACATCATGCGGTTGATGGTGGGGCAGAATCTGGCATTGTCATTTTCAATTTGTAAAATTACTTCTCCTATGGTGCCGTCTTCCTACAAAGGTTGACGATTGTTGTAAAAAGATGTCAATATTTTCTTCCTTACCTCACTTGCTATTTCGTTTTGACTCATCACTATGATTATATTTATATACCCCAAGGCGTGAAAGAATGTATCTATAGTATGAAATGTGACCTAAAACATTTCGAAACATATGAGTTGAATATATTATTTGATCATAACATAATAATAAAGTCTTCACTCTCGTTCAAGTAAAAATTTGAGCTTACCGCTGCTTGAAATACGAGTTTATATATTTTATAGGATTCTAAAATATTCAAGTAAGCATCATATAGTTCCTTCGAATTAATTAAATCATTCCCATCATTTTGTATTGTTTTGCAATTGCTCTCAATTTTCATAGTCCAACTGATGAGCTTACTATTCAACAATTGTATCATTCTAATTGCATAAACAATATTAATATCAAAGCAGTACATATTGAGGAAATTCGGAGTAATCAAGTTATATGCTATGAGATAAAAAGATGTAAAACCCGTGAAATATCCATACATAACAAAGAAACAAATCCAATTCCAAATTGTGACAATTTTAGAATTATCTTGAAAGTCTTTTGTAAATCTATGTACATTTTGTAAATTTAAAACAAAATTGACATTGTTTTTGCTGTGACTATAATTGACTGTAAAATTTAAAATATGTCCTGAAATATAATAGAGCAAATCGAATGCGTAGTAGAAGTACATGAATTTCAAACTTTTCATTTCATCATTCACAAACTTTATCGCAAGTATGGTGTAATATATGTGCAGGGTAAGAAAAGCCAGAGTGCCTAAAATTAATATAACATTGGAACAGATGTCATTGGACGTTATAAAATTGTCGCGAATCCTGTATTTGCATTGAAATACAACAAAATGCATTAAATTGAGTGGCCGTAGCATTGCTTGAATATCTTTGTCAACCACATTGTTTAATAGAATCTCGCTATAACCATTACAATATCGTTTGGAGATAGTAACTTTGCTCATATTGTTTCTTTAGTATTAAATTAATTTTGCAGATACGATAATTTGGAAAATATTATTATCTTCACAATAATGTTTCACTTTGGTGTTATGCTGACTGTTAGCAATTTAGATCTAGGGTAATAAATAAAAACATTGAATTAAAGTGACAACAATTTATTTGATTGGGATATTACTATGTCATCCATCACTCATCATAAAATAAACATAATCATAATAAGTTATGCTTCATTAGTATAATATTATATCCTGTTAGTTATATTACTTTATTTATGATTGTACATCTTTATAAATTTATGAATAGGTAGGTGTTGCGGTACTTCGGCCATGTCATAAAAAATGGACCCTACCAATTTGGAGATAACTATATTGCTCGGCAAAGTTGAGGGGTCCGGACCACGTGGCCGGAGACCAGCCCGCTGCTGGACTGATGCGGTTGTAGAATCCTCGACGTGCCCTTTGCTGTGAGAAGAGCACAAGATCGTATCTCCTGGCGTCAGTTCATATATGCCAAGACGGTACCTGCTGTTGAGGGTTACGATCCTCAGCACTGAGGCAATTAGGGAGGAGGAAATAATTTATATGCTTTTCAAAATTCTAGTTTATCTCGACTTAATGGTTTCGTAGCACTTTTTATAATAAGTATTAAAGGCAATCATTGGATTCCAATTTGATGGAGGTTTTATTTATACATAGAAAATATATAAAGTAATATTGAATTTCTCACATTAACTAATTATAATTACAATTCTTACTCATTATATACATTGTACAATTCAAAACTTTGTGATTGTAGCCCAAGAGATTGAAGATCTTAGTATCGATGAGCGCTGGGTCGAAAATTCATTACCACAATGTTGAAGCTTACTAACATCACATTGACTAAGTTTACTTGCAGTTAGTAAAAAGAAGTAAAACGAAACCAAAAATAATATGGAAGGACGCCAATATTTAGACAAAAACACATTAGACCAATATATTAACGACATACTCTTCAAGCAATATAATATTTCATACGTTGGTTTGGTTTTCTAATAGAACGAAGATTTTTAAAAGACTATCAAAAATTTTTAGTTTTAAATTTTTCTATGTAATCCTCAGTCCTCACTGAATACTGAATCCTCTAGGTATTCTTTAGAGTGTAAGTATCCAATGTACAATTAAATAAAATTACAAATTACAAAATTCAAATAACAATGCCAGATTCTGCCCCACCATCAACCGCAAGTTGTACAAGATAACGAATAAATGTAAAAATATCTCCGTTTTTTTATTAAAATCGTTGGTTTAAAATAAGTTTTGTACAAGTTGCGATTCGAAAAAAAACAGCTTTTAAAAGAATTCAGAAAATAGTAAAAAAATCGAAGCGAATTATTCATTGTTTTTGTTATTCTTCTATAGGAGTTGCGAGAGTAGTAGAAAATGATACTGATTATGTTTATGCAATATGAAACCTGTAATAAGTCCCCAACAAAATGATAGGTACAGCTTAAATGGTCACGTAGTTTTGTAGGTGGGCAAAGCTCCATTGAAATGTGGCAATGTCTTTTCTTACAAAGTATTAGATTGCAAAAGTACTATAGTATACGTAGTAAGTGCTGATATTAGTTTCAATGGCAATCGTGCGTCTATATCGAAGATGCCACACGCAGACATTTTACTGAACGCTGCGTTGTGAGCGCGACAAATGTTCTTACACAACTTCTTCGTCTCTGAAAATAATCAAACATAATATTTCTTAGACGCAAAAGCTATAGGATGCTCCACATTTTTCTTTTTGTGATATAGGACGGCTCCGACATCTTTCTCCGAAGCGTCACATGAAAGAAAAAGTGGTTTGTTATTATCAAAGGCTAGTGATTTGGAAAAAGCTATCAAAGTCTTTGTTTTATCGGAAGCTTTAGATTCACCAGTGGGAATTAAATCGACAAAATGACAATGTGAAGATGCTGCCCCACCATCAACCGCAAGTTGTACAAGATAACGAATAAATGTAAAGGTATCTCCGTTTTTAATAAAATTACTGATTTAAATTAAAGTTATGTACAAGTTGCGAGTCGAAAAAAATGCCTTAATTAAGAATTCAGAAAATAGTAAAAAATCGAAGCGAATTATTCATTGTTTTTGTTATTCTTCTACAGGAGTTGCGAGAGTAGTAGAAAATGATACTGCTTATGATTATGCAATATGAAACCTGTAATAAGTCCCCAACAAAATGATAGGTACAGCTTAAATGGTCACGCAGTTTAGTAGGTGGGGCAAAGCTCCATTGAAATGTGGCAATGTCTTTTACAACCATCCAATCAGCGGATGTCATAGTCGATATTTCACGCAAGTCTTGACGAATTTGGTTTTAAACCTGTGATTACCTATTTTCTTCCATTACTGTTACCAAAATTCCAGTTGTACGGACTACAGCAGATCAATGGTAATACTTGCAATTGCATACTACGATTTTAAGTCTTACGATGCAGATAATAAGAACAGTCCAAAGTGTTACACTTGATCTGCTGTGAAGCTCTTTCCTTCCTTTCCTTCTTTTTTCTTTTCTTTCTTTCCTTTTGAATTCTAATTGCGTTTGTAATTTTTTGTCATTTGACAACGATTATTTATTGTACATGGTGATTATTTTGGCTTAGACGCAAACAAAATATCTTGTCCGCGGGCGAGTTTCCCTTTTGTAAATTTTCACGTAGTAAACTGGCCCACATGCTTTAATGATACTGGGCGAGTTGCTTACGGGCGAAAATTACAATAGTAATGTCGCCCAAATGTTGGATTCTATAATTTTTATAGACACACCGTTGTCAAAATGACAAGAACCGTCAAGAATGACAGGAACTGTCAAAAATGACAAGGGCTGTCAAGAACTGTCAAAAATAACGTTTTGAATGTTTATTCGAAAAAAAATGTTCATAACTCTACAAAAATAATAAATAATACTGATTACTTTACCTTCACATTCATTATCGTCTACAAGTAACTTTATACACAAGGCTTTTGCTCTGGCCATGTTAGAATAAAAATGTTCACATTCAAAACTTAGTATAGCTTGAATTATTAAGTTTTTCAAAATCCACGCGATTCCCAATTCTATAGATGATTGTAAGTACTGCAAATAGATAAAAGTTTAATATATCGTTCTTGTAATATTTGTTATTGTAGGTATGGAATTAATTAGTTATTTCCATAAATATATTCCATTAAATTCTGAGATCGCTTTTTGTAGCCAAGTCGTACCGCTTATTTTATCAACATTTAAAGCAAATTGTATATACCATTTTACTTACAATTCTTACTATTTCATTGGTTTTCATTTGTATAATTATGTTTATATACCACAACGAGTGAAAGAAGGTATCTATAGTATGAAATGTGATCTGAAAAGTATTATAAGCTTGAAAATTCATCAGTATGTTGATTTGTTTAAATAGGAATAATAAACAATATTTGATGAAAATAACCGATATACAGGGTGTAACGGAAAGGGTATATGAAGCCGAAGGGATGGTGTTCAGTATCGGTAACTGAGCAACTTTTGTTCTACGACTTTTCGATTTTCACGAATTTATTTTTTGACTTTTCATACATTTCGTACAGGTCAGCTTATCGTTTTGTATGAGACATTAATTTATTTTTATTTTTTAACCGAAAAGTTGTAGAGCAAAAGTTGTTCAGTTACCGATACTGAACACCCTCCCTTCGGCTTCATATACCCTTTCCGTTACACCCTGTATATATAGTGGGTTCTATCTATGTATATTATAATATGCCGTTAAATGGAAATTATTCACATTTGGTGTTATCGTTTCAAGAATTAGAGATGATGATAACCGTACTTTAAGTACCTACTTAAAGAACGGTTATCTCCTCATAATTGAATTGTCTGTTGTTGTTTTTCCCTATCCAAAAATCTTACCATAGCCTGAAAAACTTGTTTGTAGATATAATAGGATTCCAAAACGGCGACGTAAGACCTAAATATATCTTTATAGACAGATCCACTATTTTGTTTAGTTTTACCCACACTCTTAATTTGCAAAATCAAAATGCAAAGCTTATTCTTCAAAAATTTGATCATACTAATAGCGTATACGAGATTTATGTCAAAGCAGTACACGCTGAGGAAAGCAGAAGTCCACAACTTAAAGAAAATTAGATAGAGAATAGTAAATATGAAGCTGCTGAAAAAAAAGAAAGTGAAACACATCCAATTTAACCTCGTGAAGACTTTAGAATCGTCTTGAAAACCTTTCGTAAATCTATGCGCAGTTTGGACTTTCAAAACGAACTCAACATTTTGTTTGCTTCGACTATAATTTATGACGAAGTTTAACACGTGTCCAATAGTGTAGTACAATAAATCGAAAGAATAGTAGATGAATAAAAATAGAATATTCTCATCCAATTTAAATGCGCGTCTAATAACAATTATACTGAAGGAGATATGGAACGAAATTGTCAGTAGAGTACTGAAAATTAGTTGTGCATTTGAGTACATGTCATTGGATGTTATAAAATTGTCGCGGATTCGGTATTTGCATTGTAATACAACAAAATGCATAAGATTGAGTGGCCGAAGCATAGCCTGAATATCGTTATCAACCACATTATTTAACAAGATCTCACTGTAACCAATACAATATTTAGGAGCCATGATAACTTTTCCCATATTTTCATAGGAAAATTGAATAAATGTATATAATATATTTCACTTGTTATAATTTGGTAGCTTTCATTAAAATATAATTAAAACTCATGAGTATTTTATGTTAGCTTCTTCTCCAATTATTTGATGTTAAGTGAATATTAATGTTGGAAAAATTCAATATTCTTATATTCACTTATTATAATAATCAATTACCTTAATTGAACCCTCTAGTATTGCGTGCTTGTTTGTATGTTATAATGTTATTATAGTGATGGTGCTATAATTATGTATTTTGTGAATCTTTTATGTTCTCAAAACGCGTGGATCCAGTTGAAATTAATACCAAATACTCGGGTTAATCTCATGCAGCCGTTAAAAAATCAACCTTCTACGTCAACGCAATCATGTATTCCTATTGTTGTTGTCTTTCCGTTTTTGTATTGTGTTGTACTGTGTATGCCCTGTATGTGAATAAAACCTTTTTCTTTCTTTCTTTCTTTCTTTCTTTCTTTCTTTCAATCAAACGATATCGCTGTTTACGTCGCATTTTCTCGCATATTTGTATGAAAATGCACGGGAATCAAAACCTATAGAGTACGTCCCGTTGACCTAGAAATTTGAATCATGAAAGGCAAGAAGTTAGCTCTTATGCCAAAGGGGATGCCTGCTTCAACACGTGGCCAGTCTGTTAATATTTACAGAACTAGTAAAACAATTATGGATATTGCTGGCTGTTTCCAACCTTACTTTAAGTAATTGAATTTTGGTATATATTGATTAATGCCCCACCACCTATATTAAAGTTACGTTCAACAGAGAAACATAAAACGGCTTAATAACTATGGAACGAAAATACCAATACAAAAATATGTTAGATAAGAAAATTCTAAATATTTTCAAACCGATATATTATTTGAACGCCTTATTTTGTTTTAGGAAATTTAAAATATGTGGTAATTGTATAATGCCTACCACCAAAAAGGATATAATATACACACTAATTGCAAACGTGCTTATAATATTACTGAGTTATAAAACTATATGTGATTTTTACATAAAATTTAGTTCTAGAATAACTATAACTATATATAGTGCAATATATTGCCTCTATATAATAAATTTCTTTATTTTAAGCGTCTCAAATATAAAACAAAGTAAAGTCAATGTAAAACTTGTACTAACATTGCAAGATATTGACAGATTTTTGTACACAAATGAAGATTATTTTAGATTTAAGATAATATTTTGGATATCTTGCATTGTATTTGTTTTAATATATATGTTGTTGGTGACATTGAAATTGATTTTTGATCCAGGTTGGACATTGGCTAGAGGTATATCTATTTCTATAACAATAATATTTGATTTAGAGTTGATATATGCAGCATTTGTTGCATATTTCCTAACAAGCAAAATTGACAATTGGATTGAAATTATGAAAAATAAGGATGAAACTCAATTGGATGAAGTAGTAGTTAAGAAAATGATTAAAGTTTATAAGAAGATGATGGACGCTTTATGTTTAATGACGAGTGCTTTTCAATTTATGGTAATCACAAATTTTATAACTGCAATAACATACATTGTTAATGGAAAACTTTAATTTGATTGAATATTTGCAGATCCTGATACATTTCGTATCAACTTTTGCTCAAGTATTGATGTATGTTGAAATTTTGATTATGTGGACCAAAAATAAGAATGAGGTATATGGTTATTTTTATATTTGTAATATGCGTTGCAATATATTTGGTTGAAATAGTAAATAGGTATATATTTCATATACTTTTGACAGAATTGTAAGAGCGACCGCCCACTAAGCTAAAAACCGTTTACGAATCTCAGCCTAAGTATATTCATTATGTAAATATAATTGAGTTTATGTACCAGGGTACAAAAGTGGTTGACTTGCTCATAGAGTTAGCAAACTTAATTGGCAGTGCGCTGGCCACCTCTATCATAGAATCTACAACCGATAAGGTAGACGAGTTTTCGAATGAAGGCCACGAACGGGTAAACGTAGCGTAAGACGCCCCCGACTAGATGGAGGGATGACCTGCACAATGTGGCTGACAGAGAATGGATGCAAAAGGCCGAGAGTCGGGTTGAGTGGCGTGCTTTGGGAGATATTTACGTCCAGAAGCGGATTATGATTATGATCATAATCATCATCATCAGCCCGTATCTGTCAACTGCTGGACGCACTTAACACGATTCTAAGCCTTTTGTATCCATTCTTACCCGTTCATGGCCTCCATTCGAGAACTCGTCTACCCCAACGGTTGTCGGTTCTACGACAGATCTGACCGGCCACTGCCACTTCAGTTTACTGATTCTATGAGCAATGTCAACCACTTTTGTTCTCTGGCGCATATACTAATTTCTTATTCTATCTACCGGCGAAATGCCAAGCTAGCATAGCTCTTTCCATAGCTCGCTGCGCGATTTTGAACTTGTGGGCCAGATTATGATGATTGCGTATAATTTTCAGGTTGATACATTGATAGTCACGAGTCATAGTATGGGTGTAACTATGTGGATAATTAAAGGAGCTCTAATTGAAACAGCACTATGTGTATGTTACGAGACATTGTATATGAAAATCGAAACGGCTCAATATGTAACTGTTTCTAAATTGGGGCATAAAAATCCTTGTAAGTATTTTATAGTAAAAATTTATTTCTAAGGTAGCTAAACTACCTTCACGATTATATCCAATAAAGGCTTATTATTTATAAACGGATATCACTCACTTATATTGTTAAAGTCGGCAATTAGACCGACAGTTTCGATCGATTTCGATGGTCTTTCTCGAGGTGAGCGCGCCACGTCCGCGTCGCCGCTCGGTGACATCGTACACATGCGATCCTGGCATATATGAGCACACTAGCAATCCTGGCATACAATAGCACACATAGCGATCCTGGCATACAATAGCACACATAACGATCCTGGCATACAATAGCACACAGCGATCCTGGCATACAACAGCACACATAGCGATCCTGGCATACAATAGCACACTTAGCGATCCCGGCATACAATAGCACACATATCCTGGCATTCAATAGCACACATAGCGATCCTGGCATACAATAGCACACTTAGCGATCCCGGCATACAATAGCACACATATCCTGGCATTCAATAGCACACATAGCGCTCCTGGCATACAATAGCACACTTAGCGGTCCCGGCATACAATAGCACACATATCCTGGCATACAATAGCACACATAGCGACCTCAAAAAGTTTAATAAAGTAATTCATCTTTTGCAGCTGCAGTAAGAAAACTCGCAAGGAACATAATTAGGATAAGCCAGACGGGCTTCAGCAAGATGACCGCTTGCAGCGCTTTCTCAGTAGACGCCGTTTTACCGCTGCAACTGTTGAACCTAGTGGCAACATACACAATTGTTCTGTTGCAATTTGCATTTCTATAGAGCTAATGTTAGTTCTTACAGGGTGTTCGGCAGCTTGAACATATGAAAATGGCGGATACTCATCTGCTACATGCTCAGCCATAAAAAGACCTAGCCCACTTTTTTTTTAACTATGCACAATTTCGTCACCTCCAAAACTTAAAATTCAATAACTTGGTTTAAAATTGACAAAACTTTCAACATGTCTTTTTTATATTATCTACACTAAGGCAGGTTCTTACAAAAATGATTTTCCGCATCCCCATCTATCAGCCATTTTCGTATGTTCAACCGTCTGCCGAACACCCTATATTTTATATGTTCAAATCATTCAAACTATGGGAACTTTCGTCCTTGGTTTCTAGGTGAAGCTTTATACCAATCTGTCACTTCACCCGATTACTATAAAACTCCGTGTAGGAACTCTAACATACATTTAAGCGTATAATATTGTATGAACTTCTGAATTCAAATTGATTCATTCATTCATAATAGCTCAGAGTATTATTACTAGGGTGCCACCAGGCTAAAATCTGTGTCTTCTAACGAAATAGTTATTGGGATCGAAACTTATGCAATCGATATATACAACTTAAATATTTGCGGGGTCGACTTGGTAGCGAATCGACTATTCTTTCAGTCGAACTTAGAATAATGTACCAGGATCACAAGCTGATGGTAAACACCACAGAAAACAGGCATGAGTTTATGTATGTATAACGACAAATTAAATAATTTGTCATCCACGATGGCTGAACTTAAATATTTAATTGCATAGATATATCAAATTGTCAGAAAACGTAAATGTTGGTCTATCATTTGTCATTTACATTAATTTATTAGATATTATAAATTATGTTCACCGGGTAGAGCAATTACTGATATTGGAATTTCTATAATTTCTTACATTTCCTTATTGAAATTGTTAACACAATAAAAAATGAATTGAATAGCAGTATTATAATTTTATTCTGAGACTCATCAACAAGCTAAAATGCTAGATCAAAATTTTCTAACTATTTTCAAACCCATTTATTATTTAAACACATTTTTTTGTTTACGCAAATATAAAATTAGTGGTAACTCTATAATTGCAAATACTAAAAAAGACGTGTTGTGCATAGTCGCAGCAAATGTGATTATAATATTATTGTGTGTTATAATTCTATACGAAATGTGTATGTCGTGGTCATATCGTTAAATTGAACATTTCATGAAATAGTCGACCATTTCATGAAATGGTGGCATTTCACGAAATCGTCAAATGTCTATTGGTCATTTCATGAAATAGCTTGGCCAGATCAATGAATAGAAAACGTTTTACGATATGTCCAACAAACGCACGGCTATTTCATGATATGACCAAACACAATTGGCCATATCGTAGAAAAATGGCAAAAACTACCGCTAGAGGCGCTGAGAGCGCGCTTTGTCATTGTTTATGTTTGTGTGCGTAAGTAAATAATGCGGATTCATGTTGAAAAGTGAATAAAAATGTGCAAATTATATAAGAAAGTGTGTTGGAAACTTGAATAAGTGTTACTATACGAAACGGTGTGAATTTTATGACAGTCACGCAAAAACCAACCTCAATTTACAAAAAAAATCTTGGGAATACATTTCACAGGTTAGTACCTATTTAAATGACAATATTTAGTTTATATCCTTTTAAAATCTCATCTAAGTATCTAAAATGTACTTATTTACTTTTAATAATTGAATCCTAGAAATTTAACATACATAATTTTCATTTTTAGGTTATACAACAAATAAAGGAAAGTAGAGTGACCAGGCAACGAAAGTCGACGGACTATAATTTACTGGATTACAAAATATTACATCATGGAAAAACTGGAATTACAAGTTTTTAATATACAAGAAGAAATGCATTGATGATCCTACTATTCGTATAATTACGATGGAGAAATATTTTGAAATACTAACGGAATTTCATAAACATTTTAACGTTCTATAATATTATAATACAATTTTGTACTTATTTTATTAGGTAATAAATATAATAATAATAATAAAAACATTTAATAAAAACATCTTTATTCTCCTTTTAATGTTTTCAATATGAATATTTCGTATATTTAATTCCAGTGGACAATTGGTTTGAAATGCTTGTAAGAATTTTGTAACATATATATTTTTTTAATTTGGTACTGACTAGAACAATAAATAAGTTCGTAATAAGTATATTTTGAATTATTATTACTTACATCCTTAATGGGCACCCTACATTAATGATCTGACCAAACGTCGTTGGACAAATCGACGAACGTTGACGTTTAAACGATATGCCCAGCGCAACATGACGATTTCATGAAATGCCACCATTTCATGAAATGACTGACGATTTCATGAAATGCTCAATTTAACGATCTGACCACGACATGTACACAATATAGGTCTCATTCAACTTTTGTTATTTTTATTATCATATACTCACAATTTCTTGCCAATATATTTTTAGTAAGTTTTTTAAACATAAAGCAAAGTGAACTCAATGTTAAATTGATACAGAGTTTGCAAGATATCGACAGAATTTTACATATCAACGACGATTGTGGTAGATTTAAAGTTACTTTATGGATTTTCTGTGGAATATATCTAATTTTATATACATTTTATGCAATGTTACAACTTATTTATGGTACTGCATGGAATTGGGCCAGGGTTATAAGTATACTTGCAACTTTTGTGTTTGATTTAGAATTGATAAACGCAGCCTTTATAGCAAATTTTCTGGCAAACAAAATGGACAAATGGGCCGATGCAGTGAATAATATCCATCAAATTCAATTTGAAGAATTGGAAATCAAGAAAATATTTGATATATTCAAGACAATCATAAAAGCTATATGTGACATGAAGAAAGCTTTCCAAATTACGGTAGAAATAGCTTCATCGTCAATAAATGACTACAGTTCATATGGCATATAATATAATTTGATTTAAATCCAAACATATATTTCTTTGCAGATATTTACACATTTTGTTGTAACTTTTATACAAGTGTTGAATTTTGTAGAAATTTTAATAATATGGACGAAAAGCGGAGACCAGGTACAGTAATTCATAAAGTAATAGGTCTGCTTTTTAAATAATATAAGTCGCTATTCTAATAAATATCAATATGATATGTAAAATATATATTAGAACATAATGAAAAAATTCTTGCCGTGGGCAGGACTTGTCCACGGAATGACAAGGTCGCAGGTTCAAGTCCTGCCCACGGCAAGAATTATTTCATCATGTTCTAATTTATTCACCGAGTATGGATAATGCGTAATTCAAATTCTGAGTAAAATATATATTATGATCCATTGCCCAGATCTACAGAACCTTTTTTTCATTTGATCGTTTATTAATTATATTGAATCGAGAACAATATATGTTTAGTCAGATTTCTTTTTATGCATGCATTACACCATACTCGGCAAACAAATTAAATGATATAAAATTTCTAGCCTATTTTTTCCATTTCTGGTGCTCACACGGCTAGAATTTTTTCATCGTTTAATATAATATATTTGCGCCGTTTGGTATAGATACCATGGGGCCATGGGGACCAGAGGCGCGGCGACTGTTCAAGGAACTGTCATCGCGCCTCATTGACTCGTCGGGTGACCAAAGGGCTGGCGCTTACCTCGGCCAGCGTATATCGCTGGCTATACAACGAGGTAACGTCGGCAGCCTTTTGGGCACTCTCCCACAGGGTAGCGAATTGGCGTCCATTTTTTATTTATAAGTATGTTTTTATTATTATTGTTCATATATTTTTAAATAGTTAATTAATATTTTCAAATAAAGTTCGTAATTAATATACATAATAAAAATATAATATGTTTTGTAATTTAAATTACTCACATTTTCAGATACATGTGGCTGCTGTTATATCCAGCAGCATTGGTTTTACCATATGGGTAGTGAGAGGGTTGCTAATTGAAATAGCACTATGTATATGCTGCGAAATATTGTACAAGCGAATGGAAACTGCTCAATATGCAAGTATTTGCAAACTGTATCACAAGAACTCTAGTAAGTATTTAAGATGATAATAGATAAGAGAATGGAATTGGTATTAGAAAAGATGATGATGACGATGGAAATGCTATAAGACTGTATGATCTTTTGGCGCATTTGCCTTACTAAAACACGCAACAACAACTGTCATTCTCACTCTCGTGGTTCGCCTTTCGCGCGAAAAACCGGTGGTGGTAATTGTGATTCGAATTGGTCAGAAATGTGATGCTCATTGATGTAACTCAGAGAATATTGATGTGGGCAGTGTGGCTGTGGGATGGTTCAGGTGGTCCTATCTTTGTGACGACAGCGGAGCTGCAATTCGGTGAGATCAATCCAATCTAGTATTCCTTGCCATCTCCCAGAGACCATACCTCGTAGGGTGGCTGCCTTTTACATGTATAACCTGCAACCGATGGGGATAGGTATGACCTTAGCAAGGTGGCTGGCAGAGACTGAATGCAAAAGGCCGAGAATCCGGTTGAGATGCGTGCTTTGGGAGAGGCCTAGGTCCGGCAGTGGACTGATACAGGCTGATGATGGGAAAAGGGGACGCCCCCGACCACATGGAAGGAAAACCTGCGCAAGGTGACTGGCAGGGACTGGATGCAATAGGTCGAGAATCGGGTTGAGTGGGTGATATGGATGGATGATGGATTCAAATCTTTAGAAAATTCAAAGAAATGAGTACCACAAGCTTTTCTCATGTAAGAGCGATGTCTGCGATAAAAATATTGCACTCAATAGGTTTCCTTGCTTCATTTTGTCAACTAAGTACCTTATTATATTAAAATCTACAGAATAGATGATTATTTAAACGATGAACATGCATGGTGTGTGTCGCCGGTTTCGCATGAGGGATAAACTTACTAACAATAGTAATAGTTATGTACCTATATAGTTATTAAGTAATTGTATTATCATTGTTTTAAAAGATGTGCTGCTGAGAGTTTTTTGCCACTTTTTCTCCTCAGCGTTGGCACCTTTCCCTTACAAAGTGGTGTAAATATAAATTCAAAAATATATTGACGTGCAAAAATGTACTCAACGTGCTTACTTGCAATAAAGAAAAGACATTTCCACATTTCAATGGAGCTTTGCCCCACCTACAAAATTACGTGACCATTTAAGCTGTACCTATCGTTTTGTTGGGGACTTATTACAGGTTTCATATTGCATAATCATAATCAGTACCTATCATTTTCTACTACTCTCGCAACTCATATAGAAGAATAACAAAAACAATGAATAATTCGCTTCGATTTCTTACTATTTTCTGAATTCTTAATTAAGCTGTTTCTTTCGAATCGTAACTTATACAAAACTTTATTTTAAACCAATAATTTTAATAAAAAACGGAGATATTTTTACATTTATTCGTTATCTTGTACAACTTGCGGTTGATGGTGGGGCAGAATCTGGCATTGTCATTTGACTTTGAATCTTATATGTCTGTTATACTTACAGTGGCAATTCGAAGATCAGCGAAGAACACAATAAGAATGCAAAAGACGTGTTTCCAGAAGTTGACGGCTTGCAGCGCGTTCACACTAGACGCCGCTTTACCCTTACAGCTAGTTGATCTTGTAGCTATGTATACTATAGTTTTATTGCAGTTTGCTTTTCTATAGAAATTGATAAAGTTTGTGTCAAATACAGACCACTTACCCCATAGACATGAAATCGGTACAGCGAAAAATTATGTCAACGATGATCGCATACTGACGAAGCGGGATACAGGGGTGCTGTATTAAAGAGATGGTCCATGTCGATACTAACTCTAGGTTAGACGTGTCGCGAAGCAATGTTGCGCTCATGTGCGGGCAGACACGGGCGTCTCCTGTTACAGGTCTATGGGGTAAGTGGTCTGTGTTGTCAGAGACAGGCGGAAAAACGCGAGGTATTATGTTGACATTGAAATTAAATCATACGTATCGCTTTCCATACACTTTGTTATCGCTTTCGTATCTTAACGCGTTTCATAGTACGGGGTGGGGTGAGAGCATTGACCACTTACCCCATAGACATGTAACAGGAGGGCGCCCGTGTTTGTTTGTTTGCCCGCACATGAGCGCAAAATTGCTTCGCGACACATGTAACCTAGAGATATTATCGACATGGACGCATCTCTTTAATACTGCACGCCTGTCCCGTACGCTTCGTCTCTATGCGCTCATCGTTGACAGAATTCTTCGCTTGCAAAAGACATTGCCAAATTTCAATGGAGCTTTGCCCCACCTACAAAACTACGTTTCTCTCTTGTATTGCTGTCCATAAAGAACATTGTAACATTCTTAATGTTAATTATATGAACATCTGTATTATAACTTATGGAATGCAATAAATAATTGAGTATTGAGTAGATACGTGACCATTTAAGCTATACCTACCATTTTGTTGGGTACTTATTACAGTATCATTTTCTACTACTCTCGCAACTCCTATAGAAGAATAACAAAAACAATGCATAAATCGCTTCGATTTCTTACTATTTTCTGAATTCTTAATTAAGCTGTTTTTTTCGAATCGCAACTTGTACAAAACTTTATTTTAAACCAATAATTTTAATAAAAAACGGAGATATTTTTACATTTATTCGTTATCTTGTACAACATGCGGTTGAAGGTGGGGCAGAATCTGGCATTGTCATTTGTAGTTATTTCATGTCTATTGAGTAAGTGGTCTGTGGGTGAGAGACTTCGTTCAGAGATATAAACCTGTTTCGATGTTTTGTGTATTTTTTTCTTCTATTTTAATAATGTTTTCTTTTATTTTCTATAGCTCATTCTCTGTGTTTTTTTCCGCCTGCCTTGCTCTACTATAAGATCGTAATGTAATTAATGGATTGGATATTTAATTATTTTTAAGGGTGTTGGAATAATTTAAAAGAAGATAATTAAAAATAAAAACCACAATTTTTTATTTACACACTCTCCTCTACTACAGTACCTTCAGTCTCTTTAATACTCTTCATTTCATCTCTTTTCTCTTTCTTCGTTTTCAAATCCTGCTGAATTTCCTCAATACTCCTCATCTTCGTCTCTGGCACTACCAGGATAACATAAATAGCAGCAGCTATACACACGACGCCAAAGAAATAGAACGCTACGTGTGGACCTATGGAACTGGCCAAAGGCTTGAAGAACAGCATCTGGATGAAGGCAGCGAGAGCTGCAGCCGCCATTGTAACTGCTACTACAGTGCCTCGGTACTGGAAATAACAACGACAATAAAGGAAGCAAACTTGATGACCTTTTACTAGACACCAGAAGTCTTTGCATTGCAAGTGATTACGTTCTGTATATTTTTTCACTTGAAACTTCTTAGGGTTCCGAACTTCAAGAGGAAAAAGGAACCCTTATAGGATCACTTTGTTGTCCGTCTGTCTGTCAAGGCCTATATCTCAGAAATGCGTGGACGGATCAAGTTGAAATTAATACCAAGTAGACAGGTCTGCAACCTCATGCAGCCGTGAGAAAATCAAACTTCTACATCAACGCAATCAAAAGATATCGCTGTTTATGTCTCATTTGTATGAAAACGCAATGGAATCAAAACCTATAGGCTACTTCCCGTTGACATAGAATCATGAAATTTGGCAAGAAGCTAGGTCTTATAGCACAAGTAAAGGAAAATGTCCGAAAACTGTAAATTTTAAGTTCCATCACGAAATAATTATTTTTTAGACAACTACGGGTTCAGAACATATGGGAATCCATGTCCATTCAACATTTGAGAATGATGTCTCGGTATTTCGACAGCATTGCAGCCATCATGGCCACGAGTAGACTGAAGGTAACCAGGGAATTCCCGTTATATCTTTAATAATGGTGCCATAGTTAAAAGTTTAAAAAAACACCTTTAATTTCTTAGTAGGTATCAGATTCTTGAATATAATGACGGACTTAGTTAACATTATAGAAACTAGAAATCACATTGTAGTTCTGAATATACCAGGAACACATGAGATTAGAGGCGTTCGTCAAAATTACCTTGAATGAAAACATTTCTGACGTGATGACTACAGAGACCGGCTGTAGACCCGAAGCGTCGCAGAAAATGCAAAGACACAGAGTGACTACTGGCAGCCACCCTGGTACCCACACTCCGTACAAACGGGCCACGAACCACGAGGCCAAGACACACATACTGAGACCAGATACCAGGGAGGTGATGAATAGAAGAGGCTGAAAATAAACAAACAAAAGTCAATTCCAAGAGGTTCAAAAGCAGAAGTTTTTCAAATATGGGTATATTAAGAGCTATGCTTGGCATTTCTCTGTTAGATAGAACCAGAGAGAGACAGACGAGTATATCCGCCAGAATACAAAAGTGGTTGACATTGCTCATAGAATCAGTAAACTGAAGTGGCAGTGGGCTGGTGACATCTGTCGTAAAACCGATAACCGGTGGGGTAGATCAGTTCTCGAATGGAGGCCACGAACGGGCAAATCTAGTGTGGGATGCCCCCAGACCAGATGAAGGGATGACCTTCGCAAGATGGCTGGCAGGGACTGGATGCAGAGGCCCGAGAGTAGTAGAAAAATATCCTCTGGACTTCGACTTAGTTTTATAAAAACTACTAGGCTACCATAAATGTCAAGAGCATTACCTTACGACCCGCCTTCTCGACTACACTGGACGCCAATGATGATCCTGCGACCTGTACAGCTCCCAACATCATGGCCTGCTGATTTGGCGTTAAGACCAAACTGGTGCCCTCGGAGGCATTGGCAAATATATCACCAGCGAAATTGAGAACTGGTATAGCACCGCACACTTCGCGAGCCAATGCTACCACCATGGCTATCCGAAATGCTCTAAAGAGTATTTTGTCAGTCACTGGAAATGAAAAAATATATATACATTATTATTTATATAATAATATGATTCAGGTTCTCTTGAAAATGGCGGGAAATGACGATTGCGAAATTATTTGATAATTTTCCTTTTAATGTCTACAGGGACTATTTTGTGTTTAATATCACGTTAAATCCCACTTAAATTTTATTTTATACAACAAAATATTATATTAAAGAAACAGTAAATATACAAATAAAAACTATAAATAAAAAATTTGCCCTAAATCACCGACCGCGGGGAGTGTCCCCAGAAGGCTGGCTGCATTGCCTCGCTGGATTGCGAGGCTAATGCGTTGCGCAAGGTATGCGCCAGCCCTCTGGTCATTAGACACATCCACCAGGCGCACAGAGATCTCTTTGTGGATGCTGTGTGCGCCTGGTCCCCACGGTCCCAGGGTCTCCACACCAAACGGCACAAATATGCAGTCTCCACTGAGACCTGCATATTTGCGCCATTTAGTTGCCTCTGCGGTAGCTGCTGCAGCGCCGGCCTTTGATGATGTTGCTGGAAGATGGGACGGCGCCAGGGTATCCACGCAGGTGGCGTCCCATACTAGGGGCCGTCCCATCTTCCAGGGCACGAGCGTCATCCCGTCGGGTCTCTTGCCGTCGTCGCGCGCCAAACCGCTCGGTTCGAGAATGGCTGGCGCGCGGGCGGAGGCAAGAGCACACCTACTACCTGATACACCTACCTAATGATGATATCTAGTGTCTATATACGAAACACTTATCATATACAATTTTAGACACTCTGTTGACTCAGCAAATATGAATTATAAGTACGCATCATACTAAAAAAAAAGTCTTATCATTTCAAACAGTATACTGTAGGTAGACAAATGGCTTAAAGTTACGATATTACATTACGAGAATGTAATTTGCAAACACAAAACTAATATTGAAATAAAACTAAGCCCGGATTTGTTTAACATGTAATTATTAGGGTTATTAAAAGGAAACGACAATGCCAGATTCTGCCCCACCATCAACCGCAAGATGTACAAGATAATGAATAAATGTAAAAATATCTCCGTTTTTTATTAACCATATTGGTTTAAAATAAAGTTTCGTTCAACTAGCGAGTCGAAAAAAAAAGCTTAATTAAGAATTCAGAAAATAGTAAGAAATCGAAGCAAATTATTTATTGTTTTAGTTATTCTTCTATAGGAGTTGCGATAGTAGTAGAAAATGATACTGATTATGATTATGCAATATGAAACCTGTAATAAATCCCCAACAAAATGATAGGTACAGCTTAAATGGTCACGTAGTTTTGTAGGTGGGGCAAAGCTTCACTGAAATATGGCAATGTCTTTTCCCAGACAGAATACAATTGTTATCCAATACAGTAGAAGATGACTGTAAAAAATTAAATTAAAAATAAAATATTTCGTCGTTTTTTTCCACACGTCAAAAACGCTAGTTGGCCATGTTCGCGAGATTCATGACGTCACTCTGGCTTTTTAGGGATGCCCGATTTTTTTGATTTATCGATCGAGTTTGGGTAGATACATATTTTGAAGGGTCCCACAGTTGCATGAAGGAAAACGTCGCGTTCCATGGAAAGAGCATGAAGTAAGTACCTATATTTTGTATGGAGACAGCTTCCGCTCTTGTTGTCACTTTCACTCTCAGTCAGAAAGAGACATTTGTTTTTACCCGACTGCGCAAGAAGGAGGGTTATGTTTTTCAAGCGTATGATTCTTTGGCACGCGCCGCAGCCTAAACGGCTTGATGGATTTCAACATATGAGGTGTCGTTAGATTCGTCTTGATTGTAGAAGTGATATAGGCTATAAATTATTTATCAAGGAAGCTTAAATTTTTGGTAGTCGGGGATTTTTATATGGTCGACTTCTATTGAAAATTCAAAATATAGAATAACAAGGTCTGCCAGCCTTCTGGGCACCGGGACTCCCGATGCCCTCCCAGAGGACATATTTTATTTATAGTTAGTTTATTTATAGGATAGCTTTAGTTTTTAGTTATTTAATGTTAGTTTTTAGTCATTTTATTATTTGTAGTAATTTTAAGCTTTTTTAGAATATCTTAAATAAAAGTTATTTAAACATTATGATTTGAATAATAAGTGCAGAGGCGAAAATATATAAATATGTCTGCGATGTCTTAATAATACTTTAATATTATGGGTAAATCGAACGGTTCCTTGCTTTATAAATACGAGTAACTATGATCAGGAAAGTAAGCGTTCAACAAATTAAACAGTTCAATTGGTAGTTGCCCTTCAATCATAAAATACAATAACTCATCAATTTTAATCAGCATTGTTATTGTGTAGTGATAAAAAGATATACATAAGATAAAGTGTAGATTACTAATAATAGTAAGTAATAGCAAGCGCCTGAGGGAGGCGACGGGTGACCCTCGTGCTGGCGGCTATCTCGCGCAGAGGCTGAGCCTGGCCATACAGCGCGGGAATGCCGCCGGTGTTATGGGCACCCTCCCAAGAGGGACGAATTTTTTAAACTGTTTAACGCAAGGCTTTTTTTTCTAGGTAGTTTTAAAGTATTTTTAGGTAGTGTAACTTTTTTTAGTATTTTAAATATTTTTAAGTAGTTATTTTTAAGTAATGTGTTATCATTATTTTAAAAGATGTGGCTGTTGAGAGACAAAAATATGTTGATGTGCAAAAATGTACACAACGTGCTTACTTGCAATAAATAATGTTGACTTGGTGCAGGCGTTTTTTTGTTATGTTTTATAAAATAATTTCTACTTATTTATAACATTTGTGTTGTTATCCATAAACCTAGGTTAAACCTCACTTCTCTTAACGCGTGTTGTTGTCACATTTCGTTGAAAACGTGAAGAGGAAGCGCATAGGCAGGGACCTCCTTAACGGTGGAATAATTTTAAATCACGTTCATGCAAAGGTGCTGTTGGTTGGTAAGAATTACATAAGCTTACAAAAAATCAATCAAGTAGTAAGTTGTAAGCGCCGCAAATACTCACGACTGACTCGACATCATGAGTTTGCGGCGCTTGCTGTAGAAACAATGGGCCCATGGTCGACAGACTCTAAACATCTGATCCACGAGCTGTCTACCCGATTGGTCCATGTCTCGGGCGATCCCAGGGCTGGCAGCTACCTCGCTCAGCGACTAAGCATTGCGATACAGCGAGGAAATGCTGCCAGCGTCCTGGCCAGCATTCCGCAAAACGGGGATCTTGACGACGTGTTCGTCCTTTAGTATTTAGTTTTTTTTATTTTATTTTATAAATAATGTATTTTTAGATAGTAGTTAGTTTTATTTTAATAAAGTTGATCGTAATATGTAAAATAAAAAAGTAGTAAGTTATAATCTAATATAGTTATGCTAAGTGGTGTGGCAAAAGGTGCATGTTTCAGCTGAGCTGACACCGAGGTGTGCAGCGCTGCTCGACATGCACCTCTTCCCTGCCAGAATATATACCTGATATTCGGTAAGTTAGTGTAAGAAAAAGCAGCATGTTTAGATCTGTCACAATTAACTTTAGTTTTAAAATTCACGCTCTAATTACTGCTTTTATTGTATAATCTACACTTACAAACTGCTTTGAGAGCGAACTTGCTGCTTTCGTCATCATTCTTCTGTTCCTTCCTCATCAGCTCCAGCTCTCGTTGGACGAGACTGTCTTCTTCTCTTCGACAGCGCAGCCACGCTAGGACTCTGGCTGCTTCCTGTGAAAAAGATGCTGCTGAGAGTTTTTTGCCAATTTTTCTCGTTAGCGGTGTCACCTTCCTTGTAAAGTGGTATAAATGTAAATTGAAGAACAAAAATGTTAGCGCTCAAAAATATGCACAATATTATTCAGAATTGTTTTTTTTTGCATTATACCATGCTCGGCGAACAAAACATAATGAAAATTTTCTTGCCGTGGGCAGGACTTGAACCTGCGTTCTGTCATTCCGTGACACACTCTTACCAACTGAGCCACCATAGGCTACGCCACGCCCACCGAAAACCTTCATCGTATTATACATACTAAAGGGTACGTTACGCAACTCCATCTATCGGACAATAGTAGTAGTATTCCGAGAACCATGTCTAACATTCGGTTAGAAACATGATTTAACGATGACTAGCTCCTATTTTTACTCAGAATTTGTTTTATGCATTATGCCATGCTCGGAACTATACGGTAAGGGGTTATTAACTTGAATAACTTTGCATGGAGGCCTTAACACAGTCAGTAATGTATAGTAAGAGGGACACGATACATTAATCAAACTTCTCAGTAAGTCTAAGAAATCGTAGTTTAAAAGCTATCGATTAAAAGATGCAAGCCTTAATATCAGCACAATCTCTCGGTCCACATTCTACAGTGACAAACACTGACCCTAATATAATAGTTTCTTATAAAACTTACCTCATCTCGTCCATTCTTCATCAAGTAAGATGGTGATTCCGGCATCATCATGAAGAGAATAAGATGCAGGGTCGGTATTGTCAAGCATACCCAAAGGACTGTGCGGTAGCTCAACATGTCACCGATTATATAAGCAAAAAGGTTTCCAGTGGTGTGAAAGAGGATTACCTGGAAATGAACAAAAAAGACTAGTAGAGGGACCTCTGACAAAATACTATATCATCACACACGTTGCTACTAGAACAGGGTGACCGCGACTTCAATCGTTTTCGTTATCGTTTTCATTTTGACACTTGAACGATATACATTGCTGCGTTTCGTTGTCGTTTGCTAAAACTTGCAAAAACTTAGCAGCAATGTATAGCGTCCATGTGTCAAATTGAAAGCGATTACGATAACGATGGAAGCCACGGTCAACCCACTGGTCTTAATTTACCTATGGTAAATGTACTGGACTATGTTATGGGACATAAAGCTTGTAAAATATATAACAAGAAACTTAACATTGGATACTCAGAATTTTGTATTACGCTCGGTGAATAAATTAGAACATGATGAAAAAATTCTTGCCGTGGGCAGGACTTGAACCTGCGACCTTGTCATTCCGTGACACGCTCTTACCAACTGAGCCACCACAGGCCACGCCACGCCCACCGAAAATCTTCGTCGTATTATACATACTTAAAGGGTATGTTACGCAACTCCATCTATCGGACAATAGTAGTAGTTTTCCTACAAACATGTCTAACATTCGGTTAGAAACATGATTTACGATGACGCGCTCCTATTTTTAATCAGAATTTTGTATTGCGCATTATCCCATGCTCGATAAATAAATTAGAACATGATGAAAAAATTCTTGCCGTGGGCAGGACTTGAACCTGCGACCAGTTGGTGAGAACGTGTTCAAGGTCGCAGGTTCAAGTCCTGCCCACGGCAAGAATTTTTTCATCATGTTCTAATTTATTTACCGAGCATGGATAATGCGCAATACAAAATTCTGAGTAAAAATAGGAGCGACCTGGAACACGCTCTTACCAACTGGTCGCAGGTTCATTCAAGTCCTGCCAACGGCAAGAATTATTTCATCATGTTCCAATTTTCATTGGATATCTCACTTGAAGCTTGATAATTTACAAAAAAGAGATGATAATATTTTTTTAATTTACTATATGAAATGATTGACTAGCTATATAGCTATATATAAAACAATAGAAGAATTGCCACAGGTAATTTGTTAGGTCTTCAGTTCATTTTCAGTGTAGTACTTGCCTACATAAGGACAAAACTACCAGGTTATCCACATACAGATTTTAACTGTAGCAGAACTACAAGTAAAACTATTCGGAATAGATTCTCACCAAAGTCCCAAGTACTCCTCGAACGCTATCCTCACTAATCTCTTTGGTGTAGAGTGGGCAGGTTACATAGCATCCTGCTGTGGGGATCCCGGCTAATGTTCTGGCCAGGACGAAGGCCCATATTTCCATTGAAGACAACTTAGTTATCCAACAACACTGTGGAGTAAAGTTTGTCTCATCATTATCAGCCCGTATCAGAACGTAGGCCTCACCTAAGACGCATTCAACCCGACTTTCGGCTTTTTGCGTCCCTATGCTCAGATCATTCCTACAGCCGGTCGAAGAATCAATCATCTCACGTTGGTGGCCTCCATTAGAGACTTTATCGGTTTTATCTCTTATCTTATCCTGATTGGGTGCCAATGTGGCGGCACTTGGACCCATTGGGATCTTTTATGCTCTCCCCTTTCCTTTACACTCCTTCCTCCTCCCTAAAGATATAACTCAATAGCTCCGCTATGCAGCTCATGGGAAGGAGCCTGTAGTCTTCTGGTTCCGGATAGGCCGACCCCAGAAGACTCATTCGCTTTCTAGCCAGTGAGTCACATTCACACAGTAGGTGTTTCATGGACTCCGTGTTGTCACCACAGGCTCTGCAGGTTGGAGATTCAGCTAGTCCCATCCTGTGCAACAGGTCGTTCGTTGCTTGATGTCCCGTTAGCGCCCCAATTATGAGCTGCATCTGGTTTCTATTGTGTTTACCTTATCAGTTATCGGTTCTACTTCCTTCGTTCGATTCGATTTCAATTTGAAATGAGAATTAGGCCAGTTTTCTGACTGCTGAAACTATTAACTCTTTTCAGGACTAAACTATTCATCGTAGGTAGAGAGACGATATCGTTAGATACAGGGATGGGTGGCTGCAAGAGGCTCAGGACAGGGATGGATGGAAGAGGGGGGAGACCTTTGCCCAGCAGTCGAACAATTTATAGGTTTACAAAAAAAAATCATAAAAATTGTCCAGTGCTGTTATTCATAAACCTAATTAAACCTCACTTCCTTTAAATCTTGTTGCTATCCCTTTCACACTTCGTCAAAAAAGGTTAAGATAGAAAGGGACAGGGGGCCTAAACGGTGGCGTAACTTTAAGTCACGATAAAGAGTCTATCTATCTATCACGTTTATAAATAACATAGGACATTTCCCACGCAGTTGTAGTCGTTGGCACAGTTCTAAATAAAGTTACTTACAGCCATCATTGCTGATATGACGAGCAGAGCTATCTTCCTGCCCATCTTGTCACCTATGAAAGCCATCATGAAGGTTGCTGGAATGCAGACCACGTACGCTATTGATGCCATCAGGGATACCTACAAAATTATATCTCGTAAATCTGTCACGAGCAGTAATAAATGAATTTCAACTACTTTTATAATTGAGTTACGCAGGGATTGGAACCTATTGTCTTACTATTCATCTTTCGTAAATACATCTACCATATGTCTTTCCTTACCATCAAAATTATTCACAACATGCGTCTTGTTCGAGGCGAATTTGAAAAGTTAAGATTTGGCATTTAAAGCGATACTTACTTCAGCATCTGTGAGAGGGGTGCCTCTGGGTGAATGATCGGATTGTAGAAGCAGCACCATTGGGGACATCCATCCTATGGCTGAGCCGTATGCGAATACTGGCAGATTTACTACATCAGAAAATAATAATATATTTTCACTCAGAATTTGTATTACGCATTATCCATGCTCGGTGAACAAAAAACATTTCTTGCCGTGATCTTGGTGGCTCATTTGATAACAACGTGTCATTCCGTGACACACTGTTACCAACTGAGCCACCACAGGCCACGCCACGCCCACCCAAAATCTTCATCGTATTATACATATATGACAAGGTCGCAGGTTCAAGTCCTGCCCACGGTAAGAAATTTTTCATCATGTATAATGCAGCTTTCTCGCGCAGAGGCTGAGCCTAGCCATCCAGCGTGAATGCCGCCAGTGTGATGGGCACCCTCCCAAGCGGGCCGAGTTTTATAAAATGTTTTTAGTTAGGTAGATTTTCACTTTAGATTTTAATGTATTTTTAAGTAGTTTAGTTTTATTATATTTGTTTGTAATATTTCTTGAATAAATCACATAATATTAAGAGCCTTCCTAGAGCCAACTAGCGCCGCCAATCTTAAAAAAATCATATCTTCCAATATAATAAATTTTATTAAAAAAGCTACGTTCACATTTTTTATTGCTATAAATATTATTTTTTAAATGCTTATTTGTAACGTGATTCAATGTAGGTAAGTTGTAGTTCACAAATGTGCCAGAAACGGCCGTGAATAAACAATGTGAACGTAGCTTTTTTAATAAAATTGATTATATTGGAAGATATGATTTTTTTAAGATTGGCGGCGCTAGTTGGCTCATGGAAGGCTCTTAAATCGATATATTGTATGCATGATAGGTACTTACTTAAAATGGCACATATTATTTGGTTTACTTTACTGCCTTCACCGAAAAAAAAGTAATACTTCTTCATTTTTTTCACACTTTAATATTAACATAATATATTAATCAGATGACTCTATATTTTTACATAAAATTAAACCATTTACACTAGTTGTTGCTAATTAATTAAGTATCTCTATTTTAATATATGCCACGGTCTGATACGCTTCATACGAGGGGCATCGTACGACTGGTAGAGACATATTTTCTCTATGTAGAGTTTACAGATGATTATATTTGTATACAAAGACATTTAATGCTGCTGCGTTGCTTATTATCTATAAACTAGCAATTGTCCCCCGGTTTCATCTGTTCTACGACTTTTCTAATATATGATAAAACAGATTAAACATCATCATCAGTCTATTTAAGTCCCCAATGCTAGGGCACAGGCACTACCCTTACATCGAGGGACCTCAGGCCAAGATCCACCACGCGGGTGCAGATTGGCGGATTACACCGCATTACATTTTGAGAGCATTCGATGAATGTACGTAGAAGAACATCCGTATTGTAAGTCCATTGTCTCAACCAAACCATATAAATAGAAAAATGTCAACAAAATAAATGAAAAGTCATAAACTAAATCTTATCTATAATGAATCGATAATGAACTTTCAGCTTACTTCCTTTCAGTTATAACTTTCACCTCTTTTAGACAAAATTAGTTTCAATTGTTAGTTTGTATACTTACACCTCTTTTTAACTTCCTGGATATAGTTTCATATAATTTGTTGTATTAAAAACATTGATCTCCTATAAACAACTAGATACACAGTCTGCCTTCTAAAAATGTCCGAGCGCAAAGAAGGTCCAAACGGATGAAGGGACCCTCATTTGCTTTATTGGACATTATTTGGACGTTAACAATGGACCCTTATTTGGACGTTTTTTAAATTGTTTTAGTAAGATCGTCCATCTATACGTTCTTCATTATAAACGGAAGACAAAAATATATATTGAGTTTTATAAACATATAGACGATATTATTATTTTAGAATTAAAACTATAGTGAGCCATTACTACAAATTATTATATATAAACGGATATCACTCACTTATATTGTTAAACAGGCAGGTTGTGAGACAGGCACTTGAGAGCAACGGATACCGGTGGAGGCAGAGCTGGAGAGTGGCACACAGGACTGAGAGCACACGTTGGCCGTCCGTAGAGAGATCCCCAGTATACTTACCTTTTGTGAAGGGGGTGACGGATATAATTGGAAACTTATTACGCCGGAGATATAGCATTAAGACAGTTTTCCGTCCGTGTGTAAGGGGACACAACTAAGACAGCTTTTACGCTCGCCCAAGGACAGAGACCCATTGAACGTCCCGGGTGTATACATGGTGCCTTGTGACTGTGGCAAGAGTTACATAGGCGAAACGAGGCGAAACGTGGCTACAAGATTGTCAGAGCACATACGGTCAGTGAGAACCCTGGATAGCGTTGGATCAGCAGTCGCAGAACACGCTATGGATACGGACACGGGTCATTACATACGCTTTGACAAAGCAACTGTTCTTGCGCGAGAAAAGTTCTTTGTGCCACGCAAGATCAGGGAAGCGATTGAGATTGCACGACGGCCCAATTTCAACAGAGATTGCGGTTGGTCCTTGCCTGCTACGTGGAAGCCCGTACTCAGGGCCGTATCCGATGTTAGGAGTGTGAGTGAATGCGGAGTAGACGCAGTGAGTACATACTGCGTGACAGGACCTAACGTGAGTGGCGGTAACTCCCCGACAAGTGAGATCGATCAACGAATCCAGCTACAGCCATCGAACGCACCGTCGTCGTCGACGGGACAAGTTATCTCGGAGCGCGCACAGAGGGCGCTCATCCGCAGTGCGCGAAGAAACGTCAACGGCGACGCGGGCGTGACGCGCTCACCTTGAAAAAGACCGTCGAAATCGGTCAAAACTGTCGGTCTAATTGCCGACTTTAACAATATAAGTGAGTGATATCCGTTTATATATAATGATATTATTATTGTAAATGGACACCTTGTTTTACTTTCTTAAGTAAATAATTTATTGTTATCAGACCGAGATTTATAGACGGTCTTGTGTGAGTTTGGTCTGACAACTGTATAATCATTATAATAGTAGTAAAAGTTATCAACAAACAGTCGAAGCACGGCTGAAATCAGTACAATATATAATAGAGAAAAGTACCTATCGGGAAACGACGGTTGGGAAATTATTTGATAATTTTCCTTTTAATGTCTACAGGGACTAGTTTGTGTTTAATATCACATTAAATTAATCAGAAAATGTTCGCGTATGACAGACAGTATGGTGAATTTATTAAATTATTTGTGCAAGATTTGAAGTTTCGTGCTAAGAAAGAAAGAAAGAAAATGCATTTATTTGACGCCACAATAAAATAGTAACATACAGCATACAGTGAATAAATAAACGAAACACAAACACACTAATACAATAAACACTTAGAGACAGTACATGGTGCGGCATGTAACGTCAAAAAAGACCAGCTCAGCATGTGCTGTAGCGGGGCCACAGCGCTGGTTTTCAGCTGGCCTCGGCAGCGTCCACGTGCTATAGTCAAGAGTTCCACTAGGAGCTCGGGAGTGAACGTGACTGTCGAGCTGCTTCGTGCAGAGTGATGACGCTACGGCGTCTCCTCTGGATGAAGACATGAAGACGCGGCTACCCAGGGTGAAGACGCCACTGCGACTCCCCTGGAGGAAGATAGAAGACTATATGATATTATCTTGAATATTCTGTAACATGACATTGGAAAATGACGAACTGTCGAGTCCATTAATAAAATATAAGGATGGTATTTCATTGCATATGTATATTTCTACTTATATCCATGGTGCCTCAATCTATACAACTAAAATAGCTATAATATAACACAATAATAATTATATTTTTGTAATATAACCTAAAACAAAAGAGCTAGACTCTTTCCCTAATTGTATTGACGGTTGAAAGTGGAATTAATTAATTAGAATTTAATATTGAATAGCGTAATAACTTTTATTGTGTAACCGTGGCTTGAAAAAACGCGTAGTCTTGTGTTAATTTAAAAATAATTCATTAATATTATAATTTATATATATAAATATAAATATGTCAAGAATAAAACCACAAGAATATCTACCAAACAATATTTTAGACAAAGAGTTTCAAGATATATTACGACCGCAAAATATACTACTTTTAATATATTTCGATTTCAAATACACAATACTCAATAATTTTATCACACCCAATGGTCGAATTTATAATATAATTTGGTTGTTTGTGATATCAATATATATAGGTTTCATAATATATCGTTTTATGAACCTACCTTTAATATATGGGAAGGAAACGTGTATATTCTTTTTGTACAGCGCTATATTTTTCTTAGTTTACTATATAATTATTTTCACTATTACATATATCTTAAATATTTCATATAGTTTAGATTATATTATAGCCGTTTTAAACTTGCAAGAAGTACACAGAATATTTGTTTATCAAAATAAAAATTTGAAAAATTTAAAAATTACGAATTGGATTACTTTCGTATCATTTTATTTATATTACATATGTTCCTATTTTATTTTCATAATGTTATTTTCTGCTGAATTTAATATGATTGAGATTATGTACGCGTATATTACTGCTTATTTTGATGCATTATTCATTTACGGATATCATATGATTAAACTTTTAAATAAGCAACTA
This sequence comes from Tachystola acroxantha, assembly GCA_963506565.1. Classification (NCBI taxonomy): domain Eukaryota; kingdom Metazoa; phylum Arthropoda; class Insecta; order Lepidoptera; family Oecophoridae; genus Tachystola; species Tachystola acroxantha. The sequence goes on along the minus strand of OY735892.1, from coordinate 1,398,144 downwards.
AGTTTGTGGGTTGAAGAAGTGAAAATTTATGTTGATTTGTGCTCGGAATTTGAGTTGGGAAAGGTATATTTGGAGGACGGTGAATGCTATTGGCGAAAGATATTTGATGCGTATGTGAAGATATTGAAAACTTTTAATATATACAAGAAGCTACTCAGTTTTCCCGTATGTATAACAAGATTAGGTTGTTTTTACCAGACTGCGCAAGAATTTTAAGTTTTTCGAGTATGTATGTCTATTTATTTGTCCCGCCCTACAGCCTAAACGGCTTGATGGATGTTAACATATGAGGTGTCGTTAGATTCGACTTGATTGTAGGAGTGACATAGTATATAAAAACTAATCAAAGTAATGATGCAGTCGTTTTTTGTTATTTTTAATAATTTCTACTTAATTAGTATGATATATATATATAATACTTAAGAATGTTAATAATGTGTTTCTTTAACTTGTTCAATCAATAAAATATCATCTGTTTAGTAAATATTATAGATCGCTCAACTGTAGTTACTGATCCGCTGCTTTTTAAATGTGCTTCAGCTTTTAGAATTAAATTACGCAGTTACGTTACAATAACTCCTTTGTTTTTAAAGTTTAAGTAATCATTTATTTATAATACACCAACATATCATATGTTGAAAAAAATAAATTAAAACTAAACTATTTAAACAAAATTATATATAATAAATTGGCAATGTGCCCAAAAGGCTGGCGGCTTTGCCTCCTTTATGTTATTTCTTGCACTAATGTATATCGTATATATCGTTTTTGTTCCAGATTTTAGTAGCAGTATTAAATACATGTATACCATCGCTGTTGAATATCCAAATAGCCATAGAATTTGTTAAATCTGGTATAATTGAAGTAGATTTGGTAAGTACGGACAACTGCAGATCAATGGTAACACTTGCAGTACGATTTCAACTCTTACGACGCATATAATAAGAAAAAAAGTGTTACAATTGATGTGCTTTGATGTGTACATCTACGAAACAGCATGCCCTGGTTCAAAAGCCGGTCGTGACTAAAATTTTCTCATTTTAAAATGACATTGCCACATTTCAATGGAGCTTTGCCCCACCTACAAAACTACGTGACCATTTAAGCTGTACCTATCATTTTGTTGGGGACTTATTACGGGTTTCATATTGCATAATCATAGTCAGTATCATTTTCTACTACTCTCGCAACTCATATAGAAGAACTATAACAAAAACAATGAATAATTCGCTTCGATTTCTTACTATTTTCTGAATTCTTAATTAAGCTGTTTTTTTTCGAATCGCAACTTGTACAAAACTTTATTTAAAACCAATAATTTTAAGAAAAAAAACGGAGATATTTCTACATTTATTCGTTATCTTGTACAACTTGCGGTTGATGGTGGGGCAGAATCTGGCATTGTCATTTAAATAAATCTATTTTTTTCAGCTAAATACTGTACAAGTAAAACTACTGATGATCTGGTGGATAATGAAGAACTTCACTCTATTGAGTTTGTTGAGCTGGGAGATGGAGAAGTTGTATATTGCCATTCTTGAGGCGGGCAGTGTTTGTTGCATCACTATAGAAAGGAACAAAAACTCAGGTTTTATCATTAGCCTTTAAATCCTATAACGAATGGACCAAATCACTGATCGACAAAAAAAAGGCAACCATGTCAAACATTCGACAAGAATTTTTTCATCATGTTCTAATTTGTTCACCGAGCATGGATAATGTGTAATACAAATTCTAAGTTAACAGTTTTATGTCCACAACGCAATGCACATACTCTAAGATGTAAATTACTTGGTGATGGTCAATGAAGAGTGTGATAGCTTATTTATTATTATTTTCTACTTTCAGTCGAAGCAAAAAGGCTGCGTAAGAACGTACTGCGATTGAACAAGACTTTTCATAAGATGACAGTATATGGTATGTTCGACGCGTGCGCATCTCTACCAATCAATGTGGCTGACCTTGTGACGTCATATACCATCGTGTTACTGCAGTTTGCACGATTGCAAGATTTTCAATAGATTCTAATAATGATGTGATTGACAGTTTGTTTCAATAAAGTACCTAAACACATCAGTTCAAAATTTGACCTTATTTTTACAAATTTATACAAAAATGAGATTATCTCAACATCAGTCTATTCCAAAGTCAGGTTAAGGAACCCATACTTTTCTGATCGTGAAAATTACAAAGGTCGTAAGTCACGATGACGTCACATTATTGAAATAGTGTCGTTCCAAAATCGGTGAATACCAATGATTCGGACGTTTTCGGTATTAGTAAGAGTGTGTTCGTTGCTATTTTTCTTGTGGACTCGCCAAATATGATTCTGACTACCTAGAAAGCATTGAAAAGTATTACAAAGAAAAATACAATGTATTACTTGGCTGTACGGGTTAGATTCCCTTTGCCTACTACGTCAGAGCCACAGTACTTCCGGAATGCCTAATTTTACACAAAACATTTTTATTCTCGGAATTTATCTGCGAAAAAATTCTGAAAAAAATTCAATCAGAGAAAAACTTGAATTGGTATTTTGTTTTAGAATGTTAATATTTTTAGACCTTGTTAATGATTCTAAGAAAATGATTGATGGTAATAACATTAAAGTAATAAGTTTTAGTATACACAAATGTAGCTCTATTTCATAATTAATTTGAGTAGGGACCTACGTATTTACTTTAGTATCAATCATAATTGGACAACCGCCACACCGATACGTAAAGTTTATAAAAACAGTGCCTATAACATTATAAGCATTTTATTTGTTTTCTCAATCTCTATATAGTTACATTCGCGGAACTATTTTTTTTTTCTATTCTGCCTTTTATTTTCCTCATAAAGCAATTTCTGCATAAAGCCTGTGCTGCCATCTATCTGTTTTATTGGATGACTTAACCTTTTTTTTTTGGTTTATTTCGTTTAACCGTGCATTTTCTCAATTCGTTGGTCATCACCTAAGTACTCGACGCTGGCAAAATTACTGTGCCAGCCACGGTAGAAGCCACAATTTTAAAAAGTGAAGTGAACATTATAAGCAAGGAAATATGTCAAAAATGATCAAGACACAACGGAATTTTCACATTATATTAGATCGAGAGATTCAATCTGTACTCTATCCACAATATTTAATGTTGCTCTTATATTTCGATTGCAAGTATACTATAATCAATAACATAATAAGGCCAAATGGCCGTATATATAACATAATACGAGTGTTTATAACATTATTATATGTAGGCATCGTAATAAATATTTTTAAAAATATTCCTTTGGGAGAACTAAAACACTTTTCTCCTTTTTTGTTTTCTTGCATTTTATATTTTATTTTATATTATATGTTTGCATTCGTTTTTATATATATTCTTAATATCATACACAACTCTGACTATGTTAATTTAATTTTGAGTTTACAAGAAGTTCATAGAACTTTTAAATATCAAAACAAATGTCTAAAGAACTTAAGAATTTGGAACTATATACATTTTGTTATGTTTTGTATTTGTTACATTTTTGGTTCATGTGCCTATAATATTGTAATTTCTTCGCATTTTGACTTATCAGAAATTATGTTCACGTATATAACATCATATTTTGATGCTGTCGCAATATACATGTATCATTTAATAAAACTTTTAAATAACGAACTATGTTTATGGGTTAATGAAGTAAAAATTAATTCCGAATTATGTACAGAAATTCCGTTTTCTAAAGTATATCTCAAAGATGCTGAGTCTTATTGGAAAATATTATTTGAAACATATTTGAAAATATTGCAGTCTTTCGGGACTTGTAGAAAACTCCTTGAATTTCCTGTAAGTAGTAATTTTTGGTACAATTACATTTCTACAAAATATTATACTATTTGATTAATTATTATATGGCGCAAATACTCAAGCGCCGCAAATACTCACGACTGACTCCACATCATGAGTTTGCGGCGCTTGCGGTAGAAACAATGGGCCCATGGTCGACATACTCGAAACATCTGATCCACGAGCTGTCTACCCGATTGGTCCATGTCTCGGGCGATGCCAGGGCTGGCAGCTACCTCGCTCAGCGACTCAGTATTGCGATACAGCGAGAAATGCTGCCAGCGTCCTGGGCACCATTCCGCAAAATGGGGATCTTGACGACGTGTTCGTCCTTTAGTATTTAGTTTTTTTTAATATTATTTTATAAGTAATGTATTTTTAGATAGTAGTTAGTTTTATTTTAATAAAGTATATCCAATTAATATATGTAATAATAATGAACATCGTTTTCAGATATTGGTTCTGGTAATGAACACAATAGTACACTCATTACTTAACTTTCAAATAATCGCTGAATTGGAAAAAAATGGATTGGTTGATGAAACTGCTGTAAGTTCTTTCCTCGTGTGGTTTAGTGACCAAACATATTTGTCAAAGTAATTCAGGCCGCCCGTAGGCCTTTGATGTGGCCTAACGACTGCTGTCAAGCGAAAACAACCGGGACCAACCGTTTTGCTTTTTGTTTTCCTAGCTAATACTGTAAAACACTTTACAGTCTTATATCTCTTCGCCGAGCACGGCCTAATGCATAAAACAAATTCTGAGTTAAAAAAATCATGTTTCTAACCGAATGTTAGACATGGTTGTCGGAATACTACTACTATTGTCCGATAGATGGAGTTGCGCAACATAACCTAGATTTTCGATGGGCCCCCCGCCCGTGGCCCGTGGTGGCTCAGTTGGTAGTGTGTCACGGAATAACAAGGTCGCAGGTTCAAGTCCTGCCACGGCAAGAAATTTTTCATCATGTTTAAATTCTTACAGTACTACTTTGTTAAAGGATGTTATCGTGTTGTGTCGTATGAGTGGTGTTACACACACACACACACATACACACACACACGCACACATATATATACAGGGTGTAACGTAAAGTGTATATGAAGCTGAAGGGAACCCTCCCTTCGGCTTCATATACAGTTCAGTATCGGTAGCTTAACAACTTTTGTTCTACGACTTTTCGATTTTTGCGAATTTATTTTTTGACTTTTCACACATTTCGTACCGGTCAACTGATCGATTTGTATGAGACTTTAATTTATTTTTATTTTTTATTCGAAAAATCGTAGAACAAAAGTTGTTCACTTATCGATACTGAACACCCTCCCTTCGGTTTCATATACCCTTTACGTTACACCCTGTATATAACTGTGTGGGAGCAACTTTTCTGTGTAACAATACACTAACAACGGTGAAGGAAAACATCGTGATGAAACCTGCATGCCGTAGAAGAAAAAATCTAATGCATGTGAAATCCGCCAATCCGCACTGGGCCCGCGCTCCCTCATGTAAGGGAAGGTCTGTGCCCGAGCAGTGGGGCAATATAAATAGACTGATGATGATGATGATGAATACACTAACAAAAAACTCTTTTCAGGTCAATGACACCTTAGTAATCATAGTGCGGTCATCGTGGTTAATAAAGAACTTTATATTGCTCGGTCTTCTGGGCTGGGAGTTTGAGAAGCTCTACATGAGTTGCGAAGATGCCGAATGTGTATCTTCTTTTATTTTACAAAGAAACCAGAAATCAGGTATTGTTATCACATTAGGCACACATTATGCACACGCAACCATAAACATAATATTATAGATAGATAGATTCATTTATTTCAGATTACAATGTCATTCTTTACAGTTATGTCAACACTTAAAATACACATTAGTAATTTTATCGTCAATTTAAAATAATAATAACTATGTATAACAACATTATGCACTGCATAAATTATGATTTTAACATTAAGAGCCTTCCTAGAACAAACTAGCGCCACCAATCTTAAAAAAATCATATCTTCCAATATAATCAATTTTATTAAAAAAGCTACGTTCACATTGTTTATTGCTATAAATATTATTTTTTAAATGCAATGTAGGTAAGTTGTAGTTCACATAATTTCGAAAAACGGCCGTTTCTGGCACATTTGTGAACTACAACTTAGCTTGTCGCAATTATGCCATGTATTGTATATTGCAAAATAGTATTCATCCTAATAAACATTTTGTAAATAGCTTTTTTAATAAAATTTATTAAATTGGAAGATATTTTTTCAAGATTGGCTCATATCAGGCCCCTGTATGTTTGTTAAGTGGTTGCTCGATATAGCTTTATCTACATAGTATATAAGTACATCATTTATATTTTCCAGTAATATAATTTATTCAAATAACTAAAAATATAAACTAACTTACTAAACTTACAATACTAAACTAAAAATAAAAGTACTTACTAAATTATAACTAAAATAAAATAAAACTATATGTACAAAATAGGTCGGTTGAACTATCCGAATTTTCCAGTAATTGTATTATTAATTATTATATATAAACGGATATCACTCGCTTATATTGTTAAAGTCGGCAATTAGACCGACAGTTTCGACCGATTTCGACGGTCTTTTTCAAGGTGAGCGCGCCACGCCCGCGTCGCCGGTGACGTTTCTTCGCGCAGTGGGACAAGTTATCGCGCGGAGCGCACACAGAGGGCGCTGATCCGCAGTGCGCGAAGAAACGTCACCGGCGACGCGGGCGTAGCGCGCTCACCTTGAAAAAGACCGTCGAAATCGGTCGAAACTGTCGGTCTAATTGCCGACTTTAACAATATAAGTGAGTGATATCCGTTTATATATAATAATTTGTAGTAATGGCTCACTATAGTTTTAATTCTAAAATTGTATTATTATATTTTCCAGTTGAAGCTCAGAAACTTCGCAAGAATATTCTACGACTCAGAAAAGCTATTCAAAAAACGAAGGTGTATGGCATGTTCTACATAGAAGCAGCAATGCCGGTAGATCTAGCGGATATTGTGGTGAACTATATTATTGTACTTTTGCAATTTGCTCTATTGCAAGCTCATGTCTTATAATTATATTTATAATAGAAATAATATTAGGTTTTCAGTAATAAAATAGTACTGTGATTAACCATGTATATTATTATTACAATATAACGTAAAGTTATAAATTACAAGAGACATTGCCACATTTCAATGGAGCGTTGCCCCACCTACAAAAATACGTGACCATTTAAGCTGTACCTATCATTTTGTTGGGGACTTATTACAGGTTTCATATTGCATAATCATAATCAGTATCATATTCTACTACTCTCGCAACTCCTACAGAAGAATAACAAAAACAATGAATAAACCGCTTCGATTTCCTACTATGTATTTTCTGAAATCTTAATTAAGCTGTTTTTTTCGAATCGCAACTTGTACAAAACTTTATTTTAAACCAATCATTTTAATAAAAAACGCAGATATTATTTACATTTATTCGTTATCATGTACAACTTGCGGTTGATGGTGGGGCTGAATCTGGCATTGTCATTTGTCGCGCTGGCTGTGGAAACACTGGACCCGTGCCGAGGTCGTCGGACACAAATATGTTTGCAAAGAGTATGTCCAAAAGACTGGTCCTCGCTACAGGGGATCTCAGGGCTGGCGCTTTCTTCGCTCAACGGCTGAGTTTAGCCGTTCAGCGAGGTAATGCCGCCAGCATACTGGGAACCCTGCCGCATGGGGGCGACGTAGGCGATATGCTTATTATGTAAATATTTTGTAAATAGGTAGAAACTTTTATTATTTGTATTATTTTAAGTTTTGATATGCTAATTAGATTATTCATTCCATTAAATAAAAATTTGCGTAAACGTAAAGTTTAATATAAGAAGAAGAGAATATGACATATACCTAGTTTAACCTATTTTACTAATACAAAATACCTGTACTCTTTCATTGTCATGAAATTAATTATTAAAATAGGTTGGCAACTAATGGATTGTACCTTATGTAAGCTACAAATAATATATTATATTGTAATCTTGCTGATGATGATGTTTTCATACTAATTAAATTGGTATAGTGAATTATTTATGCCTTTTACTTTATGTCAATCGTACATAACAGTAATAGAATCACACACACACATCGTGTCTTAAGGAACACATATAGTTTGCAATTGACTCATTCCACATTAAATATGGCAAGAGGAATGCCAATGGAATTCCTATCAAACAATATATTAGATAAAGATATTCAATCAGTGCTTCTACCGCAATCATTAATGTTATTGGTGTATTTCGATTCGAAATACACAATACTAAATAATTTCATTACTCCCAATGGTCGTATTTATAACATAATCAGATTCTTTGTGACTATATTGTATATTGGAATTGTAGTGTTAACTATTGCAAATTTACCTTTAGAGCAATTCAAAGAAATATCTTTATTTTTATATAATGGTGCTATCTTCTTTTTAGTTTACTATGTAACTGCTTTTATTGTTATATATATTCTTAACATTTTACACAACATTGACTACGTTAACTGCATTTTGAATTTGCAAGAAGTGCATAAAACATTTATTTATCAAAATAAAAGTTTGAAGAGTTTAAAAATTTGGAATTGGATTCATTTTGTTATGTTTTTTCTATATTATGTATGTTGTACATTTGGTATGTTTGGATATGATATAACATTTGATATTTCTGATACTTTGTTCTCATTTATCATAACTTATATTGATAGTATTGTTATTTATATTTACCATTTGATGAAATTTTTGAATAACGAATTTGTTATGTGGCTATCGGAAATTAAAATACATTCTGAAATAAGCTCAGAAATTCAGTTCTGTAAGGTATATTTGAGCGACAGAGAGTCGCATTGGAAAAGGTTATTTGACGCGTATATGAAAATATTGAAGATTCATAATACATGCCAAAGTTTACTTGATTTCCCTGTAAGTGGTTTCAGAAATATAATGATATACTTAGTAAGAACATACCCTTTAAGTATGTATAAAGCGATGAAGATTTTCGGTGGGCTCGGCGTGGCCTGTGGTGGCTCAGTTGGTAAGAGCGTGTCACGGAATGACAAGGTCGCAGGTTTAAGTCCTGCCCACGGCAAGAATTTTTTCATCATGTTCTAATTTATTCACCGAGCATGGATAATGCGTAATTCAAATTCTGATATACTTAGTACTTCAAGTATCCTACTACTATGCCTTAATTGCATTTCATATTTTCAGATTTTACTCGTGGTATTAATAACTTTTCTACACGTTTTGATCAATATCCAAGTCGTAATAGAATTATTGAAATTGGAAATGTTGGAATGGGCACACTTAAGATTTTTTCCATATTATTTTAAACAAACGCTTTTTATGATAATTTAGAAGATATTATAATCGTTCAGAGCGTTCCATGAGCCAACTAGCGCCGCCAATCTTAAAAAAATCATATCTTCCAATATAATCAATTTTATTAAAAAAGCTACGTTCACATTGTTTATTGCTATAAATATTATTTTTTAAATGCTTATTTGTAACGTGATGCAATGTAGGTAAGTTGTAGTTCACATAATTGCGAAAAACGGCCGTTTCTGGCACATTTGTGAACTACAACTTACCTACATTGCATCACGTTACGCTTTTTTAGTAAAATTGATTATATTGGAAGATATGATTTTTTTAAGATTGGCGGCGCTAGTTGGCTCTAGGAACGCTCTTAAATGTTTCTATTTTTTGGATATATTTCTATTATTATTTTAAGCTCTTTTTCGCTTAAAATTTCAGATGCATGACATAAAGGCACTAGTAATAATGCCATCGTGGGTACTAAAGAACTTCGTTTTACTGAGTTTAATAGGATGGGAGTTTGAAAAGTTCTCTATGTCAAGTGTTAATGCTGAAAAAATATGTACCACGGCTCTACAGCGAAATATAAATTCAGGTAACAAATAATAATAACACTGTCGTTATGAACCAATAATTAAAAAAAAACCTAGACATTTCTTTATTTATAACAAATCAATAACATATTTATATAAACAAACAAAAATGATATAAAAAATTCAAAAATAAAATACTTAAAAAAATAAAATTCTAAAAATGTACCTACTTTTAAAAAAAAACTTGAGATAAATATGAGAATCAAGCATTTAAAGAATTTTGAACCAATATATTAATAATAATAATGTTTATTTAAACCTTAAAATACAATGTCAAACTTAAAACTAAAATATCCGGTAAACCTTCGTCAGTCAAATAACCCGCCCCTTGTCATACCCGGTGCAAAGGTACCCATAACGCTTGCGGCGTTACCGCGCTGTATAGCTATGGCTAACCTTTGCACCAGGTAGGACCCGGAGCGAGAGTCACAACCCCTCTCTCTAAGGCGAGCATTTAAAGAAAGCTTTTTGGTTCTGAATTAACTATTTATTGTAAAACACAGACACTTAATATAAGGGCCGGCGCCGCCTGCCCAAAATGCCCAAACACTCAAGCGCCGCAAATAAGTATGCCATGAGTTTGCGGCCTTTGCAAAGAAAATATTATATACTCTAACGAGTAGCCCTTGCAGTTGAAACGATAGGCCCGTGGTCCTCGGATCCAAAAAAAACCTCGTACGTGCTATTTCGACCAGGCTGGTCCACGCCAATGGCGACCTGAGGACTGACGCTTACCTCTCTCAAAGAATAAGTCTTACAATACAGAGAGGTAATGGATCCAGCGTCCTCGGCAGGATGCCTGGGGCCCCTCTCTAAGGACGGGCTGGACGACGTGTTCCATTGATAGTAGTAAATAGTATTATATATTTAGATTAGGTTTAGTTTTTGAGTAGGTACATTCTATGTAGGTAAAAAAAACTAAACTAAAAACTATATGTACAATAGGTCGGTTGAACTATCTGAATGACTTAACATTACAGATAGTTCAACCGATCCCCGTTGTCCGGCAGCGTGCCCAAAATGCTGGCGGCATTTCCCCTCTGAATAGCCAAGCTAATTCTTTGGGCGAAATACAGGCCAGCATTTTGGATATATATATACCAGTATATTTTAATGTATTTTCAGACGAAGCGAGAAAACTTCGGAAGAATATTATACGTCTCAATAACACTTATCGGAAAACTAAAGTATATGGCATGTTCTTCGTAAGCACCACATTGCCAGTGCATGTAGGGGATCTATTGTCGACATATGTGATTGTACTACTCCAGTTTGCTTTACCCGACCCGGAGAATCTCCCGGACTTCACGGACTGTCTGGCCGCGGTTAGCGCTATCATAGAAGAGAGTGATGTACCTTTAGTATATATATTAGGAGATTTTAATTCACATCCGAGTGCGAGATTCGGCCATGAACTATTGGCCTTTTGTGACGAGCAGCAGTGGACATGCAGTGACATCGAAAAACTGGGGCTCGATTCCGGCGCCTATACTTTTATTAGCGAGGCGCACGGCAGCCAGCGATGGCTCGACCACTGCGTGACCACGCAGGCCGCGCGGGACACCGTTGTGGCTGCGCAAGTGATGTACGACGGCTACTGGTCGGACCACTTCCCGCTGAGTATAGTGTGCAATATCACAGCGGTAGGCATCAGCCCTCTCGCTCCAGCTGGCGGCGGCAATGACGTCACCGCGCACGATAAGATCAAGTGGGGAGTGAGGGATGCCGCGCAGATAGAAATGTATTATAACTACTGTAGCTCGATACTTGATGGTGTGAATGATTCGTATGATTGTGTCGCGTGTGAGAGTAATGTTTGTTGTATGGATGTGCAGTTACACTATAGGCATATTGATAAGTTATACTGTGATATTGTGTCAGCGATGCAAGCGGGAGCTATTTTAAGTGCCGGTGCTCGGTCCGGTGGCAGGAAAATACACAAACAAGTGGTTGGATGGAACTATCATGTAAAAGATAGCCATCAAATGTACAGACTGTATTTCAACTGCTGGGTTCTTGCCGGCAAGCCGTCCACGGGTGAAGTGTACGATAAAATGTACGACAGTCGAAAGATTTTTAAAAACAAATTGAAATGGTGTCAAGCAAATGAAGAAAAGGTTAAATTAAATATTTTAGCATCTCACAGACAGGACAAAAATTTTGTTAAATTTTGGAAGGAAACAAAGAAATTTAATTACAAACAAAGTCTCCCAGTGAGCGTGGACGGCCTGCAGGAGCCCACACAGATAGCCAATTTGTTTGCCCGCAAGTTCAAGGTGGAACCTAGACCCGTGCCAGCGGGCGCGGGGCACGGGACGGACGAGGGCTGCCAGCGCGATGCGCGGGACTGCTCGACCTCGATACAGTTTACGCCGGTTGACATCGCGAAAGTAGTCCGTCAGATGAGTCGAGGCAAGTCCCCCGGGCATGACAGCCTGAGTCTGGAGCACGTGCTCTGCGCCGGCGACGTGGTGTACACCAAGCTGTGTGCACTGTACAACATGAGCATCAGATACTCGTATCTTCCAGATGACCTTATGAAGACTATTGTTGTTCCCATAGTTAAGAACAGGACGGGTGATCTGGGAGCTACGAGTAACTATCGCCCTATCTCGTTAGGCACGGTGATAGGAAAGATCTTGGAACGACTGTTGCAGCCCGAACTACTGAAAAATGTATGTATAGATGACGCTCAGTTTGGATTTCGTCCCGGGCTCTCAACAGATTCAGCCATCATGAGTTTAAAACACGCTGTAAGATATTACACCGACCGCGAGACCTCGGTATACGCTTGCTTCCTGGACTTGAGTCGCGCATTTGATCTGGTGAATTATGAAATTCTCTGGAGCAAATTGCGCGACTCTAAAGTCCCTAAGGAAATGGTGAATCTGTTGAGGTACTGGTACGGAAGCCAAACGAATAGTGTGAAGTGGGGCGACGCGACGTCTAATACTTATAGATTAGACTGCGGAGTGCGCCAAGGGGGGATAACCTCTCCGGACCTCTTCAACGTTTACGTCAATGGGCTGATTGAGGAGCTGAGAGGCACTAAAACTGGTTGTCACATAGGTGGCGTATGTGTCAACAGTTTGAGTTACGCGGATGACATGGTGCTTCTCGGCCCCTCGATCAGTGCTCTGAGGAAGCTTGTTTCGGTCTGTGAGCATTATGCGAATGCTCACGGGTTGAAATATAACGTAGCTAAGACTGAAATGATGATATTTAGAGCGGGAAGAGGTCCGGAGAGGATACCCGAGGTGTGTCTGGATGGTTCAGTGGTTCGGGTTGTGCGGCAGTTTAAATATCTGGGGCACATACTGACTGAGGACTCGACAGACGACAAGGACATCGAGAGGGAGAGGAGGGCCCTGTCCGTCAGATGTAACATGCTCGCGCGCAGATTTGGCAAGTGTAGCGACGAAGTCAAGATAACTTTATTTAAAGCTTTTTGCCAATGTCTCTACACTTGCCAACTCTGGGTCAAGTACCTGCGGAAATCGTATAGCGTCATGAGGGTGCAATACAATGATGCATTTCGCACCCTCATGCGACTGCCGCGTTTCTGCAGCGCCTCGGGCATGTTCGCTGACGCGCGGGTGCCAGACTTCTTTGCTATTGTCAGAGCTCGTATTGCTTCCTTCTGGAGCAGACTGCGTAGCTCTGACAATAGCATACTGATGATGGTGAGTGACGACCTCTCCAGCCCAATATTTCGGCATTGGCTGTCTGTGCACCGGAGCGAGAACCGAAAGTAGGTTAAGACTGACGTAAGGACCATTAGGTCCAAATGTAAGCTTTATTTTATTTATTTTGTATTTTTATGGGTTTTTTATGCCTGCAATAAAGAATTATTATTATTATTATTATTATATTTACTATAGTTTCAGCGCTATCAAATTCTTCTTCTTCTTCAGCATACAGCAGCCCGCTCCTGGGCATATGCCTCTCCATGAATCCTCCATGTGGCCCGATCCCAAGGTTGTCTGGTCCACACCGAGCCAGCAACCCTCTTTATATCGTCGGCCCATCTGGCCGGTGGTCTGCCCACGCTTTTTCTACCCGTCCGGGGTCTCCACATCAGAACGCACTTACTCCAGCGACCATCGTTTCGGCGACAGAGGTGCCCAGGCCCATTTCAGTTTGGCCACTCGTTTGCCGATGTCGGTGACACGGGTCCGCAGGCGGATGGTCTCATTTCTCACTCTGTCGCCTAGGGATATACCGAGCATCGTGCGTTCCATGCATCATGCTATCAAATTATATTACTTTTATTTTATATGCGATAAGTTATAAGTTTATTAACTTTCTTTGAATATTTTTGTAAGTACTTATTTTTTGTTTATACTCAATTATATTGCTTTTTTATCCCATTTTAAATAATAAAACAAGCAGAGTAATATTTGCCCGATAAACCTCATTGTAACATATCTAAAATGTACTGATTTGAATGTATATCTTTATCTCTTTTTGTGGTAATACCCTAGATAATATTATGTTCATTGTTATTTTCAATAAATCATATAATAATTTTTCAATTTGTTTGAATTCATGAATGATTTATTATTTTATTAGGAACTTTATTACCGAAATAGCACAAAGGAACTCAATCAATTAGCGAAGTAATTTTGTAAATTAGATTATCGTTAAACAAATAATCAAGAAAAACTAATAACATTAAAGGTTTTTAATCATTCTTACTAAAGGTAATGTAACTAAATATTTGCTTCACCTCTAAAATAATAAAGCCATTTGAATATTAGTATTCACAAAAATTTAGGAGTTGCTCACTGTATAACAATTTATTGAACTAATTGAACATTATATAATTTATCAATATGGCAAAAACCAAAGTAAATTCTAAATATAACATTGGTCACAGTGAAATTTTGTTGAACAATATAATAGACAAAGACTTTCAATCAATCCTTCGTCCTTTAAACTTGCTTCAGACATTAATTTTTCAACATAAATATAGAATTCGAGACAATTTTATAACGTCCAACGGCATCGGAACTAATGTTTTAGCGTCATGTTTTACTATTGTAATTATTGTATTGCATTTCATTAGTACTATGTTTCATATTAACTACTTACTAGAAACCAAACAAATATTTCTGGTATCATTCTACATTCTTAACACAATCGTTTACTTTATGAGTATCGTCATTAATTTAGTTGTCATTTGTATATATAGCAACTGTAATGTGGAACTTACATTGAAATTGCAAAACCTTCATAGATTTACCACGACTTTTAACGACAAACCTAAGTTTAAAAAATATACTGTCTTTAATTGGATATTTGGAATAATTACTTTTATGCTCACTGTTTTAATGATCGTGCATCATCGTTTTATCTTTGGTAATTGGTGCACTGATTACATAGTTGAGTATCAGTTGGATTTAAATGTTATATATGCAACTCGTTTAATGCACTTCATGAATAAGGAACTTAATTTTTTAATTGTGTCTATGAGTCATAAAGAAAAAGAGAATCTTCATAATGGCTCATCACATTTTGCCCGGCTATTTCAAGCTTACTATGATATTTTGGAAGCGTTTGCATTCTACAAAAGAAGTTACAGGATAATGGTAATAATTCAAAATTAAACGAACTTACCTGTTGTGAAGTTCAATTTTAATTGTACATACTTCGTCACGATATGAATATTATTTTACTTTACTACATGTAATAAAATAAAATAATGTTCCAATGAACATTTAATTTCGTCACTCAATAGGGACGAAGCATATACAAATATTTTTGTTCTTGCAGTCATATTTTGTTACATATTTTGTTATTCTTTATTCTCTAGTTTAACGAATGCAACTTTATTATTTTAAGATTACGTGTCATACAATGGCTGCAGTGACACAATGTTGGCTCTCAGTACAATACATATTAGAAGAGAGGAAAAATGACTCATTCAAAAGTGTAAGTAGAAGTATAACAATATTTTATTTCGAATGTTGTGCTTGAGATGTTCTCAAAAACCACTGGATAGACTGCAAGAATTATTTCACCAGTAGCAAGTTTCTGTGGATTCAGAATTTGTATTCATTATCCATGCTCGGTGTACAAATTGGAACATGATGAAAAATCATGTTTCTAACCGAATGTTAGACATGGTTGTCAGAATACTACTACTATTGGCCGATAGATGGAGTTGCGTAACATACACATTTTTATGTGCGTTAACATACATACATATATCCATTATCCTCCAAATTACTATACCTATAATATTATAGTTTTTTTTATTTCAGTTTACCACTATAACTCTGACATTGTTCGCGATACTCGTCTCAAAGAGTATGTGGTTACAATGTTGGTTATGCGTGGCGTGTGAAAAGTTCTATGCAAATGTAGAGAACGTACAGGCTTCGTGTATATCGCCTATTATATCGCTGAAGTCGACGAATATATGTTCAGGTATTTTACTTATATATATATATATACACCGCGACTTTTTAGTGGCTTCGGAGCCGAAGCGTACCTACTCTACCCGATGTGTACTATCGATACATACTATTAAAAATAAATAAATAAAATATTAAAAATACGTAAATTAAAATAATTAGGCATTATTAAATAGTCCGATTTTGTAGTGTATACTCTCACTTCATTCAAGTGAAGCGGCGGCGGCTTCAATGTCCTGTCGGCATTAGTAAAGGATACAATAAACCAATGACATGCGCCCGCGCCATACGAAATCCCGCCCACATCGCACCCCTTTCTTAATTCTTTACTATTTTGCCGGCCAGTCGACCGGAAGCAAGCGAGCGAGCGTCCGCGTCGCATAATTAATTACGGAACGGGTCCCGGAAGCCCTGAAGTTCTTTCGTTATCGGTGCAATGAGTAACCCTCATTATCAGTACTCAAATGTGGAGTGGTTAGGTATGGTACGTTTTTATGCCATTGCCAACAATAACTTGGAAGAAGCAAGACACTTGTACGCCCAGCCAGAGCACCTGCAGTTGTTGCGCCAAAATGGCATTTTGGAACCCCAAATACCTGCTACAGCGACGATACTATCAGCAACACAGCGTCTTCTCGATCATGGCCAATTTAGAATACCTACACACGCCCAAGGACGGGGTCATTCACATTTATCAGCTGCGCTCGAAGATCGTATTTTATCAATGAAGAAATTAGATACTAGTGTGTGTGCGGGCTGTGTTGCGTGCGTGCGTCGGAGTGGAGGGGTGCGGTGTTGCAATGTCAAGGTCACGCGGCTCGTAAGTAGTTTACAATTCAAATGTTGCAGCGAGTACTAGTAATTTGGACATTTCTCCAACATACTATTTTGTCTTCATTTTAGTTTTTTTTTACCTCGTTTTTTTAAATTAATAGTATTTATCGATAGTATACATCGGGTAGAATAGGTACGTTTCGGCTCCGAAGCCACTAAAAATTCACGGTGTATATAGATTTAGGGATATTTGTGCACATAGTTAGTGACATTGTCAATCCCATCGTACCTATTCTAAACTTATCTACTTAAATTTTACAAAAAAGCGAGTACAACATTTTAACTGGTCCACAATTTATTTATTTCATTAATGGACTCGACTGTTCGTCATTTGCCAATGTCATGTTACAGAAAATTCAATATATTCAATAGTCTTCTATCTTCCTCCAGCGGAGTCGCAGTAGCGTCTTCACCCTGGGTAGCCGCGTCTTCATGTCTTCATCCAGAGGAGACGCCGTAGTGTCATCACTCTGGACGAAGCAGCTCGACAGTCACGTTCATTCCCGAGCTTGTAGCGGGAACTCTTGATAAAAGCTTGAAGCTTCAGATCTTGCATAAATAATCCAATAACTTCACCGTACTGTCATTCGCGAACATTTTCTGATTAATTTAACGTGATATTAAACACAAAATAGTCCCTGTAGACGTTAAAAGGAAAATTATTAAATAATTTAGCAACCGTCGTTTCCCGCCATTTTCAAGAGAACCGTATGCACAATCTTTAAAATAATAAAACGTATTTATAGATGAAAAGAAGAAGCTATACAAGAACATTCGCCGCGCATATAAGGCAGGATTCAGTAAGATGAGTGGATGCGGTATGTTCACTATATGCATCAACTTGCCGCTGCAGCTGCTAAATACGCTCACTTCTTATACTATCGTGCTGTTGCAGATTGAGTTCCTTTAGAATTAAATGTTTTTAAGAAATTTTCATGAATTAATACAAATTAAATGAAGTCGGCAATTAGACCGACAGTTTCGACCGATTTCGACGGTCTTTCTCAAGGTGAGCGCGCCACGCCCGCGTCGCCGGTGACGTTTCTTCGCGCGTTGAGAAATACCGTCGAAATCGGTCAAAACTGTCAGTCTAATTGCCGACTTCAACAATATAAGTGTGTGATATCTGTTTATATATAATAATTGTTCATGAAATTTTAAATAATGTATAAAATATTTCAAATAGTGTCACTGTGGATACAAAATTTGAATTCAAAATGATGTTTCGTGAAACTCATTCATTATATTATTGTACTGTTGACTATATTTGAGTAATTATGCTCTCATCAACGATAACCAAATCCCTAATTTGTCTATTAGTCACATTTATCAATTATTCTCATTATTTATCATATTACCAGTTTGAGCTACAATTGTGAATTATTATAGAAAATTAATAAATCGAAATTTTATTATATTAGGATTTATTTTATACTTTCCAACACATGCCTACAACAAGATGTAAAAAAAATTCCATTTTTCATTATATTTTAAACTAATGTTTACTTAAATAAATTTCATATGTATATTAATATGTCAAACTTATAAAATACTTTTAAGTGGTTGTTAAATAAATACATATAGGTAATATGTACTTATAAATAAATGATATTATATTAAAAAAATTAATTAATAACCTAATTTGCTAGTTTGTCTAATCCAGTTTACATAAAAAGCAATAGTTTTAAAAGCATTATATAAACATACTTCTAAATATAATAGTGTTCCAATTCTAATCAATCATTCCATTTGTACTGATGACGATGAACCATCGATCACAAGTAATATCATTAAAACATTTTCACATTCAAATATAACATTCGACCACCTACAAGCTTTTCATTGAATCGAAATTATATTATATAACTGTCATAATGTCAAGTATCAAAGTAAAACCGAAATACAATATTGGTCAAAGTGAGACCCTATTGAATAACGTTCTAGATAATGATTTTCAAGCAATGATTCGCCCGTTAAATATACTCCAGACAATTATTCTACAATACAAATACAGAATTCGAGATAATTTTGTAACTTCCAACGGCATTGGCACTAATGTCTTAGCATTTTGTGTTACGATTGTAATTCTTGTATTACATTTACTTAATAATACGCTTCATATGACTTATTTATTAGAAACCAATCAAATTTTTTTGTTAACATTTTTTGTTTTAAATTCAATCTTTTATTTTTGTAGCCTTATAATTAATTTCATTGTCAACTGTGTTAATAGTAATAGTAACGTGGATTTGATATTGAAATTGCAAAAAATTCACAAAATTTCAAAATCTTTTAATTCAAATTCTAGATACAATCAATTTGTTATATTCAATTGGATAAACAGTGTATTAATTTGTGTATTTGTCGTTTCATTGTCGGTATATCATCGTATCACTTACTCCGGTTGGTCTACTGAATACATAATTGAGTTTATCTTTGATTCAAATATAATTTACGCCACCCGAGTCATGCATTACATGAACGATGAACTTAATTTACTGATTATGTCTATGAAAAATCTAAGGGACGAAGAAAATGTTAATATTAGTAGCTTTTCAAGTGATGCACAAAATATATTTCGAGCTTACTTTGATATTTTAGAAGCATATACTGTCTACAAGAGAGTGCATAGAATTATGGTAAGTATAAATTTTATTTCTGTGTTTGAATTAGAAAATACTACTTAATTATTTATTTATTTTATATTGCTGTAATTTATGATTGTTGAAAAAATATTATCAAACATCAATTTTGGAAAAAAGGAACCCTTATAGGACTTTATTGTCTGTCTGTCTATCAAGACCTATATATCAGTAACGCGTGGACGGATCAAGTTAAAATTAATACGAAATACTTAGGTCTGTAACCTCATGCAGCTGTGAAAAAATCAAACTTCTACGTTAACGCAATCAAAAGATATGGCCGTTTATGTCGCATTTTCTCGCATATAAGTATGAAAATGCAAGAAAATCAAAACATATAGGGTTGACCTAGAATCATGAAGAGTCCCGAGAATCACGAGTCCAACTCGCACTTGGGCGGGTTTTTTTTTCCAAAACGCAATTAATGACTTATTTTAAGCGGAACAAAAATATTCAATTCAAATTCAAATACACTTTATTGTACATAAAAGACAAACAATTACAATACAGAAATACAAAACAATATGTACAATTTAAAATATGTAAAATGATTTAGAATTTAGACAATATGTTACAGTGAACTTTATAATAATGTTATGCTCTACTAAATAATATTTATAGATAGATAAGACAGTGGGTCTCAAATTATTGTATTAATAGATACTTACCTATATAAATTACAATTTTTTTAGGTATCAATTCATACAATGGCTACAATTACTGAAGGCTTGCTGTCAGTCCAATATATATTAGAAGTGAGAAAAAGCGCCGCATTAAAAAATGTAAGTTAAATCATTTGGTTCCATCTATTAATCATAATTACAATATTTAGGTATATAGTTTTTGAGAAAATATGAGATAAGATAAGATAAATACACTTTATTGCACCATAATACAGTATACATATTTTTTTTAGTTTTATTGTAATAGATTGTAGTATAATGTTATTAATAATAAAGCTTTTAATGAAGTGTATCTATACAGTATTAATTACATTATTGAGAAGCATGTACAAGTTTGGCGGTCTTATCGCTAAAAGCGATTTCTTCCAGACAACCAACTGCAGAGGATATTATAAAAATATATCAGAAAGAGGTAGAAGTGCATAGTAAGTAAATATAATAAATAGTAATATCTACGTTAGATGGGTAACACGATTTACACATGTAAATTATATCTATTATATACTAATAGAATATATACTTGTAAGAATATAATACTTTATTAAATACTATTAATAAATATAATATATAAATGTAAATATATATTACTAATAAATATATACATACACATACATATAAATAACAGTAGTACTTATATAAACACACATAACACAGGATATCGACAACAACCAAAGTGAGGTGATTTCTCGAACGATGTGGGCGAGAATATCGTACGATATTCTCGTTCACGAATACGCTCCATACGATTCGTTTGCTCGATGTTTGTTTACACTAGGCAAGCATATTCTTGCCTGATATTCGCGCCTGAAACTATTCTTGTGTAACGAAGACGTTCATACTTTTTTCTATGTAATTTTTGTTTCAGTTTACAACTGTAACTTTAATTTTGTTGACAATACTCGTCTCGAAGGGTGTATTGTTACAATCTTTATTAAGCATTGCGTGTGAAAATTTTTATACAAGCTTAAAAAATATGCATGCTACATGCATATCTCTGAAGTCTAATAAGAAATGCTCAGGTATTTTATTGTTCTATTAATATAGGAAATAGCAGGTTAATATAATACTTATATTTACTTTTAAATTAGATACTTGTTTATAAACCACCTTTTTATAAATAAATACTTACTAATAATTATATGTACACCAAAAGTTTTTGTAGAATTCTTAGCGTATGTTATGAATATAAACTACTTATGGTTTATTGAATAAACTTTATGTAGTTTTAATATAACATACAGTGGAAATGGACTTACATGTTTTAAATGTCATGTATTTTTTTCTTGTCGATTTTTATGTTAACAGGTAGATTATAATAATACATAATGACATTGATAATTTCTGTACATATATTTAATTTAAAATAATATAATATATTATTATCTTACAGAAGAAAACAAGAAGCTATTCAAGAATATATGCCGCGCATATAAGGCAGGATTCAGTAAGATGAGTGGATGCGGCATGTTCACTGTAGGCATAAATTTGCCGCTACAGCTGTTGGATATGCTCACCTCATATACTATAGTGCTATTGCAATTTGATTTTCTTTAATAAAGTAAGAAATAATTGTTTTAGCTAATCGCGTTTGTATTTGGTTATAGGTACATTATAATCACATTTACATTTTAACTTTGTATTTATTTAATTTATTTCTATATCATAATAACCACTTAAAAATATTTAAAATACTAAAAAAATTTAAACTACCTAAAAATACTTTAAAGCTACCTACCTAGAAAAAAAACCTTACACATTTACTAAGATTTAAATTGTTTTACTTAAAATTCTTAACATTAGTTATTAAACCTAAGCGATAGGGCCCGCCTTTGTACAATAATATAACATGTAATTTTTAATATATTATATATATAATAATAAATTAAAATGTAATTCTTTGTAAAATAAAGAGTCTATCTATCTAAACCTGAATAGTTTAGTCATGTAAAATGTGTCAGGTAACGTATGTAGTATTATTTTATATGTATTAGGTACATATTATAAAATTAAATAATCTGCCCCATCTAAACGAAGCCCCCATAAATGATTGATGGTTGAAATGTTAACATAATAAGGTAAACATAATTTAATCAGCTCAAGTGATGTTATTGTTATACATTTACCAATTATAAATAATGGAAATATTAATTTGTTAATGTCATTTGAATACTACATTACTCAATAACACATATTATGTACTGAATAGTCTACCAAATCGAATCAAAATTCGTAAATATTACATCTTTAGTAGTAGTCTTAATTTTTTTTGTTAACCTATAAATTGTCCCACTGCTGGGCAAAGGTCTCCCCCCACCTCTTCCATCCATCCCTGTCCTGAGCCTCTTCCATCCCTGTATCTAACGATATCGTCTCTCCACCTACGCCGAGGTCTGCCCCGACGCCGGCGACCTAAATTATGAATACTAAAATCTATCCAAGTTTCAACCCTGGTTACAGTGAAGTTTTATTAAATAACATTGTGGACAAAGATTTTCAAGCAATGCTTCGTCCATTAAATTTACTTTAAGCTCTTATTCTACAAATAAAATACAGAATTCGAGATAATTTTGTAACTAGTAATGGGATTGGCATAAATGCATTAGCATTTTGTGTTACACTCATAATTCTTTTATTCTATATCTGTAGCAACTTTATTCATTTTCGTTACTTAATGTCAACCAATCAAGTATTTTTGTTAATATTTCTTGTTTTCAACGTGGTCGTTTATATTTTCAGCCTTATAGTGAATTTCATTAATCACTATTATTACAGCAATTGTAATGTGGATATCGTATTAAAATTGCAAGAAATTCACAGAATTACAAAATGCATTAAAGATAAATCTAAACAGTATACTATTTGCAATTGGATATTTGCTATAACAATATGGATATATGTATTTTTAATGACTTTGTACCATCAGTTACTTTTTAACAGATGGTCTGCCGAATATTTTCTGGAGTTATATTTTGATTTAAATATAATATATGCAACTCGAATAATACAGTTACTAAACTATGAATTTAATTCTTTAATTTTATCGACGACTCTAATTCGAATTCAAAGCCGTTGTCATTGTTCCCAAATGCTTCGGGCTTACTTTGATATTTTAAAAGCATTTGGTCTTTCCAAAAGAATTTTTAGAATAATGGTAAGAACAATAATTATTATTATACAGGGTGTAACGTAAAGGGTATATGAAGCCGAAGGGACGGTGTTCAGTATCGGCAACTGAACAACTTTTGTTCTACGACTTTTAGAATAAGAAATAAAAATAAATTAATGTCTCATACAAATCGATCAGCTGACCGATATGAAATGTATGAAAAGTCCAAAAATAAATTCGCGAAAATCGAAAAGTCGTAGAACAAAAGTTGTTCAGTTACTGATACTGAACACCCTCCTTTCGGCTTCGTATGTCCTTTACGTTACACCCTGCATAAGAATTAATCCGTAACTGATATAAATAAAATCTAATTTAGGTATATTCTCCATGAACTTTTAATTATTGTATATTTTTTCCAGATATTGTTTCACACAATAGGTACATTTAGTCAAGGCTTATTATCTGTTCAATATGTGTTAGAGATGAGAAAAAGCATTATTTTAAAAAACGTAAGTAATCACTCGTGCCATACTTTCTTAGCCAAATCAAGTGTCTTATTTTGTATACAAATATGATCGTCTAATTACCTGTTGTGATGTAACACTGAAGGAACTGATTGATCGACCCTGTTCTTCATGGTGTAAATAAAGTGATACGATCTAATAATGTGAAAATAACTATGCAATAATCACAGAGCAGCTTAATATGTTAGTAGGGTAGGGTAGTTTTTGTTTACAAAATAAGACACTTGATTTGAGCTGCGGTTACATACATTGCGGTAGATATAACAGACGATAAATTTTCAATTTCAGTTTACTTATGGAGCGCTAGTTTTGCTGATAATTCTGGTCACAAAGAGTTTTTTGTTACAATCATTTTTAAGCATCGCATGTGAAATGTTTTATGCGAATGTAGAAAGTGCCAACGCTGTATGCATATCGCTGAAGGCGAGTAATGAGTGTTCAGGTACTTAATCTCTAACTTATTTAGGTATATTAAGAAATAAAAATGGTATCAAGTAGTGATGTAACGCATGGTTCGCATTCGCAAGATATTATGCGAATGTTTGAGCGAAAATGTGTAACTGCTAAAATTTTAAATATTTTATTACAAATACTAATCAGACTATTTAAAATATGTCTTTTATTTTTATTAAATGAAGTTGGTTTGGTAAAAATCAGACTTAGTGATTTAATTTCACTCCCTCACTCAACCGATCGGTTATCTTTGTGCAGTATCGGCTACATTCGGCTTAACATGGTTGAGCGGCAAGCGTCGCGAATGTCGGAGATGAATATTCGCAATTGCATACGCATTCGCGAATGTCTGAAATCCAACATTCGTTACATCACTAGTATTAAGTAACTATTTATATAACTTTTATATTAAAACCACTTTTCTCGAGTCTATTATATAAGTCTATTTTGGGCAATAAGAGGGCTAGAATGTGATGTCTTATATTTTAATAAATATGTAAACAATTAAGCAATTATATTGTTAACCTTGTGTAGTTATCTATACATATGAACACACACTTACTTATACACCCAGTCACCCACACTAGTATAGTTCAAAGGGAAGATAGCACTAGGCTATCTTAGTTCAAGCTCGTTATCATACCGAATATCAGGTATATATTCTGGCAGGGAAGAGGCGCATGTCGAGTCACAGCGCTGCACACCTCGGTGTCAGCTCAGCTGAAACATGCACCTTTTGCCACACTACTTAGCATAACTATATTAGATTATAACTTACTACTTGATTGATTTTTTGTAAGCTTATGTTATTGGTGTATGGCAATAAACATATTTTCTATTATATTCTATTTTCTAACCTACAGATATTGATTAGAAAAATTCGTCATGTTTTCTTTATTATGCTTACTTTACACAGAATAGTTTTTCCTATAAATCAATCAACAGAATCTGTCCCTACTTATGCCTAATCAAATTACAATCAATTAACCATCGCATATTTTACAGGAGACAAGAAGAAGTTATGCAAGAACATATGCCGCGCATATAAGGCAGGCTTCACTAAGTTGAATGGATGCGGTATGTTCACTGTTGGTGTGAGCCTGTTACTACAGCTGTTGAATACTCTAACTTCGTATACAATTGTGCTGTTACAGTTTGAGTTCTTATAAGAAAAAAGAAATTTAGAATACACATTCATTGGGCTGGCCGGACTTTTAAACTTCTGGCAGATCTTATAATGTCACAACCACATCACATGTAATTTTGTAAAAATGTAGTAATTAATTAATATTATTATAGGTAATATACATAGGTTGTTAGCATGTAAGTGGCAGCAAGACTCTCTGGCGGAGCCTGAAAAACAGCACCCGTGCTGAGGCCTCGACCCATTCACCTATTACATCTATTTTTAGTATTACGATATATTTTTGTATAATTATGTTTAATGGTGAACAAAGTTCTTTTTATTTATTTTTATTTTTAAGATAATATTTTTTTATACTATTTTCTTTAATATATAAATATTATGTGTGCCATGTATATTATTGTTTTATTGTTATGGAAATCCCTCCCTCATAGTTCTGTGACTCTTTTTAAAAAGGGTTTAATTCGACATAACCTCTTTTGCTCGTCGGAGCTCTGTGGCTCAGTGCTTGGGTCAATGAACTTGAGATACGGAGGTCCCAGGTTCGATTCCCAGCCAGAGCAGCAATGTAGGTACCAATGAGTTATCCTAGGTTTTTTCGATGGAAAAACTTACATTTACCGAATGCACTCAAAACGGTGAAGGAAAAGATCGTGATGAAACCTGCATGCCGTAGAAGGAAAAAAAATCGAAGGCATGTGAAATCCGCACGGGCCTACGTGGTGGATCATGGCCCCAGCTCCTTCGGGGTAAGGGAAGGTCTGTGCCCGAGCAGTGGCGCAAATATAAATAGACTGATGATGATAAACCCCTTTTGCCGTTCTCATTTAGAATCTAAAATAAATCTCACGAATGGTCAAAGAATTCACGCACCTAACTATATATGTTACATATTATGTACATTGTAGGTACACACTTATAATGGTGTGTGATACCATTAAATATAATATGGTACCCTAGTTTATGAATTAAACATTTTTCTCGTGTAATTTGTGAAGTAAAAATACATTTTTATTATCATATTAGTTTAATTAAGTTGAGACTGATTGATTGAACTGTCTACGAGGAAGTTTAATAAATTAAAGTGTTATTTGTAGCCGCACTCTAGAATTATTAATAATGTTCTTTGTCAGACATTTTGTGAATATTATATTACGTGTTAAAGACATTCAAATAATTACATTACCTAAACTAGACCGTACGTAATATTACTATTTTTTAATAATATAAAATTATAAAGAAAAATCATATTGTGAATAATAAAATGACCAACGAAATAGCAAGAAAGACGACATTTATAAAATTACGCTCAAGTCACAGACTTAGATTCAAAGATATGTATCTAAATAATATGATAGATAAAGATTTTCAAGCAATGTTTCGACCATTAAACCTACTTCAGGCTATAATCCTCCAATATAAGTACAGATTTCGAGCAAATTACATAACTTCTAATGGCGTTGGCACAATTGTACAGGCATTTGGTGGCATATGTATAATTATTGCCCTATATATTATTTTAATGCTTGATCATTTTGAATATTTATTGTCAACAAAAAAATTGTTCTTGATAATTTTTGCCACTTGTAATACAGCTATATTCATTTGCGGCCTTGTAACTAATTTTATTGTCAATTGTTATTACAATTACAACAACTGCAATGTCGAACTAATTTTAAAATTACAAGGCATTCACAGGGTTACTAAATCTTTAAAAAATGATTATAATTCTAAATACTACACTATTTGCAATTGGATATTCGTTATAATAATCCTTGGATATACTTTTGCAATATCTTTGTCCCATCGAATATTTTACCACAGTTGGAACATGTTATTCATATTAGAGTTCAATTTAGATTCAAATATTGTTTATTCTACTAGGATAATCAACATGATTAACAATAAACTTAGTATATTGACTTTGACAACGCAAAAGTATTGCGAGAATATTGAAAATATTGAATCTGATAACATATCGCCTTGTAAACAGCTATTTAAAGCTTATTCGGATATTTTGCTGGCCTTTGATGTTTGTAAACGGGTTCATAAAACAATGGTAAGGGTCAACCAAATATTGGAGTGTAGTAGATTCATATAATATTATACTTATTTATTTTAAGGAAGATTTACAGCTACAATAACTTTAGGTTACTTAATAATGTCTATAAGCTAATTACAAATCTCCACCTATAGATAGCAAAATGTGTCTCAAGAATTAAAAAATAAAAGTGACTTAAATAGGTACTTACTCATGTTAAATTTTTTATATAAATCTAAAAAATACTTTAATAATAACTGTCGTTAAAGAAGTCCTGCGCCATGATGCGTCTCACGGTCGCTGCGCTCGTGTATATTATAATATATATAAACAATCACAATCAATGGCCATTTACGAATTGAAGGAATATCATATATTATACTTTTCTTTTATAGGCATTGTTTCACACAATAGGTACATTTACTCAAGGTCTGATGTGCGTTCAGTATGTGTTGGAGATAAATAACTCCGAGGACTTAAAAAATGTAAGTGTAATTTGACGTCATGTTATTGTGACTAATCTGCCATATAACTCAGTGCCGTAATTAATAACAGACAAAGTGCTGGAAGCACGAAAAAAATATATTCGTATCTGGTTTATGGTTCTTAATCTCTGTCAAGTCAATGTTAATTTGGTTATGGGAGAATTATACGAGTCAGATAATTTATTTAATAAAATAGACACAATAAATTAACAGCGGGGTTACTCTCACCTCTTATAGCGATCCAGTTTAGGTTCCTAAACTGACAATTTGCTACAATGACGTCAATCGTCATTGTAGCAAATAGCGATTCGGTTCAGTTGAGGAGCCTAAACTGGATCGCTATAAGAGGTGAGAGTAACCCTGCAGCTCTAATTTAGCCTATGCCCTTTTCATTCTCACTAAGACAATGTTTTATAGAATTCGAACTAAGCTGAATGAACTAATTACAATCAATACATAAATATAAGATACTAATGATTATCGGTCCAAATTGGTTATAATTTGGGTTTTAACATATATGTTTTAGAATCAGGCTATTGAGATTCAAGCGTCAAGACATTTGATCACCACATGACAAGAATATTATTGTAACTAATATATTAGTGGATTATGAAAGTATTAAACATTTATTCAAACAACAATAAAAACTTAAAAATAATTATTTTAAATAATACTAACCTAAAAATATACATAAACTAAAAACTGTACAAAGGGTCGGTTGAACTATCTGAATGGCTTAGCATTAAAGATAGTTCAACCGATCCCCATTGTCCGGCAACGTGCCCAAAATGCTGGCGGCATTTCCCCTCTGGATTGCTAGGCTGATCAACATTGTGTTTACAGTTGGCATTGGCATCTCTGATATTGTTGATAATTCTAGTCTCAAAGAGTTTACTATTGCAATTATTGATGAGCATCACATGTGAAAAATTCTACATAAATATAGAAAATGCTAGATCTATATGCGTATCACTAACGACGAATACGAAATGCTCAGGTATGTAATAATTATTTAAAATCAAATTTTTGGGAAGTTTCGTAATAATCATTCCTTCGTGTATAGATGGAATAATTAAGGTCGACGTTATCACTGTAGGTTGTGATTTACCTTTATTTATAAATTTTATAATCATTCCCCCTCCCTAAAGTTGTAACTCATTAATGTCATATTAGTTCGCACCAATGACTAATATGCAATTTTACATCATTTATAATATTTAATTAGGTACCTTTTTTAATGTTTTAGTACATCGTAAAAAATAAAAATAACTATTATAATATTAACCTGGAAAATATAAATTAAACTAAAAACTATATATACAATAGGTCGGTTGAACTATCTGAATGGCTTAGCATTACAGATAGTTCAACCGATCCCCGTTGATTATTAGGTACCTATCACTTCTTCATGAAGCCTAACGAATTTGTGAGACGTGCTCAATAAAGAAATTAGCACTAAGTTACACTTATTCACAAATCCCCTTCGGTGTACCTAATAAATAAAAATGGAATCCAATGTTAAGACATTTATTGAAAATGTATCAACACAAATTGTATTGATTTACAGAAGAAAAGAAGAGACTATGCAAGAATATATGCCGCGCATATAAGGCGGGTTTTAGTAAGATGAGCGGATGCGGTATGTTCACTATAGACGCAAATCACCCGCTTAGATTAGTGGATACTCTCACGTCGTATACTATTGTAATATTGCAATTTGCTTTCTTGTAAGATATTTTGTTTATGAATTCATAGTAAATATTAATCTACATGTTATAATTATGTACACATGTTAAACTTTCTTGGTAGAGGACAGAGGTGTAGGATTCTCTACGAATGGGGAAATGACCATGCCAGATTCTGCCCCACCATCAACCGCAAGTTGTACAAGATATCGAATAAATGTAAAAATATCTCCGTTTTTTAATAAAATTATTAGTTTAAAATAAAGTTTTGTACAAGTTGCGATTCGAAAAAAAAACAGTTTAATTAAGAATTCAGAAAATAGTAAGAAATCGAAGCGATTCATTCATTGTTTTTGTTATTCTTCTATAGGAGTTGCGAGAGTAGTAGAAAATGATACTGATTATGATTATGCAATATGAAACCTGTAATAAGTCCACAACAAAATGATAGGTACAGTATAAATGGTCATGTAGTTTTGTAGGTGGGGCAAAGCTCCATTGAAATGTGGCAATGTCTTTTATCTTGGCTTGTTTTATCATTTCAAGTGTTATAAAATAATATTAAACTTTGAAAGGGCAGTAGAAATTTGCGATGAAGAAAGATTGAATTAAGTACCTGTATTAAATACTGTCAAAGATATTTAAAATTATATTTTTTTAAATACGAGTATAATAAATTTTGTTTTATATAACAGATACTATTATGGTTTTATTGTGTTCATGAATGTACCTTATAGAGTGTTATTTATTACCTATTCGGATATTAATTTACACAAAAATTTAAGTATTTATAAACTTTTCCAAATATATATTATTTTTCTAAACCTATATAAACACAATTATTATAAGTGTAACGAGTTACCTAGATGTCATTTATCATTTTACGTAATGAATGTGTGTCAGTCATCCAATCCAATTAGAATTATTATAACAGCTTACATTCAATTTAAGTATCTAATTTGTTTGAATACTTATACGGACTACTATTACGGACACGTTCATATTTGACACTAAAGAAGACGTGGAAAGAATGATCTTTGTATTTTAAAATATTCGCAATTAATTTAAATTTATATATAACTTCAAAAAATGATTAAGAATAATCCAAAATATTTTACTGCTCATAACGAATTGCATAGTGTTATTGATGAGAACTTGAAAAGAATGATTCGTCCACTATTTTTTCTTCAGTCAGTAATTTTACAATATAAGTACAGTTTTCACAAGAATTTAATAGCAAGAAATGGTGTTTGTAATAACGTATTAGCATTATGTGGCACTCTTGGAATAGTTACTGTATATGTCACAAGTAACATATTTTTAATTCGTGAATTTATTTCGTACAATCTAACTTTCATAG
The DNA here is from genome assembly GCA_963506565.1 of Tachystola acroxantha. Taxonomy (NCBI): domain Eukaryota; kingdom Metazoa; phylum Arthropoda; class Insecta; order Lepidoptera; family Oecophoridae; genus Tachystola; species Tachystola acroxantha. The sequence goes on along the minus strand of OY735892.1, from coordinate 1,366,994 downwards.
TTGTAATTATGATCTTTCAAACAGTATATTATAATGCTGGCCTTTTTATAAACTTTATTGTCAATTATTTGTACAGCAAATATAATGTTGAACTCATATTGTCGTTACAAAAAAATCATGTAATAATTAAATCTTTTCAAAGCGACACCAAAAGTTATACGATTTTGAATTGGGTATTCGTTGTAGCATGTTTTCTATATCCAATAATGATATGTTTATGTTTTCGAATAATCTATAATGACTGGTATTTTAATTACTTACTTATGTTCTGTTTTGATAGAAATATGGTTTATGCTAGTCGGATTATTAATTTATTAAATAAACAACTGAATAATCTGAATTTTATACTCAAAAATTATTGTGAAAGTATAGCTAATATTCCAATCGAAACATCTTGTAACGGACTGCTTAAAAGCCACTTAGAAATATTGAAAGCGTTTGACATATGCAAGAGAGTTTCTAGAGTTGTGGTAAGGTTATTATTTTGTTTTTTTTCGTTTTTTTTTCACAAAAAATATATATATTATAATACCCGACTGCCGAAAGTTACAGGGCATCATTTTTCGAGTGCATATCGGTTCCTGTAGCATAAATGGTTTGATCAATATTGCTGTAACTTATAATGAGGAATCGTTAGATTTGTCCCGATCACATAATTTATAACATTTATTTAATATAATATCAATGTAAGTACTCAAATTATAGTTTTTCAGAAAAAAAATTATACCATCATAATTTGTAAGTACAAATGCTTTGTCTACATAGTCTTTTGAATTAAATAAACTAAAACTAAAGTAAACTAAAAAAAGACATGGGACGTCCCTGGCTCAAAGGTTCTCATTATAGGTAATTAATCATGTTTCATAAACGCAAAAAAAATTCTGATGTTTTTTTTTATCCATGTTTGTTCTCTGTATAATAATATATCTACCTATCTTAATAGTAACTCTAATTTACACTAATTTCATTGTATAAATTATTATTTTAAGAATTATTGTAATTAATTATTGTATCCACTGACTCGGTTCTTTGGTGATATCTGTAAACCAGTCAGTTATAATTGAGTAAATAAATAAATTACGCTAGCCGCATTGCCGCGTTGTATGGCCAATGAGAGCCTTTGAGCCAGGAATAAGCCTTCTTCTATCTTATTATCTGTGATTTTCATATTAAATTTTCTACTTCATTGATCCTAAACCTGATCCTTGTTTTAGGTATCCTTCCATACAATTGACACGTTCTTTCAAAGCCTGGTGTGTGTTCAATCTGCAATAGAGATAGAGAAGACCAAAGAATATCAAGGGGTTAGTTTTAGAAAAATTCTTATAATATATATATAATATATCACGCCTGATTCTCATAGGGACTTCCATCTGCTGCGATCCTGGAACACAACCCTCCTCCACATTGATCAATCTTTTCATGCATGCTCGTCGGTTTGTAGTAGACTTAGTACTTTGGGAGAGGCCTACGTCCAGCAGTGGACTGAACCGGGCTGATGATGATGAAGAGGATGATTTTTCATAATTTAATTTAAAGTATAAAATACTATTTCCGTGCCTCGGAAAGCATGTTAAAAGCAGGTTGGTAGACTAACGGCTACATCAGAGGCCTACGGGCAGCATGAATAACTCTTGCAATAGGTTTGGTCACTAAACCACACAAGAAAATAAAATAAGTACGTTTAAGACGCTTTTTTAATAAGATGTATAAATTGTGTTTCAGGCGACCTATGGAAGTTTGACGCTGGTTATGTTGATCGTATCAAAGAATTTATTACTACAATCTGTGTTGAGCTATGAATGCGAGCAATTTTATATTGCCGTCGAAAACGTTCGAGCGGTTATTTCTCTTGCAAAATATGAAAATTCAGGTGTGTATGACGGACTTATCTATACATATGTAATTAGGAAATTATGGCTAAAGAATTTTATTCTCATTAAGTTTACATTTCAACTTCAATTTTTCAATTGGGACTTGGCGCAGGTTTTTTATATATAATTTTTTTTACATTTGTAGATTGTTAGTTTATATTTTATAAAAAATTGCAACATATAATATGTAAGTAAATACAGTTAAATAAATTTTCTTCTTTTATATAACCTAATTTTTTTTTGGGAATAATTAAATAAATTGCCTTTGTAATATTAAACTACATATTTTATTGACGATTTTTGAATTTACATATTCGATTTATCGTATCGTATTCGTATATATCAAGCATTTTCTTTTTATTGTAGACCGAAGAAAATTTTGTTCCTTGTAACCTACACTATCATCAATTACCGCAATAAAAGAACATGCTATTTTCTGAACGAAAATGACTAGGTTCGATTCCTGAGTCGTGTATGAGTTTTTTTTTTAATCTTTCAATACAGTTTTTCGTAACTTCAATATTTATATTTAATGGTTCCTTAAAACAAAATTTTCTAACTCTATTAGTTTCGGGTACCTATATAATATTATATTATGTAGTAACATCGGTGATCATAATTTTTATTAGAGTTTATATAAATTATCCTATAAAATACAAGTACTTATTTAAAAACTAACCCTAATCTAAAAATATAATACTATTTACAACTATCAATGGGGCACGTCGTCGTGCCGAGGACGCTGGCTGCATTAGCTCGATGTATTGTGATCATAATACTACATATCATATATATCTGTTATACTTACTACTCACTGGTTTAACCAGGCGGTGGCTGAAAATCAGAACTATATGTTTGCATTACATGCTACATTTAGTACTGAGCCACTCTCAGCCTTTTTGCTACAGTCTGACTGTATAATTTAAGTTAATATTTATTATTTAAACCTATGTATGTCTTGACTATGTGGCAAATAAATGATCTTTTTTTATATATATATTTTTCTACAGAAGACAAGAAAAGGCTGTGCAAGAACATCAACCGCGCATATAAGGCTGGTTTCAGCAAGATGAGCGGCTGTGGAATGTTCACTATGGGCGTGACACTCCCCTTGCAGTTGTTGAACACGCTTACTGATTATACCATCGTATTATTGCAATTTGCTTTCTTATAGGAATAAAATGAGAAACACAGTCATATTGTAATGTCCTGTAATTTTAGAATTAAAACTATAGTGAGCCATTACTACAAATTATTATATATAAACGGATATCACTCACTGTCAAGCTTAAAACTAATACAATAATATACTTATAACTAAATTATCCGTTGAACCTTCGTCAATCAAATAACCCGCCCCTTGTCATACCCGGGGCAAAGGTTCCCATAACGCTCGCGGCGTTGCCGCGCTGTATAGCTATGGCCAACCTTTGCACCAGGTAGGACCCGGAGCGAGAGTCACAACCCCTCTCCCTAAGGCGACGGCTTATCTCAGTTATAACACTCACTTATATTGTTGAAGTCGGCAATTAGACCGACAGTTTTGACCGATTTCGACGGTTTTTTTCAAGGTGAGCGCGCCACGCCCGCGTCTCGTCGGTGAGTGCGCGAAGAAATGACGTCAAACGTTATTGTAGCAAATAGCGATTCGGTTCAGTTTAGGAACCTAAACTGGATCGCTATAAGAGGTGAGAGTAACCCCGCAGTTCCGCCTAGTGCTGTCCTTCTTTTACTATGGAGTACATACTACTTTATTTATATACTGAACCTTCATAATATTCTTATTACTTAAGTTAATATAATAAATAATAATTTTATTAGTTTAAGTAATTCTTTAGCAGCACCTAGTAACTACACACACACTCATAAAGATTAGGTTATTCGGTAATGATATTAAACTTTTAGGACAGAAGAAAAATTACCTTAATTTACTAAATGGAATTCAAATATTCCCCTTAGTAAAGATCACAACAGTCAATAATGTTATTGATTAACATAACAATACATATACCTCATATTATGTCTTGGAAGCTTTTGAGGACAGTGTGTTTTAAATATCTAATATAAAAATACTTATCAAATATGACTAAAGGAAATGCACAACCAAGAATTAATGCTATTAAAAATGAAGTTCTATTAAATAATATAGTGGACCATGATATTCAAGCAATACTTCGGCCTCTAAATCTACTTACGTCGATTATACTGCAAAGCAAATATAGACTTCGGGATAATTTTATAACGTGCAATGAAAAATTTACTAACGCTATCGCATTTTGTAGTACTCTTACAATCACTACTATATATTTCATTAGCAACCTTTATACTCTCAAATATTTACTGTCATCTAATAAAATATTACTATTTGCATTTCTGATTTTCAACACAGTTTTTTATATCACCGGTCTGCTCCTGAATTTCTTTTTAATATATATCTACAGCAATTTAAATGTGGAGCTAGTTATAAAATTGCAAACAGTTCACAGAATTACGAAGCCTTTCAAAGATGATTCTAAATATGCCATTATTTATAATTGGATATTCTTAGCAATATTATTTGGATATGTTATTTTATTCTCCTTATTTCATCGCATTTATTATGGCTGGTGGACGATTCGCTATTTACTCGAATATTGCTTCGATTTAAATGTCATTTATGCGACACGGATGATTAACATAATACGCAACAAACTTACAATTTTGATTTCGTTAGTAAAAATGAAATGTCATAATGCTGAAAGTATTGATGTAAAGAAATCGTCTTGTTCACAAATATTAAGAGGCTTCTTGGATATTTTAGAAGCATTTGACAAATACAAATTGATTTTTGGTTCGATGGTAAGTTTATGAATAAACGACGCCAAAATCAAGTGTCTTATTTTATAAACCAAAAATACCTACGAACATTTTAAGCTGTTCTGTGATTATTGCTTACTTACTTTCACATTATTAGATTGGCTTACTTTATTTTCACAATGATGAACAAGTTCAATCAATCAGTTCATTCAGTGTTACATCACAACAGGTAATTAGACGCTCATATTTGTTTATAAAATAAGACACTTGATTTGGGCTGTGGAGGTATATTATATAAAACTTAATTAAATCTATATGTAAGTAAAATAGTAAAAGTAGTAGTGTCTGTATTGATATCTTTCTTTTCTAACCATTTAGAACATTACACAGCAATTGGTTATGTCATCATCAATTTGAGAGGTTACTAGATTTGTTAGGTTGTTTGATAACTTAAAATGAAATTAGACCGTAATGATTTTTTTCATTTTGACAAAATGGACACTATATATTTTTTACATGTTTTATTAAATGGTAAAGTAACGCAGTAATGTACCTATATAGCTATTTGTTTTTATTGTCCAACTAATATTATAAACTAAACTAAAAACTATAGGTATATACAATGGGTCGGTTGAACTATCTGAATCGCTTAGCATTACAGATAGTTCAACCGATCCCCGTTGTCCGGCAACGTGCCTACAATGCTGGCGGCATTTCCCCTCTGGATCGCTAGGCTGATCCTTTGGGCGAAATACAGGCCAGCATTTTGGTCACGCGTGGACTCCACGAGCCGCGCCGACAGATCTTTCAAAATATTAATATATACCTATATTATAAAGAAACCTGGTAACATATAGTATATGTCATATACTCATATACCATCTATGTTTCGAAACGAAACCGAGGAATACGTTTTATTCGTCGTCAGTATCTTCTGTAAGATTTTTCCAGATAAAATGACAAATATGTGTTTTTCTAGGTAACATTTCATACGGTAGACACATTTGTACATGGTATTATGTCAGTTCAATATGTATTGGAGTTGAGCAAAAGTGACGATCTTAAAAATGTAAGTAACAACCTTGAACTTTGGCTATAATATGAAGTATTCCTAATTCAAATTTTCATATACTTATTAGGTTTGTGAATGATAAGCTCCAAAATGAGGTAGTTATTATCTTGGAAAAGTATGTAAAAACGAAATCTTGAAACAACTTATAAGAAAAATATACTAAAAAAAGACTTCCTCGTCCGGACTATTGAAGGAAAAAAAATGCAAAAATAAAATGGTTAATGCTTTTCATGTTCATGCTGACGTCGTGGGCGAGAGTTTATTTGTTTTTGATATTTTCTTGCATATGCGCTATGCGCAACGAAAATCTAAAATTATAAATGGATATTTTTTTTTCCCGGTCGTGATGATTTTTTTTTTCTCCATTTATCATTTGAGAGTTTATTTGTACCTATGTGTTTATGTTGAATTAAAATATGACATTTTATGTTTCAGTTTACTCTTGGAGCTATAATACTGATTGTGGTTTTTGTATCAAAAGGCTTATTGATGCAATGTATCATATGTGCGGAATGTGAACAATTCTACTTTAACGTAGAAACCGCTCGAGCTTTATGCTCGTCGATAATAATGAACAGGAAATGTTCCCGTATGTTTTAAATATAAATATTATATATAAGTATTGTCATTCAAAACTTTTTTGGTTTCTTTATTTATTTATTTTATTAATGGACTCGACAGTTCGTCATTTGCCAATGTGATGTTACAGAAAATTCAATATACTTATAATAGTATTCTGGTCTTCATCCAGAGAAGTCGCCGTAGCGTCATCACTCTGGACGAAGCAGCTCGACAGTCACGTTCACTCCCGAGCTTATTTATTTATTTATTTATTTTATTAATGGACTCGACAGTTCGTCATTTGCCAATGTCATGTTACAGAAAATTCAATATATAATAGTCTTCTATCTTCCTCCAGAGGAGTCGCAGTAGCGTCTTCACCCTGGGTAGCCACTTCTTCTTGTCTTCATCCAGAGGAGTCGCCGTAGCGTCATCACTCTGGACGAAGCAGCTCGACAACCACGTTCACTCCCGAGCTTGTAGCGAGACTCTTGATAAAAGCTTGAAACTTCAGATCTTGCTCAAATTATCCAATAAATTCACCGTACTGTCATTCGCGAACATTTTCTGAATAATTTATTTATATTAGACACAAAATAGTCCCTGTAGACATTAAAAGGAAAATTTTCAAATAATTTCGCAACCGTCGTTTCTCGCCATTTTCAAGAGACCTCAAATGTTTCTTTCCACAGCAGAAAACAAGAGACTGTGCAAGAATATAAATCGCGCATATAATGCGGGTTTCAGTGAAATGAGTGGATGCGGCATGTTCAATATAAATGCTGTCCTACCATTTCAACTATTGGACACACTTGCCTCATATATTATTGTAATACTACAGTTTGCTTTCTTATAATACGAGCATTATAAAATGTACCTCGTATCAAACGTTTTTTAATTCTAACTTTTGACTGGTCAAAACATACTGACATATTAATTTATTTTATTAATGGACTCCACAGTTCGTCATTTGCCAATGTCATGTTACAGAAAATTCAATATATTCAATAGTCTTCTATCTTCCTCCAGTGGAGTCGCAGTAGCGTCTTCACCCTGGGTAGCCGCGTCTTCATGTCTTCATCCAGAGGAGTCGCCGTGGCGTCATCACTCTGGACGAAGCAGCTCGACAGTCACGTTCACTCCCGAGCTTGTAGCGGGAACTCTTGATAAAAGCTTGAAACCCCAGATCTTGCTCAAATTATCCAACAAATTCACCATACTGTCACTCGCAAACATTTTCTGATTAATTTAACGTGATATTAATCTCAAAGTAACCACTGTAGACAATAAAACAAAAATTATCAAATAATTTTGCAACCGTCGGTTCCCGCCATTTTCAAGAGAACCCCCTACTGATATATTGTTTTTGTTTCAAATCAAATCAAATCAATTTATTGCTTCATGTGGTACCTACATGGTGTTACATTTTAATGACTCTCACACGAACCCTGCAAGGGCTCTACAACTTAATATACCTACTTAATAATTTTACATTTTATTGTCCATTTTCGCGTTCCAATAAAATTCCATATAAATTACAATAAATTAATTAATTAAATTAAAAATCAAATAATAATCAATTTTAAATTACAATAAATAAATTAAATTCGATTGAAGTTAAATCGCATTAAATAGCTTAGTCACAAAGGGATAGACTGTTATAGTTCGCGGCAGCTAAGTTGGCCCAAGAGTGATGGTAACACTTATATGTAGGTATTACGATTTCAACTCTTACTAAACAGATAATAAAAACGATCCAAAGTCAAAAGTGTTACACTTTGTGTGTTTTTAACTGTAAAATTGAAGATTTTGTTTACAATTTCGAGGCCATTTTGGGTCAACTTACGTGCTTTGCTTTACGTATGTAAGTTGTTGGTATTGTTAGTATTCTTATTCAATTTTACTTTAAAAAGCAATAGTAAAACATATGTAGGTATATTCATTTGTTTTAGAGAATGACGACCCTGGTTATTATCAGATTATAAAAACAGTCAGACAATTAAATATGTGGGTATTAAATTAATAGCTTAACCAAAAATTAATTATTATTTATGACGTGATTCAAAGTCGGTAAGTTGTAATTCGCATAATTGCCAAAAACGGCCGTTTTTGGCACATTTGTGAGCTACAACTTAGCTTGTCGCAATTATGCCATGTATTGTATATTGAAAAATAGTATTTATCGCAATAAACATTTTGTAAACAGCTTTTTTTAATAAAATTGATTATATTGGAAGATATTATTTTTTTAAGATTGGCGGCGCTAGTTGGCTCTATGAAGGCTCTTAAGTTATTGAACCTAATTGTAAAAAACATATTAATTATATAATTTATTGAACTCACTCCAATTCCATTTGATATCTTTTTAATTAATTAACCACCGTCGGGGCATGTTCGTTCATTAATATTAAATATTTAATGTGTTGTGACTTTGACTTCGTTTAGTACGATCAAATACCTTTTATCCAATTCATTAACGTTATTCGTAATAACAAAAGACGACATACTGTGAACAAAAAACAACATAAAATATACATTTGACATAACTTCAAGAATTTCCAAAAATGAGAAAATTAAGAAATCCTCCGAAATATGTCATGTCAATTATTGACAAAGATTTTCAAGCTATCCTTCTCCCGTTAAATGTTATGAAACTGGTGGTATTACAATTTAAATACACAATTAAAGATGATTTTATAAAATCGAATGACCATTGTTCTAATTTTCTATTATTATGTAGTATGCTAATATTCCTTGCATTACATGTGACTTACAATGTTTTGATCATAATAATAATGGCAAGAAATAAGATTATGAGTTATTTGTATAGCTATTTTGGATTTGATTTAATATTTTATATAATTGGTCATATATTAAGCTTTATACTTAATTGTTTACATAACAAGAGCAATGTTGAACTTGTTTTAAAGCTGCAATCAGTTCACAAATTCACAAAAATCATTAAAAACGATACCAATACTTTTATTGTCTGGAATTGGGTATATGTTATTGTCATTATTATTTACTGCTTTAGTTTATCGATATTTTATTCGATCAATTTCAATTTCTGGACCATAGCTTTGCTTAACGCATATTCTTTTGACGCAAATGTTATTTACGCTATTCGGATGATGGATCTCATGAAAAGTAAATTAGTCATTTGGATTTCTCAAGTTCAAATTAACTATGAAAATATAGATTTCATAGAAAATCCCCACAATAGAGAGTATTGGAATTCAACTTATGAAGCCTTTTTAAATATATTGGATGCTTTCGATATTTTCAAACACATTTTTCAAGCTATGGTAAGAATGATATTTTATTAATTCCATCATCATCAGTCTATTTTTTTGTCCCCCCTGCTCAGGCACAGACCTTCCCTTACATCGAGAAAGCTCGGGCCATGATCCACCACGCGGACCTGTGCGGATTGGCGGATTACACATGCCTTAGATTTTTTTCTACTGCATGTAGATTTTATCATGAAGACTTTCTTCAACCTCAAATGACGATGTTCTACCACTGTGCCACCGAGCTCTTCATTCATTGCATATTTTGATTGACTAATAGCCATAAGGTGCATATAACACGCTCCAAATTCACATCCAAAAATTGTTTTATATACTTATTTTTCTTTTAAAATTTTCAGATCACATTTCATACGATAGCTACATTTTTCTACGCATTGGTCTATATTCAAGCTGCCATGATGATGAATGGTGACTCAATTCTTCAAGTTGTAAGTTTTCTATTTAATACATTTTATTTATATCGCATAATAGGTATGTAACAATCGCACTCTATAATTTAAAAAAATACATAATATTATTACGGATCGAATGCTGTGTAAATAAAAAAATAAACAGCTCTCAACTCTGAAATAATCTCTCAACTCTGACATAAAATTAATAAACAGCTCTCACCTCTGAAATCGATCTTGGAGTTATCTTAAGAAGGCGTTCCTATTGATGGACAGAAAAGAACTGGGTATCACGTGAGTGCGTGTTTGCTCAAGATTTGTATATTAATTAACGACGTACTTGAGATGCTGATCACGTCTTGAGTGTTACTCAGCTGAGTTCGCTCTTGAGAGCGGTCTTGAGCCCTAATAACATTCTAATGATCCCGTAATGACCCGTGTCACTGAAATGAGCCTGGGCTGGGCACCTCTATCGCCGAAACGATGGTCGATGAAGTAGGTAAGTGCGTTCTAATGTGGGGACCTCGGACGGGTAGAAGGAGCGTGGGCAGACCACCGACCAGATGGGCCGACGACATCAAGACGGTTGCTGGCTCGGTGTAGGCTACCTTGGGATCGGGCCACATGGTGGATTCATGGAGAGGATATACCCAGGAGTGGGCTACCGTATGCTGAGGAAGAAAAGAAGAGAACATTATAATTTTCGCTTATATATTGCAGTATATGATTCCAGTATTTAGACTGGTATTAATATGGATTGTGAAAAATATGTTGTTGCAAACACTCTTATGCGTCGCGTGCCAACGGTTTTATGTGGCCATAGACGAGGCCAGAGCTGTTTGCGCCAAGCTAATGTGTAATAGCAAATGCTCAGGTAAGTCACCTTATCTATCATTCAATTCAATTTATTTATTTTCATTTATAGCCTAACACATGACACCAAAACACTATAAACTACATTACATAAACTTAGCACTAAAGTATGACCGTCTAAATCAGTCTTCGCCTGCGCGGTACAGGGATGCGGGGGTTCCTACCCCAACTGACAACGGGGACCGAGAGAGGTGCGGGCGGCAGGCGCATTTCTGTTACAATACATTTCTGTTCGCGCGCCCGCCCTCACACGGTCCCCGTTGTCGTCATACCCCCGCGTCCCTGTACCGCGCAGGCGAAGACTGATTTAGACGGTCATACTATAAACAACAATACACGAAAAGCAATACACACACCTCCGGCACGTAGCACGCTCTCACCGTATCATTCGCGCTTCGCTTTCTATCATCTTCTTGCACTCAGCCACTAGCAAGCCCTATCCCAGTCACGAACACATCGCAAAACGAAGTTGAGGGACTATAGTTCCGGATAGGCTACCGATACCGTCCCTAATCCTAACCTTTATTAAATATGATAAGCAGGTTTTCTAGATAGGGTTACAGACTCCTTCCCATGAGCTGTATACCTAATGAGTTTGAGAGGAGGAAGGAGTACTAGGTTTAAAGGAAAGGGGAGCGCACAAGAGATCTCAATGAGGAGTATTGTTGACACCAAAATGCCACCCTATCAGGTTAAGATAAGACTCTTAATATAATATTTTTGACTTCGCAGAGTTGAAAAGGCTGTGCAAGAACGTCCGTCGCGCCCACAACGCCAGATTCAGCAAAATGTCTGCCTGTGGACTGTTCATCATAGACGCAGCAATGCCGCTGGAATTGCTGGGAACTGTCACTTCGTATACTATTGTACTATTGCAGTTTGCTTTATTGTAGAAGCTTCAAATTGATGAAGATATGGAAGTGGAAACGTATAAAATCATATGTCTATAAACCATATAAGTTTAGGAATTGATAGAAATTATAAATAATTATTGTAATATCTCCATCTATTTGAATCTGCAAGTTCACAAAATTTTAACCGTTTTGTTTTGACACTTTCATCTGAGCCCCTTCGTGCCTCGGAAAGCACGTTAAGCAGTTGGTCCTGGTTGTTGTCGCTTGACAGCAGTCGTTAGGCCATGTCAAAGGCCTACGGCCGGCCTGAATAACTTTGACAAATATATTTGGTCACTAAACCACACGAGAAAAGAAGAACCGTTTAGTGAACTTGCCGAAGCTATATACTAATTTTATAAACATATTATGATTTTATAAGTTTCCAAGAGCAACAAATGTGTTAACCACTGGAAAGTTATTCTATTAAACGAAGCATTAATTAGTTTGAATTTAATACGTAGCTCGATTATATGTATGTTTGATATTGTCAGCGTTGTGCAGAGCTCTGAGAACTTGAACAACTAAGGAAATAGAATGAAATACAATTTTACAATCAATTTATATTACAAAAATCAGGGTGCACTTGTGAAATTAAACTACCCCGGACTACATTGCTTGATGGTCAACAAATAATTCACATATTATAACTATACCTATATAATATTTATCAATACATATAGACAACAATGACACCTTTTTAAACGTCACAGATAGTTTCTTAATTTAGTTGCTAAAATACAATTTATAGTAACACTTAATGTAAGTGATTTTACATTTTTCGAATCTTCATTGTTCTCCAACAATATAACTAATAGTACTAACATTAAAGTTCACTTTTCACTTCCGAGCTAAGCAACAATGAGGGGGTTTCAACTTTCAAGGTTACATTTAAAAAAGAAAGAAAGTACCGCTAGCCCCGGTAGATGGCACTGACTGGTCTGATGTCAATATTAAATGCAAGGTTATTGCTTGCAACTCGGGCTTTTCGTATGTCATACCTAATATTAATTTGTACTGTATTGTTTAAATTACGCAAACAAACCAATAAAAAATTATTCAGCTGACATTTAAATTTATTGGTATGGTGCTGTGTTTTTACGATGATATCGCACTTCGGTGCAACGCCATCTATTATCAACTTGTTTTTTTCTTACAACTGTCACTTTGAAAACCTCTCATTGTTCCAATTTCATTCGAATCATTTCAAGTGTGGGATTCCTGATATGATACAACTAGCGCCGCCAATCTTGAAAAAATAATATCTTCCAATTTAATCAATTTTATTAAAAAAGCTATTTACAAAATGTTTATTAGGATGAATACTATTTTTCAATATACAATATATGGCATAATTGCGACAAGCTAAGTTGTACACTGTAGTTCACAAATGTGCCAAAAACGGCTGTTTTTCGCAATTATGCGAACTACAACTTACCGAAATTGAATCCCGTTATAAATAAGCATTTATAAAATAGTATTTATCGTAATAAACATTTTGTAATAAAATTGATTAAATTGGAAGATATTATTTTTTACAAGATTGGCGGCGCTAGTTGGCTCATATCAGTCCCTTAAGAGCGTTCCATGAGCCAACTAGCGCCGCCAATCTTAAAAAAATCATATCTTCCAATATAATCAATTTTATTAAAAAAGCTACGTTCACATTGTTTATTGCTATAAATATTATTTTTTAAATGCTTATTTTTAACGTGATTCAATGTAGGTAAGTTGTAGTTCACAAATGTGCCAAAAACGGCTGTTTTTCGCAATTATGCGAACTACAACTTACCGAAATTGAATCCCGTTATAAATAAGCATTTAAAAAATAGTATTTATCGTAATAAACATTTTGTAATAAAATTGATTAAATTGGAAGATATTATTTTTTACAAGATTGGCGGCGCTAGTTGGTTCATATCAGGCCCTTAAGTCAGTATATTTTGTGACATTGTTCAAATTCGAATGGTCGTTCACTAAATTACATAGATGAGGAAATTTCTTTATCTGGTAATCTCTTTTCCAACGTTACTATCGTCACTATCGGTTCTGACTGATACATTACTCCAATTTCTTACACTTTTGACATCATATTTCACTTCTCACGAGGTCTTTCAACACAACTCAGCAGTTTAAAGTTCCGACCGAACATTTCGCCGTCCCCCAAGGTTTGGGGCAGAGGTTGGTTCAGGGTCTCTGGTAGGAAGAGTGACGTCACTCCGGCCATCACGCTCAGGACTCCCATGATGGTGAGTGGTAGCGCTCTTGAGTACACCGCCTGAAATAATTATTATGTTGATATTATTATTTAGATATGTACCAACAATGTATTATAATAATATGAGTGAATTATAATAATAATGATTGATAATATAAATCAAATGATATTTTTAGGTTATAATATTGCCATACAGCGAGGAAATGCTGCCAGCGTCCTGGGCACCATGCCACAGAACGGGGACCTCGACGACGTGTTCGTTCTTTAGTTTGTAGTTTTATTTCATAAGTTGTTTTTTTACATATTAAGTTAGTTTTATTTTGTAGTAATTAGTTGTTTTTTTGCAATAAAGCCTATTTATCAAATATATAGTAATGTTATATTATATAGTACGTCAAATGTACACTAAATGACCTGTAACATAATGTTATAAATAAACTTTTCATTTTCATTCATTATCAACATATGATAATTTATTATTCGAGCTAATATTCATCTGCTGATTTATTTATCCACAGCTTGTCTTGATGACAACCGTTTTGCGATAAGTCCGCCAATTGTCATACTAATCATATAAAAGTAGTATAGGTATGTACAGCTTTTAGTTTAAAAATTGCAAGTGTAATGTTACTAATTACGAGTAAGTACTAGGTACCATCAAATGAAGCTGTCAGCCAGTGACGTAACACTGTACCTACTACGTTCTTGAAACACCAACCACCAAGAGTGCAGTACCAAACACCTTTACTCACCAAATGCACAATATAAGGGCAAGCCAGCAGTCCAAGGCCAGATATGAAAGATGCAGCTCCCATGGCCTGAGCCCTCAACACCGTTGGCAGGAGCTCCCCAATCAGAACATAGAAGACTGCGAAGGAAGCTGCAGCACATAGTCTTCCAAGCATAGCGAGGGATACTGTGACCCAGGGCCAGGCTGCAATGAGAGAATTGGAAATTAAATACAGGCCACTGTTAAGATTGAAAAACAAAATAACATCTAATATTCTAAGACACGATGCAGCATAATTTTAGATTTTGTGTTTAATATCACGTTAAATTATTCAGAAAATGTTCGCGAATGACAGTATGGTGAATTTATTGGATAATTTGAGCAAGATCTGAAGTTTCAAGCTTTTATCAAGAGTCCCGCTACGAGCTCGGGAGTGAACGTGACTGTCGAGCTGCTTCGTCCAGAGTGATGACGCTACGGCGACTCCTGTGGATGAAGACAAGAAGACGCGGCTACCCAGGGTGAAGACGCTACGGCGACTCCGCTGGAGGAAGATAGAAGACTATTATATGTTGAATTTTCTGTAACATGACATTAGCAAAGAACGAACTGTGGAGTCCATTAATAAGAATAAAAAAGTAGAAAACAAATTACTTTCAAGATGAACCAGAGAAAGAACACGTTGACTACTGATAGAGACAAAACGAAAGAAGAAAAAAAACTTTATATACACAATCTTTTAGAAGTTAAATTACCTTCAGGCACCAGCACACAGCTGAGGCAAGCGAGCCCACCGATACACATGAAGACGCATAGGACCCAGCGGCGACCGAAGCGCTCAATGCAACGCCATGCAATGAAGTAGGATGGTAATTCTACTGCACCACCTAAAAATAGTTGCCAGTTCCTTAAAAAGTTGGTTATCCTGCTATTAGTAAACGCATTACCATCTGAGTCGTTAGGCCATTATCTTATTCTTCTTCCTCAGCATACTGCAGCCCACTCCTGGGCATATGCCTCTCCATGAATACTCCATGTGGCCCGATCCCAAGGTTGTCTGGTCCACACCGAGCCAGCAACTCTCTTTATGTCGTATGTTAGGCCATTACATTATTGTATCTGACTATCTCGCTCTCACTTACAGGTCTATGAAGCAGTATAGTAATGTGCGTAAGAATGGATAGAGGTGCCTGACTCAGTTGATAATGCATCTACTATATTAAGACATTTGTCGCGATTCCAGAGTGTGTCAAGCTAATTGTAATCGTTGCTAAGCGAGGAGTTCCGCCCACTCTTACGCGGTGTATCTTATGAGTGACAGTGACGGGTGCTATTAGGTTTAGAATTAGATCTGGCGGCCACCACAGAATTACAGTCATGATATTATAAAAAGGCCCAATGTGAATTCTCAAATTAGTAAAGCCGAAATGGGTTTTCGGCTTCATATCTACATCAATCTACTTTTATAAAAATCACAAAGGAAATGAATTAACAAATTCTAAGAATTATTACGTTACAAACAACATTTATGCAAATGTCATTTAGACAATCTTTTATGATTTGGATCTAATCTCAATTTAATTTGTCTATCGCTTTAATTATAAGCTATTGAGAACGACGATAATGCTTACCTATAAAGAAAGCTAAGTAATCATCAACACCTAGGTTAGGCGTGTTATAACTTAAACTATTGTATACAACTCCCAACGCTACCCAATCGAAAGTCAAAATGAAGAACTTCTTTCTAATATTCGGGTATCTAAACACATCTAACGGAGAAGCTTTACAATCTCCTTCAGAATTCTGATCATCCATCCTCTTATTCTCTATAATATCTTCTTCGCCATCTTCTCTGATGAATATTCTTGTTACAAGTTGCATAGATTTCCTTCTTAAAGTATTTGCTGGAGATTTGGCATAAGGATCAGTTTGTGTCGCCTTCTGTTGTAACTCAGAGTTTAGGTGAGATTCCTCGTCAGTATCATCGTCTTTAACACTATCTTTGTTCTTTAACCGCGATTTCTTATTCACTATCTCAGCTACTTCTAATGCTATTATTCTTTCTAAGCTTTCTGTTTTGGTGTCTTCTACTTCTGGTATTTTTGGTATGTCAGGTTTAAAAGTTAGCATGTTGCTTATTCTCCTGTCCAGGTATTCGTCTTTTTCGGTGTGGTCTGAGTAGCCAGTGACGTGGCCATTCATGTTTGATAGCATTGTTATTTCGGCTTCAGCGTCCTCTTCTTCTTTTATTTTTTTCTAGAAATAAAAGGTCATTATGAAAATTGTGAACTTAGGTGGAGATGACCAAGACTTTGCCTAGGACGAAATTATAAGTAGGTAACATGTTTTAAAGAGGATTGTAGGTCATCACATATCGACAACATTTTAAACAGCCATTAAAGAAAGGTTTTTAAAAAAGCTTATCACAGAATATATGATTATTTGAAGCTACGACGAAAGTACAGGGTTCAGTTCAGTGTATCGCCTTTTTAATTGCAAAGCGGTACCTATTTAAATCTAAATTAAAAGAATGAAGATGTGACAAAATATACACCTTGCAATAATCGATATGAATCTGAATGATTAAAGTGTTCTTTGGTCATTGATTAATATTATCGGAGTAAAAAAACGTTGCATCTTTTTGTATGAGCTGTAGAGTTTACCTATGTCTCTATTCTATGATATATCGTGGACAAGTCAATAAACTGTCGATACTAAATCATTACAATAATAATTAATTGCTCTATCTTTAGACTGTGAACCTCTTGTTTTTAACTCGATTGCAAATGACGTCAGGAACATGTTTGGCCAATTATAAAAAAAATGTCAATGGCAAGTGTTTTTACTAATCCTCGGTGACAGACTATAAATAGCTTGGCCGGACTTTGTTCTATTCATATATTTCAAGTTTATTTAATATCATTAATTATACATTATACTTAGTCAACAGCTATATCGTAAACCATCTTCAATTTCGTTCTATTAATATTTATTGTTGCTACAACGATTTACGTTTCAAAAATATGTCTTTAGGTGTCAAATTTTATAATAAATTGCCCTCCAATGTCAAAGACTTAGAGACACATAAAGAATTCTGTAATACAATTAGAAAATATCTACTTCAGACAAGTTTCTACACAATTGACGAGGCTTTTGCTGATGACCATTTCTGTAATCTAAACAATGATACTAGTATGTTATAAGAATTATTAAATTTACAACTGACGAAGCTATTGCTGAAATGATTGAATTGTATACACTAAATTAAATCATTACTTTTGTATAGACGTAACCAAGTGTACAATGGTACCTCAAGGTTGGAATAAATGAGTATGAGTATGAATTAGTATTTATTTATTATTATTTATTTAATATATGAATTAGTATTTATTTAATATTATTATTAGTTCACATCAAATGTAACATTTTTATGTTCCGTTGTCTTTGTCTCGTTACATTGCTCTTATTATTAAAATACTTCGTCTAGATAGCAAAATATCAGAATAGAGTTTCATTGCCGAAACGTGGACATTGACGGTGAGACTGGCCCACAAGTTCAAAATCGCTCAGCGAGCTATGGAGGGAGAGAGCTATGCTTGGTATTTCTCTGTTAGATAGAAGACAAAAGTGGTTGACATTGCTAATAGAATCAGTAAACTGAAGTGGCAGTGGGCTGGTCACATCTGTCGTAGAACCGATGGAGTAGACGAGTTCTCGAATGGAGGCCACAAACGGGTAAACGTAGTGTGGGACGTTCCCCGACCAGATGACCTCCGCAAGATGGCTGACAGAGACTGGATGCAAAGGGCCGAGAGTAGGGTTGAGTGGCGTGCTTTGGGAGAGGCCTACAGTGGACTGATACGGGCTGATGATGATGAGTTTCATTATCATCATCATTCTATATCAGTTCACTCTTGAACGTAGAAGAACTCAACCCGATTTTAGCCCTTTGTATCCAGTACCTCTCAGCCACCTTGCTGATATCATCCCTCGCGTCCCACACTTGCATTCATCTCATCGTCACAACTTAAGAACCCGTCCATCCCATAAGTTGTTGTTTCTTCTAGTCAGCTCCCTGTCACTTCAGTTTGCTAATCAGGTTTGAGCTTCGTTATACACTAACTTAAAGGATACTTACTTACCCTCTTATAAAAAAAACAGTAATCAAGCACTGAGCAACATATAAACTGATCATTATTTAAACTCTTAATAAGTGACCTTTTTTTACTTATAAACGTTATTTAAGCAGTGATTAGCTAATCGTCATTTTAAACCCCAAAAAATATTTAGGTACGGTAACACTGCTGAATGAATTCAAAAAAAGAACGAAAATTTTACCTAAATTGGGGTAATGCCTACTCCAAAGTCCTTAAAAAAGTAATCATCAGTATCTATCACATGGAATCAGCTGTTCCGAATTCGGTCCGCCATTTTGTTAATTAAGCATACGACGTTGTATAAACTGACAGCTACTTAGGTATTCGGTTCTACAGGAGTTGATTATCTTTAAATAGTGTTTATAAGTAAACATTTTTTTAAACTATTGTTAAACAAGGTATTAATTTTAAACAAACGCCAGTCATTGCGTTCCAGCACCGACTCCCGCCACATGTGTGCCTGCAGGCGACCCAGATCCCTCTCGACTTCATCTCTCCAGCGGTATCTAAGACGACCGACTGGACTTAAACTTAACTTATATAGGTTCATCATCAGTCTATTTATATTGCCCCACTGCTCGGGCACAGACCTTCCCCTACATCGAGGGAGCTCGGGCCATGATCCACCACGCGGGCCCACTGCGGGTTGGCGGATTTCACATGCCTTAGATTTTTTTTCTTCTACGACATGCAGGTTTCATCACGATGTTTTCCTTCACCGTTTTGAGAGCACTCGGTAAATGTACGTAAGTTTTTCCGTCGAGAAAACCGAGGATAACTCATTGGTACATGGCTGCCCTAGCTGGGAATCGAACCTGGGACCTCCATATTGCAAGTCCATTGACCCAACCACTGAGCCACCGAGCTCTCTTATATAGGTTACTCACATGTAATTCCAGTAAAAATCCTCGAGGTAAGTCAATACCGTTCTTCTTGGCAAGGTTTCTTAAAACCTTCTCCGCTTCGGCTATACGACCACGGCCTACCAACCATCGCGGAGATTCTGGTATTAACCAGAAATATCTGGAATAGACAAGTTTTAATAAAAGGCAGAATACTTATGCATAATCTGCAAATAGAAAAGTTGCTCGGAGGCAACACGATTATTATCAAAAATCATGGACCATATCTGAACGAGATGAAAACAGGATCGATAATAGTAGCATAAAGTGATGTATTGAGATTAGTGTTTAACTTAACGATAATGAATATGTTGATAATAATTTAAATGATGAAAAATTTCTAGCCGTGGGCAGGACTTGAACCTGCGACCTTGTTATTCCGTGACACGCTCTTACTAACTGAGCCACCACAGGCCCACGTCCGACCACCGAAAATACCACTACCGTAAATTTGTTCACCGAGCATGGCATAATGCATAAAACAAATCTGAATCTTAATGATACCTATCGCGTACCTGAATTAGAAAACTAAATATTTGATACATACCCATAAAGAAGCAAGAAAGGTAGACTTGTAGCCAGAGACAGGTAGAACCAATCTCGTAGAGCGAATGCCAGTAGTGATAACAAGCACATGCCAGTAGCAAAGAGCATACCGACGACTATACCTGTGAAACAAATTGTGTTTTGTTTATTTTCTGTAGATGAGTTTGGTGGATCGTGGATGATAGTCACAGGCAGGTAGTTTAAAATGAATGCTTCTGGAGTAATACTCTTTTCTTGAAAGTCAACGTTGGGTAAATATTAATAAGACTCAACCTTGAAGTTGATGTACACCACATCAAAGATGTTTTTTC
Source organism: Tachystola acroxantha (assembly GCA_963506565.1). NCBI lineage: Eukaryota > Metazoa > Arthropoda > Insecta > Lepidoptera > Oecophoridae > Tachystola > Tachystola acroxantha. The sequence continues at coordinate 1,346,361 of OY735892.1, read as the reverse complement.
TCTTTTTCTCTGTGTCATATATCTATTTATTTAAACAATTACAATTGCACAAAATAATTTATAAAAAAAGCATACAAATATATACCTATACTTATAAATAAAAAATTGGGGCCAAATGGCCGCCCTGCGGAAGAGTGCCCAAAAGGCTGGCGACGTTACCTCGTTGTATAGCCAGCGATATATGCTGGCCGAGGTAAGCGCCAGCCCTTTGGTCACCCGACCTTCCGACCGTTCCTTGAACAGTCGCCGCGCCTCTGGTCCCTATGGCCCCATGGTTAAAGTTATACATGATTTAGAATCACCACTGTAGACTAATCTGGTTTTAGATGAAAGACGTGACATATATATCATTATCTTCCATTAGAAAGACTTCGTTATTATTCTTGCAAATAACATTAGTTTTATTAATGAGCACTACAAAAATCTAACGAGAAGGAGAAATTAAAGAATCTTCTTCTTCTTCTTGTGTGGTTTAGTGGCCACACTTATTGTCAGAGTTATTCAGACCGCCCGTAGGCCTCACAGTCGTGGCCTAACGGCTGCTGCCGAATTGCTTAATGTGCTTTCCGAGTCACGAAAGGCAGAATATAAACAAAAACTAAAAAACAACATTTACCAGCATAAGTCCTCCGTGCCGGAGGCATAAGCTCCAACGCCAGGATGAACGGCAGCTGGTACAGAGCTGGGAAGAACAGTCCTCCAGCTACCCTCAGCGCCGCATAGCTCCAGTAGGAGCCAGGAAATGATGCTGCGATCGCCAATGGGACTTCGAGGAAGATCATCAGGAGAATCGAAGGGCGACGGCCATACCTGTACATTTCAGAAGATATTGATACTAGTATATTCGAATATGCTGATAATTTAACTGTAGAAGAAGACGTAGTCAATGAAACTCATAATTTTGAGGTAAAAACGATCAAAGTCAAATTTCTTTATTGCAAGTAAGCACGTTGTGTACATTTTTGCACGTCAACTTATTTTTAATTTGCATTTACACCACTTTGCAAGGAAATGGTGCCAACGCTGATCAGAAAAGTGGCAATAACTCTCAGCAGCACATCTTTGAAATTATATTTATATTTTTGAAAGATAACAAGAATAAACAAGAACTGAAGGACATGGCAGAAGAAGATGCGAAAATTGAGCCTCTTCAATGTGAAAATGACAAAAAGTTACAAATGGAAACTTTACTATAGTTACCTGTCAGACATCCAACCGAAGAATAAGTTTCCAAAAATGGATCCCACCCAGAAGAGAGTATTACTAGTTCTTGGTAGCCAATCCTGGTCACAAACTAGGGAGAACTGAAAAAGAATGATCAATTTTAAAGCTTTGTCATTTGTCCACATTTGTCCTCTAAAAACCTTGCTTTGATATTAAATTATTGAGCTTCAACGTCTTTTTATGACATAATAACTCGCTTCACAAAAGCTTCACAAAAAATCCTTCAGCAACGCCGATGTAATTTTTCTGCCGTCAATTTACGACTTTACTTACATCAGTAACAAGGGTTCTTTTGTAGTGTTCAGTGCTAAACCTCCAACCATGAGTGCATGCTGTTGCTTCTTTACTTCGTATAGCCAATATTGCTTCTTTGACTTTTGCTATCTGAAATGATGTTATTAGAATATTTGTCAGTACTTTAAATATGTCCAGATTCCAGAAATAATAGTTGAATAAGTGCCTTAAACCAGACGCTGTTAAATAATTGAACGTACCAAAATGAATTCTATATTATTTTGGTACGATCTAACACAGAGATACAGTAAGAGTTATTAAAGTTAAGATTTTCTCAAAAAGTAAGTATTTGAATGAATTTTGAAAATTCTTTACATTTAATCTCAACCTTATTGAGGCTACCTATATATCTTTCGCTGTTTTTGACTGTATCCACAAATATAATATTAACACTGCTCATATCATCACCACAATGTTTCAAATTTTCGTCCTCTATCATTCACTGAACACGAGATGTCAATATTTCTCATCTTGTTGTTAAATTTCTACGGGGTTACTCTCACCTCTTACAGCGATCCAGTTTAGGTACCTAAACTGACAATTTGCTACAATGACGTCAAACGTCATTGTAGCAAATAGCGATTCGGTTCAGTTTAGGAACCTAATCTGAATCGCTATAAGAGGTGAGAGTAACCTTGCTGATCTATCATTGTCGTCACATCTCTAACCATGTTTCTGATTTATCCTTAGTTTGTTACAGAATCTCACCTGTTCTTTCCTTTCATTTTCACCAGCAGCTACCATCAGTTGACGTATTTTGACCATTCGCAGAGTGCCTCCTTCGCGAATGAACTCCGACCTTTGAATTTTAATATTAATAACATTTTTATTGAACGTTTCTTAATGAAAAATAACGTTCTACTTTGTGGTCTACCAAATCAAGATCTTCTCTGTCGTCAAAAATACACTATAATGATCTCAAATTACATATTTTAATCTCATAAGTTCCTGGTACTTATAGCAATTTGACCACCTATCCTCGTTTTCTATCATTGCCATATTATTAATATTCTATAGCATCGTCTAACCACAGTAATGTACTTGTAAACAGAAACCACAAGTGACTTTCCCCTCTACTTAATACGTCAGTAGCGTTCATAGAAAGTTCAATATCTCATTCCTTTACCACCACCTCCTTACACCCCATATGACCCTGGTAGTTCTTTTCGTACATTGCATAGTCTAATAGGTCACAGCATTGAATTTGTAAACAGATACTACGAGTGACTTTCCTCCAATCGAGTAACTACGTCATAGTAGTAGTCATTCATAGAATATCCCATTTCTTTAAAACCACCTCCTTACATCCCATATGACCCTGGTACTCCTTACCTTTCATCGACATAATCGTTCAAAGCTATGTACAGTACTCTAGGATCCACAGTGTAAGCTAGGCAAGCTTCATACGTGTCCTGCTTCCTTGGTACTGTCAAGTTACGAAGCATCTCTTCTGGAAGGTTCAGAACATCTAGTTCTGGAGGTGGAGCGCACCAATGCTCTGGACTTGCATTTGTGAAGACCTGCAATATACAATTTAGGAATTTAATATTTGAGATAGCAAAGGCAAGGGTCCTATGGTAATGGTCAATGTCGCCTAACACTTATTGCTTCTGTAGAGGTGCGTTTGACGTCGCCCTTAGCACTGTGATTTACCGCTACGCGTGCCCGTACGCGTATATGTGGCTTCCCGTATTCTGTACGTCCCCCGAGGAGAGACGAGTTAGGTACCTACGCATTTCTAAGAGCCTAAACACCTGAAATACCGTATTCAGTACGTCCCCTCGAGGCGACGAATGCGGTACGCTTTTCCAGCTGCTGTAAATGATAAAGTTAACAGAACCCCGTATTTAATGTCTACAGAACAATGATAGTATCGAAAGAAAACGTATATCGTATACGAAGAGACTTGAAGTAAAAAAAATATGCAAAATTAACGTTGGAATCTGTTGTCTAATATTTCTTTGCCACAGTTTGGTTACTTTTGTTATTACATCTCTTTTTACGCTTGCTCTCAGCGAAAAACGATAGTTATACATCTATACATATAATAAGACTGTAAAAAAGTTGTGTTTGTACATTGGATATTTTTGGAAAAGAATAATTGTAATGTGTTTTAGGATCGATACTGATGCCAAAACACTAATTATTAGAATTTTTGTCTGTGACTTTGTGCAAGTATCATATTATAGTCTATGAGCTGTCCGGATATTTCAGTTATCTCCTAGTGAAACTCCAGTCAAAATCCCTTCCGTAGTTATGGCGTGATACTTGAACATAGTCACAGACAAACCGACAAAAATTCTAAAAATTGGTGTTTTGGCATCAGTATCGATCCTAAAACACATTACAATTATTCTTTTCAAAAAATATCCAATGTACAGACACAACTTTTTTACAGTCTTACTATATGTATAGATTATAATTTATCCTGTCACAAAGTTCCACTCCACACATACTACTCAATGAGCGCATGTCTACAGCATTGATTCTTGCAACTTTTTACAAACCTTCATACCTATAAACCCATGCAAAACCCATACATACAATATTATTCCCAGCTCTTACCTCATGCATGTATTCACATTCTAAACCAATACGAAATTTAAATAACAACAGAAATATTCTATAGCCTTCGTGATCTGTCGCATTCCGATAGAATGGAAACTATTTTAGGCACGTCCTTTCATTTCAAAAGACTCCATTCTGCAGACTTGTTTATTTGATTCCGAATGAATCATCATCATCATCAGTCTATTAAATAAAAGCTTTATTATTAATAACATTATACTACAATCTATTACAATAAAACTAAAAAATATATATATAAACTAAACCAAAAACTATATGTACAATAGATCGGTTGAACTATCTGAATGACTTAGCATTACAAATAGTTCAACCGATCCCCGTTGTCCGGCAACGTGCCCAAAATGCTGGCGGCATTTCCCCTCTGGATCGCTAGGCTATTTATATTGCCCCACTGCTCGGGCACAGACCTTCCCTTACATCGAGGGAGCTGGGGCCATAATCCACCACGCGGGCCCAGTGCGGGTTGGCGGATTTCACATGCCTTAGATTTTTTTTTCTTCTTCTACGGCATGCAGGTTTCATCACGATATTTTCCTTCACCGTTTTGAGAGCACTCGGTAAATGTACGTAAGTTTTTCCGTCGAAAAAACCGAGGATAACTCATTGGTACGTGGCTGCCCTAGCTGGGAATCGAACCTAGGACCTCCATATTGCAAGTCCATTGACCCAACCACTGAGCCACCGAGCCGAATGAATACTACACACTATTGAGTAGCTAATATTACATTAGGGGGCTCTTAGTCCAGTTCTCGACACGTTGACAACGATCGTACAAGGAGATCAGGACCCGAATGGATGACCGCTAGTGACATTTTCATCTGAGCCACTCCGTGCCTCGGGGCGCACGTTAAGCAGTTGGTCCCGGTTGCTGTCGCTCGGCAGCAGTCGTTAGGCCACGACAGAGGCCTAGGGGCGGCCTGAATAACTCTGACAATAATTTTGGTCACGAAACCACACGAGAAAAGAGAGATTACATTATGAATGAATCATCATCCTTCAAATTACAAAGCCGAAATAGGGTTAACTGAACTACATTAGCGTTCATTATCAGTTATATTTTTATGTCCATATTGATTGGGAACAAATCTTTCACGCGGACTTGAATTGATTAAGAATCTTGAAGCAAGGAACTAATTGAACACATCGGTGGATTGGTTAAGAAGACCAATTCTTTCATTTACGTGTTAAGATCTTTTCAATTCGTAACTGCAGGAATATTTATTAAAATCTATAAAACTTACATTAGACCCCTACTCGAATATGGCTTCCAGGTATGGAATCCCTACTTTGTGAAGGACATAGACCTACTAGAGAGTGTGCAGAGGAAAGCAACTAAAATCCCATTCACCTTAAGACGGAAGCCCTATGAAGAGAGACTGAGGATATTGCAGCTCACTACATTGAAGGAGATAAGACTGAGGGGAGATTTGATCGAAACATTTGAAATCCTGACCTTCAGATACATTCTCCCAGACTTCAATAAGGCAATGTTTAGTATGACAGACACACGACCGTTGCGAGGACACCACACGAAACTAGACTGCACCACCTTCAGCACCAATGTCGCTCGTCACTTCCTGAGCAACAGAGTGGTCCAGGCCTGGAACTCACTTCCAGACGATGTTGTCTCTGCCGTCTCAGTTAACGCATTCAAATACAAATTGGACAGTTATTTTAAAACTAAGTGATAGACTTTACAAACACTGTGAAGTGAACATATCAGCGATGAGTTGCCTGGTCATAATGAAATAATATTAATAATTTTATTTCCTTCGTGAAATGAATAGTATTTAACTTTCGATACTTATACTTATACTCATTTATTAAGATCGTAGGAACACGTCGGTACACTTAAGTATACAAATAAACATCCTGTAACAGCAATGCGAAACGTGGCCGGAGAATGGTCCATGTGAGGCGATGCGGCAGGCGTCACCAGGACAGACCAGACATTAGGCACATTACATTATAAACCCTTCATAAATTGAAATTAAATTATAGTAATATATAAATATATTATTATTCCGCTTATCAAATACAAAATCTATGCAAAACACTCAAATGACACTTTATTCTAAAGATAAAAGTAATTAACTTATTTTTGAATACCAAAAGGATTAATTTCAGTACTAGACCCCTCGCGATTAGATTAAAGTTCACTAACAGTGATTCACATGTAGATACCGGCGAAGTGTGGGTCGGCTGTCGGACTCGCGTACCGAGGGTTCCGTGCAACGCAACTTATCCCCGTAACTTTGCTGTAACGAAATGATAAACTAGATTTAGAGACCAACTTATATTTGCTATCATCAAAATATAATGTCCATACATCGACATATTCCTGATTAGTTGATCATCTTCATCATAAGTTTGTAGATGTTTTTTTCAAATGACATTGGCACATTTTTATGGAGCTTTGCCCCACCTACAAAACTACGTGATCATTTAAGCTGTACCCTATCATTTTGTTGGGGACTTATTACAGGTTTTATATTGCATAATCATAATTAGTATCATTTTCTACTACTCTCGCAACTCCTATAGAAGAATAACAAAAACAATGAATAATTCGCTTCGATTTCTTACTATTTTCTGAATTCTTAATTAAGCTGTTTTTTCGACTCGCAACTTGTACATAACTTTAATTTAAACCAATAATTTTAATAAAAAACGGAGATACTTTTACATTTATTCATTATCTTGTACAACTTGCGGTTGATGCTGGGGCAGAATCTGTCATTGTCATTTATAGTTTTCGGATGTTTTCCCTTACTTGTCCTATAGGACTTAGCTTCTAGCCAAATTTCATGATTCTAGGTCAACGGGAAGTATCCTATAGGTTTTGGTTTTCTAGCATTTTCATACAAATCTTTTGATTGCGTCATGAAATGGTTATGAAATGAAAAAATCAAATTCTACGTCAACGTAGAAGTTAGATTTTTTCACGGCTGCATGAGGTTGCAGACCTGAGTATTTGGTATTAATTTCAACTTGATCCGTCCACGCGTTTCTGACACTATATGTCATACTTAACAGACAGACAGACAGACGGACGGACAACAAAGTGATCCTATAAGGGTTCCTATTTTCCTCTTAAGAGCCTTCCTAGAGCCAACTAGCGCCGCCAATCTTAAAAAAATCATATCTTCCAATATAATCAATTTTATTAAAAAAGCTACGTTCACATTGTTTATTGCTATAAATATTATTTTTTAAATGCTTAGGTATTTGTAACGTGATGCAATGTAGGTAAGTTGTAGTTCACATAATTGCGAAAAACGGCCGTTTCTGGCACATTTGTGAACTACAGCTTACCTACATTGAATCACGTTACAAATAAGCATTTAAAAAATAGTATTTATAGCAATAAACAATGTGAACGTAGCTTTTTTAATAAAATTGATTATATTGGAAGATATGATTTTTTTAAGATTGGCGGCGCTAGTTGGCTCATGTCAGCGCCTTAATGTGTGGAACCCTAATAAAAGGCCACAGGTATCAGTGATTTTTGACTTCAATCTTATCAGCGTTTATTTATATCCTTATATTATCAGCTTATCAGAGGTTGGAGGGCATGATAAAGTATCCAACTGGCTTACACTGGCTTGGAATGATTATTCTATTAGGCTGTTTATTTTATTGTTTACTAGCTGTGTTTGCAAATTCGTATGCGTAGTAGTCGCTGGTTACTATAGAACTCCACGAAGTATTTTCAATGTACTGGGAGGCAGCTCTTCCGCTCTGGTTATATAGCTCCATCCACATCACATAGGTACTGCTGGGATGTTTTTTTAAGACGTGAGAACGTCTTAAAAATAGTATTTATCGTAATAAACATTTTGTAAATAGTTTTTTATTAATAAAATAATATAATCAATTGGAAGATATTATTTTTTTAAGATTGGCGGCGCTAGTTGGTTCTATGAAGGCTTTTAAAGAAAAAAAATCCTGTAAAATTACTACCTATTGGACTCACCTGTGAAAACACGAGAAAAGATGTCGGAATCGCGGCCAGTCCACATAGTAGGTAGAACAGTATGACGTGCCAGTGACCACACTTTGTGGCCAGCTCGGCGGCCTGGTCTAGTTCCTTGGTCCACGACGTCATGGTCACCTCAATATCACTGTTTTGGGACGCAAGTACCGCGGTTTGGTTGCCACACTGTTATTCATTTCTATACTGTGGTTTTTTGTTTTTTAAAATGTTATTTTCGATTTTTTGTAAATATTATTTTATTTGTCAAACTAAAATATAAAGAGTTTAGTAAGTTTTATTTAAGTTGCAGCAAAAAACAGTGTTAAATCCATCTATACAGGGTGTAACGTAAAGGGTATATGAAGCCGAAGGGAGGGTGTTCAGTATCGGTAATTGAACAACTTTTGTTCTACGACTTTTCGATAATTTATTTTTTGACTTTTCATACACTTCGGCGCGGTCAGCTGATCGATTTGTATGAGACATTATTTTTTATTCGAAAAGTCGTAGAACAAATGTTGTTCAGTTACCGATACTGAACACCCTCCCTTCGGTTTCATATACCCTTTACGTTACACCCTGTATATAGAGTTCCGTTTTTCAGTAGCGGAGAGTTTATGAAAAGGATTTCTTTAAAAATCACTATTATTCTAATACTATAAATTGCACTTTTAATTAGTCCATAACACAGGCTTAAGCAAACTTAAACATAAAATAATATGTTTTTAACTGACTCTACAAATTAACAATTAAAATATTTCTTCACATATACCTAATTATTTTTTTCGAATAATTCACTAATGTTCTTGGTTTTTAAATACTAATAAAATAAGAATCACACACGTGCAGTTTTTTTTTTCTTATTAAAGCTCTAATAGGAAATGTTTATTTCAAAAAGGTACAATATAAAATAAAAAAGAACCATTCAATATTCAAAAAAAATCTAATCTAAACTATTTAAAAAAAAATTAGTACCAGGAAGAGTACCCAAGACTTTTAATTATTATTTAGAATTATCCTAAATAAGGATCGTAAGTATATAAGATTCTAAAACGCACTACAATTAACATCTTTGTAATTTAATTGAAGAATTATAAAATTAAGAGAGTTGTTAGTTGTTAATTAGACTACTTTAAATTATCACAAATATTTAACAATATTGGTATACCTAACATTTAATTTTAATTAAACGTTTATAGTGACGTTTAATTAAAATTAAATGTTAGGTATACCAATATTGTTAAATATTTGTGATAATTTAAAGTAGTCTAATTAACAACTAACAACTCTCTTAATTTTAGTAGAGTCGATTTTGTAACACAAAAAAATCACATAAATTTGTACGATTTAACCATTGATCTCCTATAAACAACTAGATACACAGTCTGTCTTCTAAAAATGTCCGAGCGCAAAGAAGGTCCAAACGGATGAATGGACCCTCATTTGCTTTATTGGACATTATTTGGACGTTAACAATGAACCCTTATTTGACGTTGTTTTAGTAAGACCTTTGTGTATCTAGTTGTTTATAGAAGATCAATGGATTTAACTAATTTATTTATTTACAAATCTTTAAATACCATATTTACACATATAAGCTAGTTTTATATAAACACAGTTTAAAAAAATAAGCTGTAACGTAAGTATTTTTGTATTATTTAACGCGTTTTAGTTTTAAAGAGAGTTTAAATCGGTTATCCAGAAACTTTAAAATTAAAGAACTGTTTAAGAAGTTTTATTATTATTAATACGACTGATAAATATTATTTTATTTATCAAGATTCAAACCAACGTCCGATCGTACCAACCTCACTCGGTAAACTAAATAACTGTCAGTTCGCCTTCACGCATCCTTAGGGAATTATGTAACATATGAAAATAGTCACGGCTGGCATACAAAACACTTGTTTAATTACACAATTTAATTTGGTAGTGTATTCGATAAGGATTGTCTCTGTGGTACTAGAAAAAGTCACTGGATTATCGCTTGAATAAATACGAATGAACCATGTAGGAAAAAAAATCGCCTCGCTCTCTGTGGAGAAAGCCTAAAGTGTATTTTGTATAGGGACTCTTGGCCTTGTCACTTTCACTCTCATACGTCATCTGTTTTAATATTGTCGACTTCTAATGGAAATTTAAACACAATTTTGAGCATGAACTTAGGCCCGTATTAATAGTCTGAGCTCAAACCCGAATTCAGCTGGTCCACTCTTAAGACGTGATCACCATCTCAAGTATGTCATTTACGCACGTGATGTCTTTCTCAAGTCACGGTTCGTCTGCAATCAGCAAATACGTTCTGAAGTGTGAGTTTGACAGTTCTCTTGAGAACTGAGTTTTTTTTATTAATACCTACGGCGTTACTCACGTGATATCCAATTCCTAAACGTTTATTAATAGGAACGCCATCTTGAGGTCGTTCTCAAGATTGACTTTTGAGCTGACGGGCCTTAAGAGACTCCAAATTTTATCAAAATCTCGGTACAAATTACTACTTAAGGCTGAAAACTTAAAAAAGTAAGATTAAGGCAAAGCAGCTTCAGTGGTTGTAATGTATGTAACTCTATGAAAGATGACAGACTGAACGCCGCGCGGTTGCCGCTCCCTTGCTTTACCGCTGACGCTCCGTTGCTGCGTACATTAGGTACTGTCATCTTTCATCAAGTTTCATACTGCGCCGTTATTAGGTACGTTTTAAGCTATCATAGGTGTAATAATTTTTTTCGCCGGTTCCGCATGAGGGATAAACTTACTAACAATAGTAATAGTTACGTACCTGTATAGTTATTAAGTAATCATTGTATTATCATTATTTTAAAAGATGTGCTGCTGAGAGATTTTTGCCACTTTTTCACCTCAGCGTTGGCTTTTCCTTGCAAAGTGGTGTAAATTCAAAAAATATGTTGAAGTTCAAAAATGTACTCAACGTACTTGCAATACAGACATTTGACTTTTTTTTGACAATCAGTCAAATAATTTTAGAGAAAATGGTACCAACCTTAATAAGGCTGTATACTTTTCTCACTTTTCTACTGAACATATTCGACCTGGGAATCGAACTTGGACCCTTCAAAACGGAACCCATGTGAATTAACCATAGCGCCATAGAACACTCATACATTTAGACTTGCCACGAAAATAGTTCTGGTTCGACCTGTTTCTTGTTTTGATCAAGATTCCAACAAAAAATACCTATAATTTATTATCATAAGTACGACATAATTTAAGTATTAATTATGATCTATGTGTCTGATACATACATACTTATATATTTATTTTATTAATGGACTCGATAGTTCGTCATTTGCTAATGTCATGTTACAGAAAATTCAATATATTCAATAGTCTTCATGTCTTCATCCAGAGGAGTCGCCGTAGCGTCATCATTCTGGACGAAGCAGCTCGACAGTCACGTTCACTCCTGAGCTTGTAGCGGGAACTCTTGATAAAAGCTTGAAACTTCAGATCTTGCATAAATAATCCAATAACTTCACCGTACTGTCATTCGCGAACATTTTCTGATTAAGTTAACGTGATATTAAACACAAAACACCCACTGTAGACATTAAACTGAAAATTATCAAATAATTTCGCAACCGTCGTTTCCCGCCATTTTCAAAAGCCCCCTATACGTATATTAGATACATTTTACTATATTAGGTGGGGCCATAAATTAAATTAATCTATTTATAGAAGAGCTGATAGGTGATCAATAAAAATCTCGGCGACATTAATAGTCCAACCCAAATAAACATTTCAACATTGTCAAGTGTGTATGCACTTAACACACTTATGAATATTACGATAATGATTGATAAGATATATCTTACGACATTTATGATAGCCTGGTTGTTTATGAGTATTCTAATATTATAATTTTTATTTGATAAAAAAAATTAAACCAAAAAAATATGCAAAGACTACAATTTATCGATTAGCGGCTTTATCGATTTCTATTTAAAAAAAAATACATGGACAATGGATTGGGATTATATATTTTATTAATGGACTCGACAGTTTGTCATTTGCCAATGTCATGTTGCAGGATATTCAAAATATCATAGTTTTCTCTATCTCCAGAGGAGACGCCGTAGCGTCGTCACTCTGGACGAAGCAGCTCGGCCGTTGCGTTCACTCCCGAGCTCGTAATGGGACTCTAGATAATTGCTTTAAACTTCAGATCTTGCATGAATTATCCAATAATTTCACCATACTGTCATTCGCGAACATTTTCTGATTAATTTAACGTGATATTGAACACAAAATAACAACGTAGACATTAAAATTAAAACTATCAAATAATTTTGCAATCGTCGTTTCTCGCCATTTTCAAGAGAACCGCGCCTATGATTCCGCTTGCCATTTCATCTAGCGGTCCCGCGGACAAACAAACGGCCAGATCCGGATGTTTGTCTATAATGAGTGTGGCCAGTGTGTCAATTGGCTGTCGCCGGACCCCCGTCTCTGGCCAAAGGTTGGGGTATTGATATATCGCTATAAATCCATCAAGAAGCCGTTAGTGTCCCGACCACTTGCTGTAAACGTTTCGCAAATTGTCTGACCGATATTTTGGAGGAAATATTCCCCTAATGTATTATGTATGTAGTATTTATTACGATAAATACTATTTTTTAAATGCTTATTTATAACGTGATTCAATGTCGGTAAGTTGTAGTTCGCATAATTGCGAAAAACGGCCGTTTTTGGCACATTTGTGAACTACAACTTAGCTTGTCGCAATTATTCCATGTATTGTATATTGAAAAATAGTATTTATCGTAATAAACATTTTGTAAATAGCTTTTTTAATAAAATAGATTAAATTGGAAGATATTATTTTTTTTAAGATTGGCGGCGCTAGTTGGCTCTATGAAGGCTCTTAAAACCTAGCTTCTTTCCAAATTTCATGATTCTAGGTCACTTTCATGACTATAGCTTTTGGTTTTTTTTCATTACGATGCTTTCCTTCACCGTTTTGAGAGCACTCGGTAAATGTTTAGTTTTTCCGTCGAAATAACCGAGGATACTCGTTGGCTGCCCTGGCTGGGAATCTAACCTGGGACCTCCGTATCCAAGTCCATTGACCCAACCACTGAGCCACCGAGCTCTCTTTGTTTGATTGAATTGCGTACGTATTTATTGTAAATAATAATAATGTAGGTAGGGACAGTCTACCATTTTGATCTCGTTCGAGACTTTTCGATTTTTTGTGTCTGCTTTAAATTGATCAATGAGTTGGCCAAATATTCGGAGTTCCTCACTGATAACGACTTCTTTTTCTTAATCTACTGCCGCAAGTAGGACGGTAATGTTTTTAGTATTTGTAGGTATAATTATGTAGGCTGTAGTTGAATTTATTGTACTATTTATTGTAATTTAAAATGCATTATGGTAATAAAAAATTAAAACTAAACTATTTAAACAAAATTATATATAAAAAACCTGCGCCAAGTCCCCCACAATTGGCAATGTGCCCAAAAGGCTGGCGGCCGGCGTTGCCCCGCTGTATAGCGAGGCTGACCCGTTGGGCAAAGTAGCCGCCAGCCCTTTGGTCACGCGTGGCCTCGACCAGGCTTATATAGGTTGTGTAGGCTTGTATGTATTTCCGTTCCTATAGAGCTTGATGGATTTTAATGTATGAATTGTCGTTAGATTCGTTAATTCCCTGTGATGGAGCAATTTGGACATAAAATGAAACATTCCTGAAAAGAACGCATCACGCTTGTGTATAAAATGGTGCTTGGCTGGCTCACAGTCAAGACTCAAAAGACATTGCCACATTTCAATGGAGCTTTGCCCCACCTACAAAACTACGTGATCATTTAAGCTGTACCTATCATTTTGTTGGGGACTTATTACAGGTTTCATATTCCATAATCATAATCAGTATCATTTTCTACTACTCTCGCAACTCCTATAGAAGAATAACAAAAACAATGAATAAATCGCTTCGATTTCTTACTATTTTCTGAATTCTTAATTAAGCTGTTTTTTTCGACTCGCTAGATGTACAAGACTTTATTTTAAACCAATAATTTTAATAAAAAACGGAGATATTTTTACATTTATTCGTTATCTTGTACAACTTGCGTTTGATGGTGGGGCAGAATCTGGCATTGTCATTTCAATAATTAGGACTGTTTAGACTAGAATTATTATTAGAGCTTTATTGTATTTAATCAGATTTTATGTCTATTATTTTATAAGTTTCTGTTATTGTGAGGTTATTGTACATATTTTAAATAAATACCTTATATTAACTTAATGATTCGTCTCGATCATGGGAATGACATAGGATCTAGAAGGAAAAATTCACGCGCCCTAGGGAGAGAGTCTAAAGATATTTCGTATACCTAAAGACAGGCTGCCTCCCTTTGTGGTTACTTTCACTCTCATACGTGAGAAGGAGACATACTGATTTTGATGTTTCGACATCTATTAAGAAATCAAATTAAACTTGTCATGTTACAACGATCTTGCGATGCCAGACTCACTCCATTGACTATCTTTTCATGCATGGGATACATTTTATGACATTTTTTTTTAAGTTTTTATAATAAGTAATTCATTGGAGGTTTTCCTGGCCTCTTCTATACGGATTCAAAGTTACCGATACAACTCACGCTTGACCAGTTTCTAATTGTCAATGCGACCAGTCTTAATCTTTTTAATCAACCCAAGACATTGATTAATAACTGTTTAAAACAGTTAACTATGTACAATTGTCATCAATCATCGTTTGCTGATCTGTTTTTTTTATAATTCTATTGTTTTAGATTTATATAAATATGCCTGTTGCATGTTTCAGTATACCTATCAATCGACAGCCCTGGGTGCCCTCGAATTCATTCGACGAAATTAAATGGATGTTTTTTTAAATTTATTTATTTATTCACTATATAGAAATATAACAACATGGTATTTTGGTTATTCAAATAAGTACCTATATCTATTGAATATATGCATGAAGAGGGTTGGGGTTTCCGCTATTGGATACGTTTACTCCATCCCCCTTCCAAATTAGGTAGTTAGTCAGGTAATACAAACTCGTATGTTTGTATATATTACCTGACTAAATAAAAATTGTTAAATATATGGTTAGGCTTGTGACATACATTAATTCTGCACAGCGTTTAAGTAAATTAGACAATTTGGGGAAAAATAATAAACAAAAAAATTTACAATAAATTCAACTATCAATAAAATTCTAAATTTGATATGCATCATTACTGTGCTTTGGAGTTTTTATATTTTAAGGTATTTTTAATTTTTCGCAACGATTTCTTTTACTGGAATTTTACCTAATGGTCATTTCTAAGGCCATTGTGTGACTTGTGACGTACTTAGTTCAATTTTATGCAGTTTTGATTTACTAAAAATCCTTACCAATTTAATATTTATCATGAGTACAATCCTCAGTTACAATTTTTATTGCAAAAAAAAAACCAACTGCTACAAAATAAAACTAACTTAATATCTATAAAAAAATACTTATGAAATAAAACTAACTACTAACCTCAGTTTCAATTTGTCGAATGAATTCAAGGTTGCCCTGTACAGCAAATGTTGATGGAAGGGTTGGCAGAGGGAGACCGAGGAGGACGTACGGACAACAGCAGATCAATGGTAACACTTGCAGTAAGATTTCAACTCTTACGATGCAGATAATAAGAACGGTCCAAAGGCCAAAGTGTTACATTTGATGTGCTTTTTTGAGCACGTCGACCAAATTGACGATGTTTTAAAAATGGGCCAAGCAGCATGCTTCGGTCACATGCCATTTCTAATGTCTAGTGTTCTGTGAACCGACCTTGTATTTAAAATATTTGCTCTACACTAAGTGCTTCTAAAAATAATAAAACAAATACTTAACTTACACAAAAATAAATATAGGTGTACTAATTGATATAATTTGTTTGTGTAAATAATGCGCAATGTCACACATGGTCACAGTGTAAATATTTATTTTGTCTGACATTATTGAATTATAAAATGCCTGCTTCCCATGACTGCTGCGATCCTGGTATCACTCTCACTTAGTGATGGTCAACTCGAGTAACCAACTCGAGTTAACTCGAGTTAGGCGTAACTCGAGCCAACTCGAGTTGAATTCTCTTTGACTCGAGTTCGAAAACTGAATGGAACCGACATGGAGCGACATGGATTTTTACTTTAGTCAGTAATACTCTTCTTCCAATCCTACTAAAACTATAAACGCGAAAGTTTGTAAGAATGCATGGATGTATGTTTGTTACTCTTTCACGCAAAAACTACTGAGTGGATTTTGAAGAAAATTTGAACAGACAATTTTCTTATCTAGTAATGTCTAGTAAATTTAACTAGTAATGCGAAGCTGAGGGAATAAATTAGTAAAAATTTTAAAAAAAGACATTCACTCTTCCATCCAGTTAACTCGAGCTACGTAACTCGAGTTCAACCCGAGTTACGTGAATTTTAACTCGGGTTAAATCGAGTTATGTTTTTTCCGAGTTGGCCCATCACTACTCACTACATTTCATACACACTCATCATTATATTTCTGCTCTCTCACTTTAAAAAAAATTATTATTGGACTCGACAGTTCGTCATTTGCCAATATCATGTTACAGAAAATTCAATATAATATAATAGTATTCTATCGACTCTATTCTTATTATATTAGATTCTATCTGGAGGAACCAGAGGAGTAGCAGTAGTGTCGTCACCCTGGGTAACCGCGTCTTCATGTCTTCATCCAGAGGAGTCGCTGTAGCGTCGTCACTCTGGACGAAGCAGCTCGACAGTCACGTTCACTCCCGAGCTTGGAGCGGGAACTCTTGATAAAAGCTTGAAACATCAGATCTTGCTCAAATTCTTCGACATGAAATTCTCTCATCGTTTTGAGAACGGTAATAACGGCCTGGTCCCCATACAAAATATACATTTGGCTAACTCTTAAGAGCACGACGAAATTCAATCAATCAATCAATCAATCAATACATTTATTTGTTAGAATACACAGAATACGAGATGTTATACAATTTAATAATAAAGTCATGGTATTCAGCCCGTTAAGAGGCGTACAAATGTTATACACACTGATGTCGGTCACTGAACTCCTTGACACTGTAAAACATATTGTGTAAGAGCCACCTAGACAACTCCGTTTTAAATGGCCTGCCTTCTAATAACCTCATCGTCTGAGGAAGTTTGTTATATAAAAAAATTGACATGTTATTAATTAAAATTTAATTATTTCCTTCATGACTTTATGACATACAATTTACTTATTTTAGAATATTTTATTAGTCGGGGGGACTCGTTGCGTATACTCTATTGCAATGTAGAGTTCTCGCCATATTTCGCAGCTCGCTCTATAAATAATGTGACATACACCAGCATGAGATTTAGATCATGTTTGCACGCATGATCACACCTAGAGGTCTCACATGCTTCACCGCGCATGCGTCAACTGTATAGTATAATAAGGAAATATTATGAAATTAAAAATAGATTTATTATGAATCGTGTCAGGAATAATCCCTGCCATCTATGACAGGCGATAGGCGGACCCAGTAATTGAGGTAACTATTATTATTATTCATTTTATTAATGGACTCAACAGTTCGTCATTTGCCAATGTCATATTACAGAAAATTTAATATATAAAAGTCTTCTATCTTCCTTCAAAGGAGTCGCAGTAGCGTCTTCACCCTGTGTAGCCGCGTCTTCATGTCTTCATCCAGAGACGCCGTAGCGTCATCTCTCTGAACGAAGCAGCTCGACAGTCACGTTCACTCCCGAGCTTGTAGCAGGACTCTTGATAAAAGCTTGAAATTTCAGATCTTGCCCAAATAATCCAATAAATTCACCATACTGTCATTCGCGAACATTTTCTGATTAATTTAACGTGATATTAAACACAAAATAGCCACTGTAGACATTAAAGTAAATATTATCAAATAATTTTGCAACCGTCGTTTCTCGCCATTTTCATGAGAACCTTATTTAACCTTTTGAACGCCATGACATGTTAGAAAGTGATGCACCCTTAACGCCACCATAAATGACATTTTAGAATAATTTGACGTGATAACTTGTCGTGATATCCCGACAAACAAGATGGCTGGCAGGGACTGCACGCAGAGGGCCGAGAGTAGGGTTGATTGGCGCGCTTTGGGAGAGGCCTACGTCCAGCAGTGGACTGATACGGGCTGATGATGATGGTGATGATATCCCGACATGGCGTTCATCTCACTTCCCGTTGTCGGCCATGGCCGTCATTGGCGTTCAAAATGTAATATTTCATTTCGATTTTCATCAGACGCTGTTATAAACGTCATAACGCTAATAGTTCCGCGTGCTTCGATTGGTTAATGGTCGCAAATTGGCTGTAATTGGGACCTTGTGGGCTTGTGTCCTGGTTGGGTCAATTCGATGACAGTTCGGGTAATCTCCTTTAAATACGCAATCTATTCCACTGTTGCTGGGCAAAGCGAAATCCTTTAGGGATTCTCCCCACCTATTGAATATAAAATTATTTTCATTAAGGGTAGTTAAGTAGTAGGTACCCCTCTTTTCCCAGGTTAAACACGTTTCCGTGTACCACAACGCCCCGTTGATTATGTCGGGCTCGCCGCCCTGAAGGGGCGGAATGTCGAGTAAACTTCCTGGGGTGTTCCACCTCGTGCCATTGTTACCGAGCCACAGAAACTGCGATACAGCCCCGTGAGCTGTAATAGCCCGCAATTCATCATCCATCACCATCACCCCCACCTGAAAAAAATCATATCGTGTAATAATTAACTAGAAATAGTCAAGTTTATTAAAAAACTGCGTAAGTACCAAATCTACAGGGTGACCTTCAAATTCATTCGACAAAATTAAATGGATGGTTATAGTTATGTTAGGCTTGTGACATATAGGTAGGTATTAATTCTACACAGCGTTTAAGTAAATTAAACAATTTAGGAAAAAAAATATTTACCTACAAGAATTACAACTACTTATATATATTTTTTTAATTTGATGTCCATCGTTACATTGCTTTGAAGTTTTACAATTTAAGATATTTTAAATTTTTTGCAACGATTTATTTCACTGGAATTTGACCTAATGGTCATTTTTAAGATCATTGTGTAATTTCTAAGGTTTTGAGACACGGAACATTAAATTAAGTAGTATTCTGTATCGTATATTGGCCCTTATCTCATGACAGTGGCACAGAGTACCTAGTTACCGTTGACGCGTAGATCCCAAAGTGCGCATACGCACGTCCGATACTCAACATGCCGAATGCGACGAGCTATCGATCATTCTGTCACACGTGTCGCGATGTAACTAAGAGACACCTAGACGGCCTCCTGAGAGCGTGGTAGAATAGAAAGTTAAACATATGGAATTGACATTTGTTTTTTGAAAAGCAGGGCTTGCAGGACGTTTAGTCGGTATGCTGCCCCTTCAGGGCGGTGAGCCCGACATAACCAACACGCTCCCACGGGTGTGGTGACACATGATCTTGCATGTTTTACCTGGGTAAAAAAAGGGCTTGTAGTCCAGAGTACATGAAAGATCGTTTTCACGTTATCGTTGAATAACGTTGGGCGGTTGACCGTGACATTTTGATCTGAGCCCCTCCGTGCCTCGGAAAGCACGTTAAGCAGTTGGTCCCGGTTGTTGTCGCTCGGCAGCAGTCGTTAGGCCACGTCAAAGGCCTACTGGCGGCCTGAATAACTTTGACAATAGGTGCGGTCACTAAACCACATGAGAGGAGATTAGCGTTAACGAAAGTCAATGGCACCTGGCTAGGCCAACAACCACCTCAGCCAAGTGGCCTCTGGTAGTCAAAAGATATTTTTTTATCTATATCTTTAAATTTCGCTACCCTAAGACGAATATGGAGAAAGATTTCGCTGCTTACGACTTGACTGACGTTCCTTATTATAGGTATTATAATAATCTTAGGGATTGCAGCGTCATCAAATAGTGTAAAATAATTATTAGTTTTATTAATGCCAAAATCATGTTATGGAGTATTTCATACTTATTTATTAATATTTTATCGTATTCCTTCTTCCCAGAGAAGTCACTGGAGGTCGTCACCCTGTAGGGCCATCATCTTCGTGACTTTTCCAGAATCTAGCTGGTAACTGCAGATCCACTCTAGATAATAAAATTAAAATGATTAAATAATTATACAACCGTCATTTGTTTCCGCCATTTTCAAAACTCTACTGTAATACAATAATATTTAGTTACTGACTGCGTCATTCCCTCACACGCGTCACTTGTAACCTGATGACGCCAGCGAAGTACCTGTTCCAGTGTTATGATGCCCTGGTATGACGCAAGTAAAGGACATGCTTTTGTGGTCAACAGTACATTGACAGTACATTACTCACAGTGTGATAAATGTACTTAGAAATACTGTTTTGAAGACACTCTACAACCTCTCATTGAAAACGGCGGGATTGTATCATCATCATCAGCCCGTATCAGTCCACTGCTGGACGTAGGCCTTAATGTAAGTACTCAAGTAATGATAAATTTCGTAAAAACGCGTATCGGTTTCCGTGGTGTAGCGGTTATCACATCTGCCTAACACGCAGAAGGTCCCCGGTTCGATCCCGGGCGGAAACATATTTTTGTTTCTTTTTTTTTCATTTCTAGTCTTTTTTGTTTTTAATTTGATTTTATATCAACGCGTCGATTTTTTTTGAACCAAAACAAACTGTTTTTGCTCTAATATCGTAAACATTTATAAAATAAGCACCATCTATTAGCTGGTTCAAGTACTTTCTGAACCAGCGACATCTGTACGAAGTTACATGTACTACTTAGTAATGTAGTATGTCAGTAATGAACAATAGCCGTAGTACAGCTACTCGACGCTAGGTGGCGTTTAAAATAATCACGTATTTAAAAGTTACTTCTATTGGAATATAGATGGCAGTAAATGCACCATTTTCCATTTTAGTATCAGTTTGTAAGGAAATGAATCATTAGTATTACATCGAATTTATAGAAATAACAGATAATTGTTGCTAACCTTCCTGTAGGTATTCTAAAAGTAAAGTATCCTAAAAGTGGATTTCGATACCTACAGGAACCAAAAATACATACTTACATGCAATGCAATCGCAAAACCCTACTCTTTTCGTCAGTCGGGTAAAGAATATCTCTAAGTAAATTCCTAGCCTACGACCCTTACCTTTGATTTAGGCAAAAAAAAGTGGTCAACTGTTGAATGACAACTTGATAAAATTATTTATTTTATTTTTTGCACCATGTTATTTTTGTTAGAACATTAATAATAGTAAAATAATATCTTACAAATTTTTATTTTTTTATTAAAAAAGCTATGTACACAATCTTTATTAGGATAAACACTATTTTTTTAATATAGGTACAATACATGGCATAATTGCGACAAGCAAAGTTGTACTTCACAAATGTGCCAAAAACGGCAGTTTTTCGCAATTATGCTAACTACAACTTACCAACATTGAATCACGTTATAAATAAGCATTTAAAAAATAGTATTTATCGTAATAAACATTATGTAGGTACATAGCTTTTTTAATAAAATTGATTAAATTGGAAGACATTATTTTTCAAAGATTGTAAGCGCTAGTTGGCTCATGGAAGGCCCTTATTGCACCATGTTATTTTTGTTAGAACTTTATTAAGGCTAAACTGACCGATTATAAAAATGTCATCAACTTCAAGTGCATTAACTTGCATATTATCAGTCGTTGCATTTTTATCGTGCATTGATCTGTGCAATATTTTTTTTCCTGAAATTGCATAGATATCATCTGATAAGCACTGTTTGCGTGCCAAGTTAATATTTGCGTTTAAAATCTTATTAGTCAGTTTAAAGGTAGTTTAGAGGGACGGAGAGGTGCAGTGCCATATGAATTGCTATCGAAACCTATGGTGAAACCTAAAAAAATTGTGGCACAATATAGGAGTTTACATACTTACCTAATTCAATGTACCTAAGTATGAGAAAATTCCCAAACTGTAGAAAGTAAACTAGATATAAGTAGAAGACCGACTAGTCCAGTTGCGAGTGCGCGTTGAAACCATTGTACAAGTTAGGCAACGTTGGGCGTGGTCAGCACATGGATGGGTGACCGCTAGTGACATTTCTATCTGAACCCTTCTGTGTCTTGGAAATCACGTTATTCTTATTCGATATCACGGTGTCCACGCCCAAGGGTCACTGCGACCTCAAAGGTCTATTGTGGCCGCGCACCGAGTTCTTATATCTCGCTCCCAAGGCCAACGTCCTTCAGGAACCGTATGATGCACTTGGGTGAGAGAGTCTTAATATCCTCGGGTGGCATTATGTGTCCTAAGGCTCGGCTTCTGCTGTGAATGAGTGCTCCACATTCATATTAAATGCTTCATGCTCATAGAATCAGTAAACTGAAGTGTCAGTGGGCTGGTCACATCTGTAGAACCGATAACCGATGGGGTAGACGAGTTTTTGAATGGAGACCACGAACGGGTAAACGTAGTGTGAGACGCCCCCCGATGGAGGGATGACCTTCGCAAGATGGCTGGCAGACTGGATGCAGAGGGCCGAGAGTGGCGTGCTTTGGATGAGTCAAGCAGTGGATTGATACGGGCTGATGATGATAATGAAGTCATCGGTTGAGTCTGAAAGGTCGGAGACATGATTTTACAGGCGTTGCCCTAAGGTATTGACCGATATAACTAAGGCCCTTGCCTTAGAGCACTGTTCTAGAATAGTATTTTCATATCGGGCAGCAGATACTTAGTTCAGCTTATCCTGTAAGGCCGATAGTGCTAGATAGTTTTGAGCAAGAACTCCGAGGGAGCTCGGTCTTAAGACTGTCAAACGGCTATGGGATTTGACAGTTGCAAGAGCGAGAAACTAAGCTCGTGCTCAATTTGTCAGTCTAAGCCCCATATTAATAAATCACTATCAGATCAAAAGCCAATCTTGAGAACGACCTCAAGATGGCGTTCCTATTAACAAACGTAACTTAGATGCGCGTTTAGGAAACAAATATCACGTGAGTAACGCCGTATTAATAAACAAAACTCAGTTCTCAAGAGGACTGTCAAACTCACACTTGAGAACTTATTTGCTGATTGCAGGCGAACCGCGACTTGAGAAAGACATCACGTGATATGCCCTCAATATTGGTTTATTAATAAATGACATACTTGAGATGGTAATCACGTCTTGAGAGTGTATCAGCTAAATTCGCTCTTGAGGGCGGGTTTGAGCTCAGACTATAAATCTATAAATGCAGGTAGTAGGTAGATTGGAACCGACTGAGAATCCAATAACTTTTAAGCATAAACTGAAAACGTTGGCAACGTTTAGGAGTAATCATAAATTGTATGTGTCCGGTACGCGACTAAAAGAGAGCATGTTATCAATAGTTTAGGTTTACATCAAGTAGCATTTCGGACTATTGACAGTTTTTAGGGTATCGTACTTTGAAAGGGAAAAAAACCTTATAGGATCACTTTGTTGTCCGTCGTGTCTTTTTGATTTTAACTTATTTCAATGTATAAAATAGTAGACAGATATAATTACTGCACATAGATTGCGGTCCGGACATATTCCATCAAAATCTTTTGCATTCTTAATGCGCAAAGTTGAATCTCCCAACTGCGAAGATTGTGGGACCAAGGAAGACTTGCAACATATTTTGATGGAATGTGTCCGGTACGCGACTAAAAGAGAGCATGTTATCAATGGTTTAGGTTTATGCAAATTAGATGTAGGTATGTTCCACGGCATTTTAGCCGAGCCAACTTCTGGCCCAGCTAAAATGCTGTTCTCGATCTTTTATAAAATTTAAGTTAATTTAGAATAGGTACGATGGGATTGGCATCGTCACTTTATGTGTACAAAAATCCCTAAACAATTATAGATTAAATAAAAAATTGTATCGAACCTAGGTACTTATACCATTGTACTGTAGGATGTAACTTATCATTGCTATTAATTATTCTAGGCTTGCGTCAAAAATAGACTCGGAACTTAAGCATGAGTTACGCTAACTAAGCGTGATATTATTGACAGTAAGAGCGAGCCTCGAGCATAAAATAGTCTGTGATTCTCAGCCTTAGGGCCGACGTACAACGCCACGGTGCGGTGCCGTGCCGTCTCATGGAGCGGCGTGTTACGGCGTCCAGCGGCACCGGTCACCGGACGGCGCAAGTTACCGGCGCATAGTATTTTTTTGGTGATGTTGATATTAAGTTATAAATGTACGAAGCATTCTGTTACTAATGCAAGAGTAGAACTCCCGAGAGGATCACTTGTATACTTTTGGAGATATCAGCATCCAAAGTGTCATGTCGCGTAATTTTAATAAATTAATTAAAAATAATAGAAGAGTCAATGGACTTGCGATACGGAGGTCCTAGGTTCGATTCTCAGCCAGGGCAGCCATGTACCAATGAGTTATCCTCGATTTTTTCGACAGAAAAACTTACGTACATTTACCGAGTGCTCTCAAAATGGTGAAGGAAAACATCGTGATGAAACCTGCATGCCGTAGAAGAAGTAAAAAAATCTAAGACATGTGAAATCCGCCAATCCGTACTGGGCCCGCGTGGTGGATCATGGCCCCAGCTCCCTCGATGTAAGGGAAGGTCTATGCCCGAGCAGTGGGGCAATATAAAAATAGACTGATGATGATGATGAATTAAAAATAATTCTAAGGAAATAAAACAGATCTTTTCATTTTGCCATGAAACGATTAGCATAGTGAGTTTTATGAGCTATGCTGGTATTGCTACTGTTTACCAATTCCGATTAAATAGCAAATACTGCGCGGCGCCCGCCGTGCGCCGGCGGACGCCGTGCCGTGACGTTGTACGCTAGCCCTTATACTCTCAGGCCCGTAAATAATTATCTGAAGTGGTAAATCTATTGACAATGTTCCTTCGCGAAGTGGCCCAGCGTGACGTAATCCAGGAAGCGTCCACAATGACGCCGATTCTTCTCATTTTGCACAGTTGCGTAAAACGGGTTGCACTTTTAGCGGTCTTGTTGTACAGGGTGATTGATTTTGGAAATCATTTTGGCTTTAGGCGAAAATAGCTTAGATTTCAATTTAAGTTGGCCCATATTACATACAAACAAAAAGCTGTAATTTTCCGATTACAAAAAATTTAAATAAATTAGAAAATTTAACAGTTTTGAGAAGTAGGTATTTAAAATTAAATAATTTATTAATTTTTCAAATAAAACTTGTGGGAAACTTAATTTGAATTAGTTGAAAAAGAATTATTGTCATATATTTGTAAATTAGAAATCAGGTAGGTACTTAGTAAGAAATGACGTCACGTCTTACTAATTCATATTATGCACTATGAGTATCATTAATTGGAATTTCGAAAAACTAATTTCAGATGTATTTAATGCAATGATCACTTGAATTGATTTTGACATTTTTATATTCTTTTCGGCGAAATTTTAATATGGAGTGGATCTGATTTCTCTGATTTTTAAATGTTTCTAACTTTGTACAGATTCCGGCAGCTAAGTTGACACACAATGAAGGCGAAAATGTATACAATTTTATTATACAATCGAAAGCACATCAAGCAGCATTTTGGACTATTGACAGTTTTTATGGTTTCGTACTTTGAAAGGGGGAAAAACCTTATAGGATCACTTTGTTGTCCGTCTGTCTGTTTGATTTTAACTTATTTCAATATCAAGAAATATCAAATTAAACAATAGTTTATACCTAGCATATTTTATTAACGCAGTTTTAGTGCAAATGACAATGCCAGATTCTGCCCCACCATCAACCGCAAGTTGTACAAGATAACGAATAAAATGTAAAAGTATCTCCGTTTTTTATTAAAATTATTGGTTTAAATTAAAGTTATGTACATTGTACATTTGTACAAGTTGCGAGTCGAAAAATTAAGAATTCTGAAAATAGTAAGAAATCGAAGCGAATTATTCATTGTTTTTGTTATTCTTCTATAGGAGTTGCGAGAGTAGTAGAAAATGATACTGATTATATGAAATATGAAACCTGTAATAAGTCCTCAACAAAATGATAGGTACAGCTTAAATGGTCACGTAGTTTTGTAGGTGGGGTAAAGCTCCATTGAAATGTCTTTTTTCGTCTATATCCAGTATTGGACCAACTAAAAAATAGTTAATCAAAAGCAATACTGGGTCAAGGAAATCGCCTAACAGTTTGTAATCAGCCTGTATAACAGTTAGTGTTGTTCCGGTCTAGTTGCCGGCGGCCAAGTTAAGTTGCGGCCGGTTATGTAACACCCTATATACCGAGACATTATTGCCATCTGCTCTATGAGGTGTAACGGGGTTTTTATTGGTTTTCAATGAAGCAGGACATTTTGATAAAATATTTTTTTTATCTGACTGATTCTTTCTGGTAGATGTATGTATTGTAGATAAACTGTGGATTAAGGGCCTTCCATGAGCCAACTTGTGCCGCCAATCTTGAAAAAACAATATCTTCCAATTTAATGAATTTTGTTAAAAAAGCTATTCACAAAATGTTTATTAGGATGAATACTATTTTTCAATATACAATGCATGGCATGATTGCGACAAGCTAAGTTGTAGTACACAAATGTGCCAAATGCGAACTACAACTTACCGAAACTGAATCACATTATAAATAAGCATTTAAAAAATAGTATTTATCGTAATAAACATTTTGTAAATAGCTTTTTTAATCAAATTGATTATATTGGAAGATATTATTTTTTTAAGATTGGCGGCGCTAGTTGGCTCATGGAAAGCTCTTAACTTAAAATCACGTTTGACTAACAGCATTAAAGTTAAGCGGTCGTTTAAGCTAGGGCTTAAGTTCGTCATACAAAATCTGTGGTTGAAACCGTCAAATTAAACCTGAATTAAATACACCGGAATTTATATTGCTAAAGGCCTGAGCCATAAACTTAGTTTAACTCACTTCCCTTAAACCGTATTTATCTTTACAGTTCGTTAAAAACGTCAAGTTACGAAGGGTCTTTGGACCGCGGAATAACTTTTAAGTCACGTTTACAGCTAGCAGCGTGAGATTTTAACTACGTCCGTGCCTAGATCATTTTTCACATAAGTATGCCCAACAGTGGACATAATTATAGATTTTGTAGTGTATTACTTATATACCAAGTACCAGGGCTCCATGAAACAGAGGTGGTCGCAATGACGCATTTACAAAGAAAACATTCCGCGTGGACATTCGATTGAATCGATTTTTCCTTGAATCGTTCGATTGTTTCGTGCCATTGTCGCGGTGGTCGCTATATTTGCTGATTATGTTTTTTCGGCAGTTCATTCATATGATTTCGCTTTATGCATAGTGGTTGAATATTTTTGTAATTACATACCATACATAAACCTAATAAAATATTAATAAAAGACAAGGCCTCTTTACAGCCGCAATTAGTTCATTTTGTTTATATCCCATGGGTCGGTTCTTTGCCCTGTTTCTCTGTTCATACATCCAGCCGTAACCTAGTTTGTATTCTGTACCTTATATTATTGTAAATTATTACATTATGTATGACATAACCAAGTGTTCCCTAGAGCTCCTAAGGTTGAATAAATGAAGTATTGAAGTATTAATAAAAATAAAGAAATAAATGTTTTATTAATTAAAATTTAATAAAACAATAAAACATTTTCTTATTGACAAATCATACTATACCATCGCTGAATTTTTGGAGGATAAAATGAAATAAATTAATTAACTACATAATTTACTTATTGCCGCAATGTCTGCCTCTGTCATTCCATGTTGCTGTGGCCTACAGGGGGCATAGGTCATATTTTAAGACCTAATTAAGTATTAATGTTAGATGCTGACATGTGTACAGTCGAAGACAGAGATAAGTATACAGGGGGCCTCAATAAGGTTGAGATTTTCTCAAAAACTACTGGACCGAATTTAATAATTCTTTTACAGTTACATAGTTTTCACTTATATCTATCAAACAGTGAAAGAATTTTTGCAATGTGTCAAGTAGTTTTTGAGAAAATCTCAACCTTAAAAACTCTCCTGTACCTACACCTTTCTCTGTGTTCCACCGTACCTATGCAATTAAATAAATTGAATTGAACTGACGCCAGGTTTCCCGTAGGAGTAGGAACAGATGACTGTCTACTGCGATCCTGGCAGAACCGGATTTACCAGCAGGCTAAGTAGGCTGGAGCCTAGGGCGGCATATTTTAGGGGCGGCAAATTAGGGGTTATTCAGAAAAAAATTACGTTATGACTACGGAAATTACAGGGCCAATTTTTGGGGGTTGTAAAAATAATCTAGTCTAGGAAAGAACAGACACTAACCCTAGTTCTCAATCATACTAATTACGGAAAAAATTAGAACGATAGATAATGCACTAAGTACAAAGTTACAATTTAAGGGCCTTCCATGAGCCAACTAGCGCCGCCAATCTTGAAAAAATAATATCTTCCAATTAAATCAATTTTATTATAAAAACTATTTACAAAATGTTTATTAGGATGAATACTATTTTTCAATATACAATACATGACATAATTGCGACAAGCTAAGTTGTAGTTCACAAATGTGCCAAAAACGGCCGTTTTTCGCAATTATGCGAACTACAACTTACCGAAATTGAATCACGTTATAAATAAGCAGTTAAAAAATAGTATTTATCGTAATAAACATTTTGTAAATAGCTTTTTTAATAAAATTGACTAAATTGGAAGATATTATTTTTTCAAGGTTGGCGGCGCTAGTTGGCTCGTATCAGGCCCTTAAGTAATTTGATTGTGAAATCAAATTGTAGACGTCGATAGGGGGGCGGCAGAATAGCCTACTGGCGGCAAATGTGTAAATCCTCCATTGGATCCTGGTAAACGACTTTCGCTTCGTCCACATTCATCACTCTTTTTACCGCTTTTAAATCAGTCTTTTGATCGCAGGAGATAGCTCAAACATCTGGCCAGCACTAGGCCATTGCGGTATGTGACGTGGAACCTGGTAACCAGAATGAAAGACCTTTTTTTTACCCAGGTAAAACATGCAAATCATGTGTCACCACGCCCGGGGGAGCGTGTTGGTTATGTCGGGCTCACCGCCCTGAAGGGGCAGCATACCGACTAAACGTCCTGGGGTGTTCCACCTCGTGACATTCTTGCCGAGCCACGGGAAACTGTGATACATCCGCGACCCGACTGGCGCCCGAGCAGTCCCCATTGTGGGCTGTACTAGCCCACAATGTATAATCCATAGAATGAAAGACCTGCCTACCCACATTGACAGTACCTCATCTCGGACCCCAATAGCCAAGTTCCCGGATTTAACCTTCCTCGGAAATATTGGAGCCAAATAAACAGGTTTCGAGAGGTTAGAGAGCTCGGTGGCTCAGTGGTTGGGTCAATGGACTTGCAATACGGAGGTCCCAGGTTCGATTCCCAGCCAGGGCAGCCATGAACCAATGAGTTATCGTCGGTTTTTTCGGCGGAAAAACTTACGTACATTTACCGAGTGCTCTCAAAACGGTGAAGGAAAACATCGTGATGAAACCTACATCCTTTAGAAGAAGAAAAAATCTAAGGCATGTGAAATCCGCCAACCCGCACTGGGCCCGTGTGGTGGATCATGGCCCCAGCTCCCTCGATGTAAGGGAAGGTCTGTGCCCGAGCAGTGGGGCAATAATAAATAGACTGATGAGTGAAACAGGTTTCGACCATCACAGGGTGCGCAGAACTCATGCACAGATGGCACTTCGGGTCGGACCCCCACTGCTCCTGTGGCGAAATCCAGAGCATGTCACACGTCACCGATAACTGCCCGCAATGGTCAGTTGAGGGTGGTTGTCAAGATTCATAAGGCTGACGAGGACGTGATTGAGTGGCTGGATAGCCTCCCACTCGCGGTCTGATCTCCTGTCACGTCGCCGTGACCAGAACATACGAAAAATAAAATAAATAGTACCTACTTCGTGGAGGTCAACTTCTACGCATAAGAAGTGTTGGGTGCATCTAATATCTACCAAATAATACTTGTATTTCCACCCAAAATCTACAAAAAACAGAGCGAAATAAAAAAAATACTGCATTTCCCTCAATAATGGAATACAGTCGTAGGCGAGGCGTAGAGTAGTTTTTCCCGCGGAGGCTGCGCGCGCGCCGGTCGGCGACCCGCCGGCCTTGCACGTGCGACACAGTACACACGCAGGGCATGTATGTCATCATACGCAAAAGGGTCGCGTCCCTAATGCGGGGTCGCGGTAGCCCTGAAGGTAAAAAGCAGCGGAAATGCAACCTTAGTTTCAGACGCACAACATCCCTATCTGCTTCTACTGTACCTAATTTAATTAATAATTTAATTATCCTCGCTATTTACAATCGTACGTTTTTGACAGCCCAATAAAACTATTAAATCCTATACCTCTGGCCAAGTGGTGTAGACTTTCGTTCATCATCATGAGTATATTTTACACCCCACTGCTGGGGGCACAGACCTTCCCTTACATCGAGGGAGCTCAGACCATGATTAACCACGTGGGCCAAATCAGATTGGTGGATTACACATGCCTAAGTCAAACTCAAGTCAAGGTTTTATTGCAATCATGTGTCATGCATGCCTTAGATTTCTTTCCTTTGGAAGCGGGTTTGCTCATGATTCATCATGCTCATTTTTCTTCGCCGTTTTGAGAGCATTCAGTAAAAGTAGATATTATGTAAGTTATTCCTTCGAAAAAAGCAGGTACGTACGTAAGTACGTAGGCTGTTCTGTGAATTATTTAGAACTCTTTTGCAGGTCTCCGATGTCGTTCGTGTGTACAGTGCAGTGCGTTGACTCTCGTCTATGCAGTTTTCGGTAATCAGATGCCTCGCTACGCGCCGCGCACTTTATCATTTTAGATGCAGGAGATTTCAAGTTTAGTTTTCCACTTGGCTGTGGTCCCATTTTAGGCAATACTCGGTAAGGGCCTGATATGAGCCAACTATCGCCGCCAATCTTGAAAAAATAATATCTTCCAATTTAATCAATTTTATTAAAAAAGCTATGTACAAAATGTTCATTACGATAAATACTATTTTTAAATGCTTATTTATAACGTGATTCAATGTCGGTAAGTTGTACTTCGCATAATTGCGAAAAACGGCCGTTTTTGGCACATTTGTGAACTACAACTTAGCTTGTCGCAATTGTGTCATGTATTGTATATTGAAAAATAGTATTCATCCTAATAAACATTTTGTAAATAACTTTTTAAATAAAATTGATTAAATTGGAAGATATTATTTTTTTAAGATTGGCGGCGCTAGTTGGCTCATGTCAGGCCCTAGGATTCACTTTGTGCCAAGCTCAGCTCTCACACATGACAGGTGGCAATGTCTCTGCTTTTTGGCGGTTACATTTCTTTAGACAGTTTTTAATAGGATCTATCCTAGGGCCTGTACACAAACCTAACGAAGAATGGAAGGTACGATCTTCTACAATTGATTCTTCAAAAAGATCCAAGTTAGGTAGAAGAAAATCATGGCTCAGGAACTTACGCCAATGGTACGCGAAGCGTACCAGGTCTCTGTTCCGTACGGCGGCGTTGTCAAGAGGGCAGCTTGCTATAGCCAACCATCGTAAGAAGACGGCACCATAAGAAGAAGCGGCGTCTCTTAGGGCTATGTTCTGGGCCCCAAATCGCGTCACGTCTACCAGGAGTGCAGATAAGTGCATCGAGTCGGAGATATTTGCGACAGACTCCATGAAAGGTTTTTTTTATTGATTGACTAAACCCGCGTTTGGCCCCGATCGCACCTGATGGTGCGTGACGATGAGGCCGATGATAAAGCACGCGGGCCTAGTAAATGCCTATTCACTCTTGCCTTTAAGATCCCAAGGTTATAGGTGTCTGGAAACACCGACGCCGGCAGGGCGTTCCATTCCCTAGCCGTTCGTATGATGAAGGATGAAGAAAAACGCTTCGTACGGGCAACCGGGATATCCAGACGGACCATCGAAGGCATCCTAAACCAAGCCAGTTTCCAGGAGTAGGGATTTGTATTCTTAAGTCGTCCCTACGCGGTTAAACAGCCGAGTTTTCTACTTGGTGTCTGTAAGGGTTTTGGGCCCCGAACCACGTCATGATTACCAGGAGTGCAGACTCGAGTTTTGTCTAATTGGCGTCTTCAAGGGCTATGTTTTGGGCCCCAAATCGCGTCACGTGTAGGTACCAGGAGTGCAGATAAGTGCATCGACCGGCGGCCAAGCAGGCCCTTCACCCCGGTGAAAGTAGACTTTGGTACCATCTCGCTTATTTAGTTCATTCACTTCGGGAACGCACTACCAAAGCTGTGGAGACGATATTGCGTTGTCTAGTTAAGCCTTAGCTGAGTGTGTTTCTATGAAGGCTACCGCACTAACTCCTAAAGTTAAACGTTTGAAAAAAAATGTATAGCAATGTTGAGGTGTCTATTTAGAGACTGATGAATACCGATACACGATTGGACAAACTTCGCTCGATAGAAAAAAATCCCAAACATATCCTTTATTATTAGTTATTCACACAAAATATATATCAAAATGAAAGGTACTATAAATACGAGAGTTTGATTAAAAAAATCTAATTTTTGTTGGCGTGTTTTTATTTGCCTGCCAAAATTCATCCAAAATTAATAAAAATACAAATATGGAGTCAATGTGCCGTGCTCTTCATTCCGCCGCAGCGGGACATCTTCTGTCTTGCGCTTGAGTTTTACAGCTGGCAGCCCCTTAACCAAGTAGCTTTCTCCTCTGGATTAAGACAAGAAGACGCAGCTACCCAGGGTGACGACGCTACGGCGACTCCTCTGGAGAGAGAGAAACCTATGATAGTTTGAATATTCTGTAACATGACTTTGGCAAATGACGAACTGTCGAGTACATTAATAATAATAAAATAAAAAATATAGGTAATCTCTACAGGATTCCTTGGCTACTTTTTTGTGAAAATTCTAATTAAATAGTTTCCGTGGTATTTATTGATTAATGATCACGTTAAGTTAATCAGGAGATGTCCGCGAACGTTTCTATTAATTGGAGTGCTCGAAAGAAGTCGTGTTTGTGAAGTTTTGTGCTCTTAGCAAGGTTTCCTTGCATAACCCGATGATTGCGTGGATCGTTGAATTATTTCGTTTAGGGGTTTGGGAGGGTTATGCGTAGGTTTAGGTTAGGTTATCTTCGTATATATGCATATATTTATAAGAATTCAGACATTCTATTAACATCAGACCAGGCTGTATGCCCTAGTTGGCTTTGCCTTTCCCTCTGGGAAGAATTTAATTTAAAAAAAAAGTAATATCCAGTCCACAGATGTCTATGCGCCGAATCCCCAAGGCTGCTAAGCGGAAGAAAGCTCGGAAAGCGACAGTGGAATGCCCGGCGCCCGCGCATCTCCCCCCACCACTCCCGGAGCGGGGCGGGGCAATGCCTCCGACCTTTTCTCTTTTTGACAAAAAATCATTAAGGATTTTTTCGTCAACACTTTTGCTTGGAAAGAAAATGTTTGTTGAAAGATTTCTTTTTCGGGAGCTTTAACGTCAAAACGAAAATTGTATTTTTGGGGTTCCGTGACTCAAGAGGAACAAAAGGAACCCTTATAGGATCACTTTGTTGTCCGTCTGTCTGTCCGTCTGTCAATCTCTTTCCATAGCTCGCTGAGCGACTTTAAACTTGTGCCAGCTTAACCGTCAGTGTTCACGTTTCGGCTCCGTAGGTCATCGCTGGTAGAATTCAATTCAATTCAAATACACTTTATTGTACATAAAACACAACAATTACAGAAAAAGATTATATAGACACAATGTACAATTTTGGCGGCCTTATCGCTAAAAGCGATCTCTTCCAGGCAACCAACTAATTAGGGAAATTAAAATTTTTAAATAGCGAGAGGTAGAGCTAGAAATGCAAGAATAATAAAAAGAAAAACAATCAAAAAATAAATGGTATTCACAGAGAACGCCTTGGTTGAAGACCTTAGTTGTCAGGAATAGGCTAGTTGACTCATGTCGATATTCAATAAAACAATATTTGACTTATATTTCTCAAATATATCACTTTTATTACATAAAAGTAGAAGATGACTGTTAAAAATGAAATTAAAATTAAAATATTTCCCGTCTTTCTCCACACGTCAAAAACGGTAGTCGGCCATGTTCGCGTGATTCGTGACGTCACTCTGCCTTTTTAGAGATGCCCGATTTTTTAGATTTATCGATCTTATGTGGGTTTTGGTAGATACATTTGAATGCTCCCTTATAGCTAGATTTAACCAGGTATTTCTCGATGATGCAGTATGGCAAACATCGTAACATCGATGATGGAAGTCTTGATCAACATCAATATGAAAAACATCTATATATGAAACGAGCGGTATTTAGGATGGTGTGTGTTTTAAACAAAGTAACAAATACATGCACTCGTAAAGCATTAGCCGCCTCTTTCCGCAGTCGGTTAATAAAATCAATTGTCCTAATGGAGGAGTCAATACTCCGACCAACCGGTAAGGTCATTTTGAAAGTGATATCCTAATCATCGATCATCCTTACAACTTTCACCTATTTGAGCTGCGTCGGGGCATCGCTTATGAATATACCGCCTCCAGAGGGAGTTGCTGCGCTCCCCGTCGCCTTAAGCAGCGGGTTTGAGCTGTGCACCAAACGGCCGTACCGACCCGCCCAACTCCCATATCCCGCATCCCAAGCGGGACCAATATCACCGTCGGATCATTATCCGGCGAGCTCATGCCCGGGTATACCTCAAGGCCCGCACTTCTCCCCCGAAGTTAGGGGTGAAAAGACCCGGTCGTCGTAATAAAACGATTG
Source organism: Tachystola acroxantha (assembly GCA_963506565.1). NCBI lineage: Eukaryota > Metazoa > Arthropoda > Insecta > Lepidoptera > Oecophoridae > Tachystola > Tachystola acroxantha. Next base: position 1,311,459 of record OY735892.1, on the reverse strand, counting down.
CTTTTTATAATATATTTTGGACTGATGCAGATGGGATTACAGATCCCGGCAGCTTTTGACGTGTAGACCTTTTTAGTGTACCGTACCTCAAAAGGAAAAAAAGGAACCCTTATAGGATCACTTTGTTGTCCGTCTGTCTGTGAAGACCTGTATCTCAGAAACGCGTGGACGGATCAAGTTGAAATTAATGCCCCATTGAAAATAATGAGTGATTCAATGTCGGTAAGTTGTAGTTCGCATAATTGCGAAAAACGGCCGTTTTTTTTGGCACATTTGAGAACTACAACTTAGCTTGTCGCAATTATGCCACGTACGACCGAAGACAGAGAAAGGTGTACAGTAGAGTTTTTAAGCTTGCGATTATCTCTAAAACTACTTGACCTATTGCAATAATTATTTCACTGTTAAGTAGATAAAAGTTAAAACTATGTACTGTAAAAGAATTATTAAAATTGGTCCACTAGTTCTTAAGAAAATCTCAACCTTATTGAGGCCCCCTGGATACTTATCTCTGTCTTCGTGTGTAATTATTGTATATTGAAAAATAGTATTCATCCTAATAACTATTTTGTACATAGCTTTTTTAACAAAATTGATTAAATTGGAAGATATTATTTTTTCAAGATTGGCGGCGCTAGTTGGCTCATGGAAGGCCCTTAAAGATATTACGCAACAGTAGTTTAATTATTGATCAGTCCTGACTTCTGATCCTTAATTGAACGGTGAGTGATGAAATTATATGATGATTATGATATTGACGTCAGCCACAATGCGCGGAAGGCAGCTAAGGATTTCTGAATGTGGAAATCAGATAATTTTTATCATCAAACTATTGTCTGTTGGGGCGTCGAGAGAGCCTAGATAATGATACACCAAGCGCACCCAGTGCCGATAGATAAATTATGTTAATTACCTTCACAAAAAAATTATCAAAAATTATCCTTCACCGTTTTTGAGAGCATTCGGCAAATGTACGGAAATTTTTCTTCACAATAAAAACAAAAAAAAAACATTGGATGGTGAAACCTGAGGATCGAACCGAGTACTCCGTAACGGAAGTCCAGTATTGTAACCACAGCGCCACCGAGTCAAAGTCAAAAAAGTCAAAGTCAAATTTCTTTATTGCAAGTAAGTATGTTGTGTACATTTTTGCACATCAACATATTTTTTGAATTTACATTTACACCACTTTGCAAGGAAAAGGTGCCAACGCTGAGGAGAAAAAGTGGCAAAAAACTCTCAGCAGCACATCTTTTAAAATAATATAATAATACACAATTATTTAATAGTTATTATGACAGAAATTTTCGCTTGCAAAAGACATGGCCACATTTCAATGGAGCTTTGCCCCACCTACAAAACATTTAAGCTACCTGTCATTTTGTTGGGGACTTATTACAGGTTGCATATTGCATAATCATAATCAGTATCATTTTCTACTACTCTCGCAACTCCTATAGGAGAATAACAAAAAAACATGAATAAATCGCTTCGATTTCTTACTATTTTCTGAATTCTTAATTAAGCTGTTTTTTTCGAATCAAAATCAAGTTGTGTACAAAACTTTAATTTAAACCAATAATTTTAATAAAAAACTGAGATATTTTTACTCGTTATCTTGTACAACTTGCGGTGATGGTGGGGCAGAATCTGGCATTGTCATTTGTACCGATTTCATGTCTATGGGGTAAGGGTCTTACCTATAGATAGGTTAACCGCTAGTTACGTTTTCATCTGAGCCACTCCGTGAGAATGTTAAGCAGTTGGTCCCGGTTGTCGCTAAGCAGCAATTAGGCCATGTCAAAGGCGTACAGGCGGCATGAATAACTCTGCCAATATGTTTGGTCCCTAAACCACGAGACTAAGCAAACAATGCCCTCAATTCACGACACCACTGGTCCACTACAATACAAGGCGACACGTAATACTGTTTACATTATCTTAGCTAAGATCGCAAGCGAAGATTCGCGTACGTCCTTACGTCTGCAAACAACTATAGAACTACGTCAGCAACTCGATAATCCGAACTAATTATTATTGAGCTGCCAAAGTAGCGTCGGAGGGCGTCCCGCACTATGTTTACCCGTTCGTGGCCTCCATTCGAGAACTCGTCTACCCCATCGGTTATCGGTTCTACGACAGATGTGACCAGCCCACTGACACTTCAGTTTACTGATTCTATGAGCAATGTCATCCACTTTTGTCTTCTGGCAGATATACTCGTCGTTTCTTATTCTATCTAACAGAGAAATGATAAGCATAGCTCTTTCCATTGCTCGTAGTGTGGAACGCCCGCCGACCAGATAGAGACCTTCGCAAGATGGCTGGCAGGGACTGGATGCAGATGGTCGAGAGTAAGGTTGAGTTTTGGGAGAGGCCTACGTCCAGCAGTGGACTGATACAGGCGGATGATGATGAAACTAGCATATCCGGGACAAGCGACTGGTCGTTGGCCGGTCGGGCGTCCTCGGTACCGCTGGAGGGACGAGGTGGAGAAGGACCTGCAGCGACTGCAGGCACACTTGATGCAGGTGCAGGACCGGCACGACTGGCGTCTTCTCGTTGCAGAGGCCAAGACCCACTTCGGGTCACTGAGCCAACGGAGTATTATTATTATTGAGGATTAAGCAGATAATCGAATGAATGATTGTGGGTATGAAAATAGCGGAAAACGCAGCTTATTGGACGAGAGGAGATTAGAGTACTCATGACGTAATTATGAGAAATGGAAGAAGCGAAATTGGTGTGCTAGACCAGGATTGCAGGACATAGGACGGATGAACAGTAATCGTCCAAGCTGCCCTTCTATCGCTACGTAAACTGATATGATTGTATTTATTAATAATTACACAAAATCTATAAATAAATAAAATATAATAAAGTTTTTTCTAGATTTTTTCGAACGGGAAGCAACCAAACCTTGAGCATAGAAGGAACAGATGATAAATATAAACCTACCAGGATATCATCAAAGTGCAACGAAATATAATAGTTAGAATACATATAAACACTAGAAAAAAAATGATTCACCATAGATCCGTCCGTGCGGGAATCCGGATAACAGAATCTCCGGATAATCAGAGTTCCGGAAAATCGGGGTTACACCAAGTGACTTTGAACAATGATTCCTCAATTATCTATTATTTTAATCGTACTTCCTAATTTACAATACCCGATTGATAAACAGTCGGTATTTGACCACTGCTCGCCAATTTTCTAAAGTAGGATATCGGTAGCGATTCTGAACGTCCACTTGCTAAAAGACATTGCCACATTTCAATGGAGCTTTGCCCCACCTACAAAACCACCTATTCATACGCCGAATTCTCTACCCAAAGGTAGTCTGGAAGAGATCGCTTTGAGCGATAAGACCGCCAATTGTAATACTAACTGTATTAGCCAATTTCTTTTGTGTAATACTTTTATTATTTTATTTTTGCAATAAAGAATATTTAGCTTATCTTATATTATCTACTATGACCATTTAAGCTGTAAGTACCTGTCATTTTGTTGGGGACATATTACAGGTTTCATATTGCATAATCATAATCAGTATCATTTTCTACTACTCTCGCAACGCCTATAGAAGAATAACAAAAACAATGAATAACTCGCTTCGATTTCTTACTATTTTCTGAATTATTAATTAGGCTGTTTTTTCGAATCGCAACTTGTACAAAACTTTATTTTAAACCAATAATTTTAATCAAAAACGGAGATATTTTTACTCTCCCGTGTAAATCTTGATTATTAATACCAGTCTGTGATTTTCGTACAAAAATGGTAATTTTGTGTGAAAATCGTCTAAAAATCCAAGGAATATTTGAAGTTTAATTTTTAAGAAAGATCTTTATTTGTAAGCCATTTATTACACTGTTTTTTAGTATTATTGTTTCAAACTTGTCTTCCAATTATCTGAAATCTAAAGTACCCTTTCAATTGCTTTGCCATTAAGAACTCTATCACTTCCCAATAAATTAATTACAGTATTCCGCTGTATATTTCTCTAAACTACACCAAACTCAACCTTACCACGTTCACTTAAGCTCAAATCGACGGCAAAACAGTATCTTTCCTTTCACAATGACCTGTCTGAGCGATCTCGTGGGACCGTTCCCAGGAACTTGATTGTAAGAAACACTTCTATCGACTCCTAGTTGCCTGGTACCCTAGATACAAGAAACCGCCCACAGTTGGGTCTATTCAGGACATACGTTATTTTCATAATCATCATGATGACGATTTCTTATCATAATCCTGTGTTCCTTTGAAATTGGCGGGAAACGGTTGCAAAATTATTTGATAATATTTATTTTAATGTCTACAGTGATTATTTTGTGTTTCATATCACGTTAAGTTAATCAGAAAATGTTCGCGACATTATGGTGAATTTATTGCATAATTGTAGCAAGATCTGAAGTTTCAAGCTTTTATCAAGAGTTCCCGCTACAAGCTCGGGAGTGAACGTGACTGTCAAGCTGCCTCGTCCAGAGTGATGACGCTACGGCGTCGAGTCAATTAATAAAATAAATAAATATCATAATCCTGGAACATGATTAAAATAAACGCTTCTATCGACTCCTAGTTGCCTGGTACCCTAAAGTATTATACAAAACGAATAAGCTCATTAAAATGACACGACATATGATTCAATTTCATGTTATTTCGGAAAATGAATTGTCATCCGAATCATAAGAGGAATTGCGCAATACGGCCTTTTAGACCCCCAGATTGAATAATTATCTGAAGTTGGAAATAAAAGATGGATTTTGGCAACACATTCCAGACATTCAAGTTAATATTAAAATCGTATAACAATGCATTAAGGACCTGATATGAGCCAACTAGCGCCGCCAATCTTGAAAAAATAATATCTTCCAATTTAATCAATTTTATTAAAAAAGCTATTTACAAAATGTTTATTAGGATGAATACTATTTTTAAATATACAATACATGGCATAATTGCGACAAGCTAAGTTGTAGTTCACAAATGTGCCAAAAACGGCCGCTTTTCGCAATTATGCGAACTACAACTTACCGAAAATGAATCACGTTATAAATAAGCATTTAAAAAATAGTATTTATCGTAATTAAACATTTTGTAAATAGCTTTTTTAATAAAATTGATTAAATTCCACATCTCGGGTGATCCCTCAGCGTTTAAGTATTGCCATACAGCCATACAGCGAGGAAATGCTGCCAGCGTCCTGGGCACCATGCCACAGAACGAGGACCTCGACGACGTGTTCGTTCTTTAGTTTATAGTTTTATTTCGTAAGTATTTTATTTTTTTAGATATTAAGTTAGTTTTATTTTGTAGTAGTTAGTTTTTTTTTGCAATAAATATTTGAATAAGTATAAAAAAAAATTGGAAGATATTATTTTTTCAAGATTGGCGGCGCTAGTTGGCTCATATCAGGCCTTAAGAATAGGCCGTACAAGATTGCTTGACAAAGCAACAATACATTTTACAACTTTCATCTTATCAAAATAGAAATATGACAAACGATTCATCTCTACGTGCGGTGGTTCATCAAACGCCCAAATCCGCATTATACATTCTACTTGTGACTCTACATCGACTCGTGCGCACCCCCCTCCACCTTACCCCTCCCATCACCTGAACACACTTTCACTTTCCGCTGTAGGGCATACGATTTACTATACAACCTACTCTTCAACCACGGAACCGCTGTTGAAATTTGATTTTTATTTTCAACCATCAAAGGTTCATTGTGTTTTGACTTGGCTTTCATTTTTGGAACTTTATCGCTTTAAACATTTCAGTTGATAACAGTCGAAAGTGTATCTTCAAATTCCATTGAATTTTCAACGTTTATTTCGGTTGGTTAAGTCTTCTTTTTCTTTGCAATGTTAATGGAGATATGATTTTGTTCTAGGGGAATTTGTATGGTTCCGCCAAGAGAGATTCAGAGCCTTATGATGGAACCACGTTTAGGAGTTATGAAATCGAATTGACATGAACCTTTGTATGGTCTATGGGCTTTACCATGTATTATGGTCATACAATATTATTGCGGACTATTTTCGGCGATTGAATCTTGAATAGAAAGTCTTTTGTTAGGAAGCTGATGGTTCTTTATTAAAATTATAATGGCATGATGAGAAGTCACAGAAGAAGTTTAGAAAGACTACAGGTAGAATTGGCAAAATTATGTCAGGATCACTTTACAAATGTAATATTCAGAATACCTTCTAAAGTTCTTACGATCGGGTTGCAAGCAGTGGCGTAACTACACTGTCCGTGGCAAAGTAATTGGATGGGGTCCTTTCCTCATTGAAAAAGAAAACAATGTGCAAAAAATATCAATAACTAAATTCAAAAGCCTTTTCTAATAAATTGACGTCATTTAAATTTAGCAAAGTTACAGGTTGCAGATACTGAAATAGGAAACAATTTAATTCTTCCAAGGAAACGCGATTTCTAAAACAGAGCGAAGTTTTCTTATGCTTCTGAATGCGTTCAAATCGCTAGCCATTTTTAGTTAGCAATTACTAACTAAATTTTGAAATAATACAATTTTGTGTTCCTTCTTCTGTTCGTGGCCCTCTGGGGGCCCTCTCGAGCCCCTGGCATTTTGCCTGTCATGTCACCCTATTGTTACGTCACTGGTTGCAAGGATGAACCACATTGCTAAGGCAGAAATAGCAATAGTATTTTGACGCACCTTTAATCTATCGCATATAATCCTGAAGAGTTATATACTCCTAGTCATTGGCTAGTAAGTAACTTATTCGAACTTAAAATGCGTCCTTGGAAAACTTTCATGGTTCTAACTTAAATAGCTATTCATATCACTTCTATCCTCACAATTTTAATCAAGTACTTACCTATCTTGAATTATCACGCTATTCATCCTCAAGCCCAATAAATGAAAACGGATGTCCGTTTGAAAACCCCGTCAACATTAAGATTCACCTTATTTACGTAACGAACAAAATTCATCTTGGAAGATTTTTTGAGTCAGATTGAACGGAGATGACTGCAGTCAGATGACCCACTTACACCTTGTAAGGGTGAGTCAGTAAAAAACCCGTTAAGGCTTGACCACATTTACACCGTATCGTAAGGCAAAAACTAAAGAGAGCTCGGTGGCTCAGTGGTTGGGTCAATGGACTTGCGATACGGAGGTCCTAGGTTCGATTCCCAGCCAGGGCAGCCATGTACCAATGAGTTCGGTTTTTTCGACGAAAAAACTTACGTACATTTACCGAGTGCTATCAAAACAGTGAAGGAAAACATCGTGATGAAACCTGCATGCTGTAGAAGAATAAATAATTTAAGGCATGTGAAATCCGCCACCCCGCACTGGGCTCGCGTGGTGGATCATGGCCCGAGCTCCCTCTATGTAAGAGAAGGTCTGTGCCCGAGCAGTGGGGCAATATAAATAGACTGATGATGTAAGGCAAAACCGATTACCGAATGCTCACTTGCAGAACATTTATTGTCAATAGTAAATGAGCGTGCGATACTGAAGGATCCAAAATTATCAGGGTTACTCTCCTTACCGGCTTCGATTAGAACTGCCAAATCCCTTGATATTTTTAAGGGACAGGTTAAGGATCACTTTCTTAACCTTTCATAGTTTTCTTACTGTCCTACATTATGTATGTTTAACTTTTGTATTCTATTTATCAGTATGTAGTATATATATATATATTTTGTTGTTGTTGTTAAGTATTATTTATTATAACATATATGTTTATGTATTAGTATACTTAATATAATTAGTGTAAGTATATTTTTATATATCTATTTATTATGTATCTAATTACATTATTGTTTAAGTATCATGTAACTTCGTTGTATTCAAGTAGGTACCAGTTAGGTATCGATATATATTTAATTATTGTTCAACAAGCTACCTATTCATCCGCTGAATTCTGTAAACAAAGGTTGTCTGGAAGAGATCGCTTTAAGCGATAAGACCGCCAATTGTGATACTAACTGTATTAGCATATTTCTTTTGTGTAATTCCTTTTACTTTGCAATAAAGAATATTTATCTTATCTTATCTTATCTCTTATAGCGATCCAGTTTAGGTTCCTAAACTGACAATTTGCTACAATGACGTCAAACGTCATTGTAGCAAATAGCGATTCGGTTCAGTTTAGGAACCTAAACTGGATCGCTATAAGAGGTGAGAGTAACCACGCAGTATGAAAATGCTGCTAGCATTAACAAAAGTCCAAGTCAATTCTATATCTACTGCCCTCAGATTAGGGCGACCGTTGACGATCCCTTTCGCATCTCCTCAGGAGGGCAGCCATCACTGATTTTTGGTGCCCAACTTTGGGCATCTTTGGGCGAGGTCTGTACCCGGATTGTCGTGAAATTTTGATCTGAGCCCATCCGTGCTTTCATGGAAAGAATAATTAGGCAATTATAATCAGTAAGTTTTTTATTTATAAATCACATATTAAACAATTCAGTCTCTGATATTTGAAGTAATCCTTAAGCACTACATATTATCACTCCCTTATTTCAAATAAATTATTTACGCTCTTAATATTATAATGTTATATGCTTATTATAGGCTCTCGATATCAGTTTCGGTTTTGGCCTTAGTTTCGGCCGGATGGCAGCCGAAGCCGAAATTAAGCCGAAATCCGTTATTTGGCCGAAACTAGACCGAAATCTAAAGTTCGGTCGGACACTACTTCGGTGTGACAGGGGCACTAAACTTGTTGTGATTCGCGGATGCATGTTGGTGCCGGATCCAGGATGTGTTATCCCTTTCGTTTGCGCACTTTCTTCGAGCTGTTTGTGCTTTTTATGAAAATAAATATGACCATGACATGTTTTGTTGTGCTTCTTCGAATATTATTATTGTCGTTTTCATATTTCGTTGTTTTGTTGGGTCGTTCCCACCAGGTCCAAATGACAATGCCAGATTCTGCCCCACCATCAGGACGCAGTGGGGCAGAATCTGGTATTGTGCTTATTTATAACGCGATTCAATTTCGGTAAGTTGTAGTTCGCATAATTGCGAGAAACGGCCGTTTTTGGCACATTTGTGAACTACAACTTAGCTTGTCGCAATTATGCCATGTATTGTATATTGAAAAATAGTATTCATCCTAATAAACATTTTGTAAATAATTATTCTTTTTTAATAAAATTGATTAAATTGGAAGTTATTATTTTTCAAAGATTGGCGGCGCTAGTTGGCTCATGGAAGGCCCTTAATACAAACTGACAAGCATGCATGAAGATATTGATAAATAAGGTGAAACCGAGAGTCGAGTACCAGGATCGCATAAAAATGGAAGACATGAGTCTATATGTATGTAGGTACATTTTTCAATTACTCCAACAAAAGCTTTATCAGAATGCCGTTCTAACACCCAATTAGCCGTGCCCCCAAAACCCCTACACGTGGGGGGTACAAAAACAATGACAATTACATAACCCTCGCGAACCGAATGTCGGTCAACTTGCGCAACAGAGAAAGGTTGCATAAGATACAGCCAGCTTAGAGCGAGACGAGATGAGCGCTTGCGCCATAACATAGAGTTATTTGCCAATTTTCAGATGAGATGACTCTTTGGTTTGGGCTAATACTGCCTACGAACTTGTTTCATCATCAGTCTATTTATATTGCCCCACTGCTCGGGCACAGACCTTCCCTTACATCGAGGGAGCTGGGGCCATGATCCACCACGCGGGCCCACTGCGTGTTGGCGGATTTCACATGCCTTAGATTTTTTTCTTCTTCTACAGCATGTAGGTTTCATCACGATGTTTTCCTTCACCGTTTTAGCACTCGGTAAATGTACGTAAGTTTTTCCGTCGAAAAAACCGACGATAACTCATTGGTACAATGGCTGCCCTGGCTGGGAATCGAACCTGGGACCTCCGTATTGCAAGTCCATTGACCTAACCACTGAGCCACCGAGCTCTCGAACTTGTTTAAGTCAATGGATTTGACTTATTTTGTTATAGCATCAATCTGTTCTTATGAATATTCTGAAGAAATGTTTATTAATTCATAACTTCTATTAGATAATATGCTGAAGGTAAATCTGAAATCCGTCTTTCGATATTTTAATTAACACCAAAGGTATTAAGAAAGTTAAGACTTTTAATTGTCCAATTAGTACTAAAATCGACAATTTTTTTTTTCTCGAATAACTGTAAAAATAGCAAGCAAAATCATAGTCAAACAGCGAACGTATTTTTTTTTTCAATTTGAACACGTAATGATAACGATAAAATACTTTCACTAAGTACTTACATGCTTTATCTGTCTTATGCAATAGTTCATAATAATCTTAAGAAATTAATAAATGTAGATAAAACACGAAAATACTTAGAAAATTGTGAAAGAATTATTAAAATAGTTATATTATTTTTAATTCTTTACTACATCATCATCATTAGTCCACTGCTGGACGCAGGGCTCTCCCAAGAAGCGACACTCAATGACTCAACCCCATTATCGGTTTTATGCATCCCTGCCTTACCTTGGGTAGATTATCCCTACATCTAGTCGGGGGCGTCCCACAATACCCGTTCGTGGCCTCCATTCGAGAACCCGACTCCATCGGTTATCGGTTCTACTTTAAGTAAAACTGATGCAACTTTTGTGTGTCCAATTAAATAATAATAAAGATTTATTGTAGTTTATTTGACAAAACTAATCAAAAGAATCTACAATTGAACTTTGTCTCTGAGAGACAACCAATAACATTTTCTACCTAACTCCCTATCTGCGTCACTCATCGAAACTTAAAGATCAAAAGGGGGGAGGAATGTAGGTTGCGCCGGAGTCTTTGTTCCCCCCCTTTTGCCTTTCCCACCACCACTAGCTAGTATGTACTGGTTATTTACTGATTTTACATCAGATTATGGGATTTCCTGAATTTCAGTGAGTTTTTGCTACTCCTTCAGATTCATTTCGTTTATTTATACTTATTATTAAAATACTTGCAATGTGAATTTATGCATAATATTTTTTTAGAATATACAGGATATGATTGGAAATTCGATACATTCCTTGAAAGGGGTGATACTAGAGGTGGTTTGCAACAAATTAGGCCCTATTAATGAGGGGTAGAAAAATGCGAGTCGGTCTTACTTACCTCAAGAGCAAAAAAGGAACCCTTATAGGATCACTTTGTTGTCCGTCTGTCTGTCAAGACCTATATCTCAGAAACGCGTGGACGGATCATGTTGAAATTAATACCAAATACTCAGGTCTACAACCTCATGCAGCCGTTAAAAAATCTAACTTCTACGTCAACCCAATAAAACGATATGGCCGCTTATGTCGCCTTTTTCCGCATATTTGTATGAAAATGCAAGAAAACCAAAACCTATAGGGTACACACGAAGACAGAGATAAGTATACAGCGGGCCTCAATAAGATTGAGGTTTTCTCAAAAACTACTGGATCTATTTTAACAATTCTTTACAGTTACATAGTTCTCACTTTCATCTATCTAACAGTGAAATAATTTTTACAATCGGTCAAGTAGTTTTTGAGAAAATTTCAACCTTAAAAACTCTACTGTACACCTTTCTTTGTCGTCGACCGTACTAATTCCCGTTGACCTAGAATCATGAAATTTGGCTAGAAGTTTGGTCATCTTACAAGTAAGGGAAAAATGTAAATTTGGGGTTCCATCACGAAATATATATTTTTTTTGTAATTACAAACTTATACTTGCAGTTGCCGCCTGGTATGTCGATGTTTTTTTATTATTTATTTATTGTTTAATAACATTTTATAAAAATACATTTGAAATCTACTTTCCCATCTTAGGCGAAACCACGTATGGTTTGTATGCCGATGTATGACGTTATTAGTTCCGAAAACGCAAAGATTTGTCCCTAAATCTAGTTTGGACCACGGGAAGTTTTTCTTCTCGTGGTTCACCCTGGGTGGACCACGGGAAGAAAAACTTCCCGTGGTACACCGAGGTGAACAGCCGAATTTCTTTTCGTTAAAGCAAATGTTACGGCGACTTGCGTGAGTCCGACAGTGCCGACTCGCACTGGGCCAGTTTTTTTTTCAACCGCCTTATTCTAAACTAATTCGTAATCAATCTACACTGAAGACAGCTTCCGAATCTCAGCCGATACTGATCGCTAAAACGTGAGAATATATATAGTTTTTATATAACTGTACAGTGTTAAAATTCGGTTTTAAAGTTATTATGCAACGGCTGGATTTAAGGTCGATGCGTGAGATAAAGTGGAAGTGATACACTTTACTATGCCAGTGGGTGAGAGTCATTGTGTAACGGTGTCGTAATTAAGCGGCTTTTTGTGTAATTATTACATAATTAATTGGCACGGTTGGGTGTTAATGTTATGGTCAACATTTATAACACGATTCGACTGCTGAAAGTTTTTTTTTCGAGTCATCATCATCAGTCTATTTATATTGCCCCACTGCTCGGGCACAGACCTTCCCTTACATCGAGGGAGCTGGGGCCATGATCCACCACGCGGGCCCAGTGCGGATTGGCGGATTTCGCATGCCTTAGATTTTTTTTCTTCTTCTAGGGCATGCAGGTTTCATCGCGATGTTTTCCTTCACCGTTGTGAGAGCACTCGGTAAATGTACGTAAGTTTCTCCGTCGAAAAAACCGAGGATAACTCATTGGTACATGGCTGCCCTAGCTGGGAATCGAACCTGGGACCTCCGTATCGCAAGTCTGTTGACCACAGAGTGCTGTTGACCCAACCACTGAGCCACCGAGCTCTTTTTAGAGTGAGTAATACCTACGTATTTGTGTACTCCTGGTATTACAGACCACTTACCCCATAGACCTGTAACAGGAGGGCACCCGTGTCTGCCCGCACATGAGCGCAAAATTGTTTCGCGACACATGTAAGCTAGAGATATTATCGACATGGACGCATCTTGTATACAAGTAGAATACTGTACTGGACAATGCAATTTACCATCCTGAGATTTCATGTATTCTGGCAAATAAATTTTAATTTGCCAGATGTTAAACATTTTTAGATGTTAAATAACACAATTTAGGTTTAAATGCGTTTAGGCTTCTGCTAAACAATGTTTAAGAACCTTACGCTAGCCCTCAGTCTCCTTTTTTAAAGCTAAGGGCTTTAAAAAGGAGAATTTGAGCTATTTTATTAAGAACGTAGATAAATAAATTATTCTAGATGAGTTAGTTTAAATTAAACCAAGCTCCCTCCACGAATATGTACCCCATTGTTACCAGGATCCAAGAAGGTAACAGAGGTTGTTGGCCTCAGTGAAATTCGGCGTGACTCTATGGCGGGCGACCTTCGCGCCGCTTTCCACTACCACCTTCGTTTTCTGTGCGCCTAGTACCACAGCCTTTGATTCGGAAAAAAAAACTTGCGTTAGCTTTCTATTTTGTTTGTGTTAGTTCGTTTTTTGGGAGGATAACTTGTCTTTTTATTTATTTCATTAATGGACTCGACAGTTCGTCATTTGCCAATGCCATGTTACAGAAAATTCAATATATTCAATAGTCTTCTATCTTCCTCCAGGGGAGTCGCAGTGGCGTCTTCACCCTGGGTAGCCACGTCTTCATGTCTTCATCCAGAGGAGTCGCCGTAGCGTCATCACTCTGGACGAAGCAGCTCGACAGTCACGTTCACTCCCAAGCTTGTAGCGGGAACTCTTGATAAAAGCTTGAAACTTCAGATCTTGCATAAATAATCCAATAACTTCACCATACTGTCATTCGCGAACATTTTCTGATTAATTTAACGTGATATTGAACACAAAATTGTAGACATTGAAAGGAAAATTATCAAATAATTTCGCAACCGTCGTTTCCCGCCATTTTCAAGAGAACCTCATATATTATATTAATTGTGGAAACGGATCACGGTGGACAGAGATAAGAAAGGAATGAAAGAAGACGTGTTTGTGAAGTTTCGTGCACCAGGGGTGGATGTGGAACGTTAAGTTATTTCATTTCAATTAGTGTCTATTGTATTTATATATAAAATTAATTTGATATCAAAACATTTTTTTTTTGCCTCAGGGGTAGACGGGTTACCGACTAAAACCCCACGGTGGCCTCCGCGCATTGTAGGGAACTCTGGGCTCTCTGTTGAACTACACCAGAGATCAAAAACACCTAAATATTATATTAAACTGACGTCAAAATTCATCAACCTACGTTAAAGTTAGAAAGTTTGACATATCTCTGACTAACATTAGATAATATTGCCCAAATAAGTTTATTTACAAAAATCAAAACTAAACAAATACTTAAGTGCGCTTTTAAAACTGTCACACCCACGACGACGCACCATAAACACACACACACGTCATTCTAACACACCAACAATGTTATCAAAAGAAAACTTCTAAAACACACACACACTAACCAGATCCTAGAGAATCATAGATAACCGCACACATGCGAAGATGTTTACTCCAAAATTTACTAACACATTCACGTTTTTAATGCATACGGATGCAGTCACACCTACACGCGATGATTTGATTGTGTGTGTAAGTGGGTCATAGAGATAGGAGAGACACGTGTAGAGGGCTGGCCCTTTATTACTGTGGCTTTAGAGTTTTGGGTTTTGGAAAGGTAGTTGGGAGTTTTCTGTGGAAATTGTAAGTAGAAAAGAAACTTGCATTGGGACACTTTAAATGATAGAGATGGGGAAGATAATAAATATTAAAACTACTGAACTACTCTGACAATTAGGATTGATCGCCACACCACAAGACAAGGAGAAGAATATGTGAAAACTTCATTTAATGATGGCCCTTCACTTGGCTATTCGTATTTGCGTATTTGTCATAATTGCCATGTGTGGTTGGTATGCTTGACAAAATATTCGTTCCCAGCTAGGGCAGCCATGTACCAATGAGTTATCCTCGGTTTTTTCGACGGAAAAACTTACGTACACTTACCGAGTGCTCTCAAAACGGTGAAGGAAAACATCGTGATGAAACCTGCATGTCGTAGAAGAAGAAAAAAATTCTAAGGCATGTGAAATCCGCCAACCCGCACTGGGCCCGCGTGGTGGATTATGGCCCCAGCTCCCTCGGTGTAAGGGAAGGTCTGTGCCCGAGCAGTGGGGCAATATAAATAGACTGATGATGATGATAGATAATTAACAATCAATTGTTTTCTTGAACAACCATCACAAGATAGTACTTATTTCTAACACAGAGAAAAGTAGACAGGAGAGTTTTTAAGGTAGAGATTATCTCAAAAACTACTTGACTGTTGCAAGAATTATTTCGCTGTTAGATAGATGAAAGTTAAAACTATCTATGTAACTGTAAAATACATATTAAATTCGGTCCAGTAGTTTTGAGAAAATCCTAACCATATTGAAGCCGCCTGTATACTTTTCTCTGTCTTCGTGTGTACAGCTAATAGCAGATCAAGTGTAACACTTTGGACCGTTCTTATTATCTGTGTCGTAAGATGTAAAATCGTACTGCAAGTGTTACCATTGATCTGCTGTTATCCATACCAAGCCCTTTTCGTCTGGCCCTTTGAGCACAGCAATAAAGGCCTGCGCGCGCGCACCGCGGCGGATGATAGCAAACGAGACGAGATCATTCAACCCGCCTGTTCCAGGGACGCGGGAAAATTGGCTTTTCATCTTTAGGATAAGTCGACATACTTATCATTATTTATCGCGGTCCGCATAATGCGTTCAAAATTTAAAACAATTTGCAACAAACAGAAATTATTTTAAAAAACGATTGCATAAAATGACATTGCCACATTTCAATGGAGCTTAAAACTACCGTAATTAAGAAACCACTCATTTTCGACCCCTCGTTAATAGGGCCTAATTTGTTGCAAACCACCTCTAGTATCACTCCTTTCAAGGAATGTATCGAATTTCCAATCACCCTGTATAAGAAGTACATAACAATATTATTAGACATTTTATTTTACTTTGGTTCTCTTGAAAATGGCGGGAAACGACGGTTGCAAAATTATTTGATAATTTTTGTTTTATTGTCTACTGTGGCTATTTTGAGATTAATATCACGTTAAATTAATCAGAAAATGTTCGCGAGTGACAGTATGGTGAATTTGTTGGATAATTTTAGCAAGATCTGGGGTTTCAAGCTTTTATCAAGAGTTCCCGCTACAAGCTCGGGAGTGAACGTGACTGTCGAGCTGCTTCGTCCAGAGTGATGACGCTACGGCGTCTCCTCTGGATGAAGACAAGAAGACGCGGCTACCCAGGGTGAAGATGCTACTGCGACTCCTCTGGAGGAAGATAGAAGACTATTATATCATCCGGCCCGTTCGTCCGCGGCCCGCGGCCGTGTAGCCACACTGCCAGGGGCTAGCTGAAAACCAGCGCTGTGGCATGCCGCAGCACTATGCTGAGCTAGCGCCCTATTTGTCATTATTTCTGAATGTTTGTTTGTATATTGTTATATTTATTATATCTCGTATCAGTATTATATCCATTTTATAGTTAAATTTTAGTTCATAGTTGTAATCTACTGTTTATGTATAGTATGACTTATATATTTATAACAATGTATTTATTTCTTTGTACCTACTATTTATTAATTAATGATAAATAAAATTGTTTTACTTTTACTTTTACTTTTTATCATATTGAATTTTCTGTAACATGACATTGGCAAATGACGAACTGTCGAGTCCATTAATAAAATAAATAACTACATAACAATATTATTAGACATTTTATTTTACTCCGTAATACAATAGGCTAAACTTCCCACGTCCACAAAGAACCAATCACGAAGCAAGGATATGCTCGACCACTTTCTATTGATGTAATGGTGTTAATTTAATTAACAGTTGAACACTCGAGAATTACCTCTTTGTATTCCTAGTCTCCTGGTAGGATGTGGTACAGTTTTGTCTCTAATGTTAGCTATAAACCTAGTTTAGCCACACTTAAACCGTGTTTTGGTAAAGTAAAAATGGGACCGTGGCTTAAACCTTTTAAGTCACGTTTATGGTTAACATTGTAATATGAATGCGATTGGAGTTGAGTTCTGTCTTACGTCGATAGTCATAGATAGTTTTGAGTATGAGTGAAGTTTGAGTTCGATCTTACAACTGTCAAGGACAGCTGCAACGATTTTTATGAATGCTCAAGTCCTGTCAACATGCGCGAACGCTTTTCGGCAAAAATCTGATTCAACTTTGACAGTCGTAAGTGCGAGTAATTTTTAATACCCTACAATTTCATTTACCCTTAATTATATTTTGTACTAGCTGTACCCCGCAACTTCGTTTGCGTAGAGGAGGAGGATGGAGGAGATCAGGAGGCAGATCTTCCTCTCTGGATCCTTGTTTCCACATCACATACCGCCATGGCTTATAGTCTATGAGCTGTCCGGATATTTCAGCTATCTCCTAGTGAAACTCCCATCAAAATCCCTTCAGTAGTTATGGCGTGATACTTGCACAAATTAACAGACAAAAATTAGTGTTTTGGCATCAGTATCGATCCTAAAACACATTACAATTATTCTTTTCAAAAAATATCCTATGTATAGACACAATTTTTTACAGTCTTATTATATGTATAGATAAATAACTATTTCAGTTTAGACATAATTTTCATTTTAAAAGACATGGAAAAGTACATTTTTGTGATTTCCTTCTATCAAGCGAAGTTTGTCCAATCGTGTATCGGTATTCATCAGTCTCTAAATATACTCCCCAAGATTGCTATATATATTTCAGACGTTTAATTTAGTAGTTAGTGCAGTAGCCTTCATGGAAAAACTGAATCCGCGCACACACAAACTTAAGATCCTGCTCAAACTCTCTATGACCAGTCTAAGCCCTTTAGTGAGGAACCCTAAACCTGCCAGGGTTAACCTTTTGGCAGAAGCATACGGCACGTCTGGCAAGAATGCCGGCGGTTATTTTTAACTGGCTCAGTTAAATGGGCCGGCGTGCGGTTAGCGGGAAACGATGCCGTTTATTTATTTATTGCACAAATATTGGAGGAAACTTTTCGAGATTTATAAAATCTTTTCACACTAGGGCCCATATTAATATTAATAGTCTGAGCTCAAACCCGCCTTCAAGAGCGAATTCAGCTGATATACTCTCAAGACGTGATCACCATCTCAAGTATGTCATTTATTAATAATCGTGATGTCTTTCTCAAGTCGCGGTTCGCCTGCAATCAGCAAATACGTTCTCAAGTGTGAGTTTTACAGTTCTCTTGGGAACTGAGTTTTGTTTGTTAATACGGCGCTACTCACGTGATCGCAAAATTGATTCGCGACACGTGTAACCTAGAGTTATCGACATGGACGCATCTCTCTAATACGGCACCCCTGTCCCCTGCTTCGTCTCTATGCGCTCATCGTTGACATAATTTTTTGCTTGCAAATTGTACCGATTAAATGTCTATTGGGTAAGTGGTCTGTGACACCGTAAACTGAAGCCCAAATCAAGTGTCTTATTTTGTAAACAAAAACTACCCTCCCCTACTAACATTTTAAGCTGTTCTGTGACTTTTGCATAGTTATTTTCACATTAATAGATCAGATCACTTTATTTTCACAAAGATGAACAGGATCAATCAATCAGTTTCTTCAGTGTTGGTCTTTATTTACATCCTTAGCTATCAACTGTTCTCCAAAGCACTAGTTTACTCATATTAATTTATTTCTAATTAAGATAAATACAAATATATATACAAACTTAAAATAATACAAATAATAAAGTAATATTTACAAAAAAATTACATAATAAGCATATCGCCTACGTCGCCCCCATGCGGCAGGGTTCCCAGGATGCTGGCGGCATTACCTCGCTGAACGGCTAAACTCAGCCCTGAGAACCCCTGGAGCGAGGACCATCTTTTGGACATACTCTTTGCAAACATTTTTGTGTCCTTCAGTGTTACATCACAACAGGTGATTAGACGATCATATTTGTTTACAAAATAAGACACTTGATTTGGACTACGGTATAGTTATATTTAGTTTTGCACCGCTCTCTGCGGTTTGCACCGCCTTTCGACAGACCATTTAGTTATTGAAAATCAATAAAGTTATAGTTAAACTAGCGCGGTGCGTTGGCGGCTGTTACGGCCCGGTTACCGCACACTGCGTCCGGCGAAACTGAGCCGCGGATAGGGCTGGCACACGAAGAAATGTTAACACTTTTTGCATTCATCTTCTTCTTCTTATGGTGCCGTCTTCTTACAAAGGTTGGCGATCTGCACTCTCGACAACGCCACACGGAATAGAGACCTGGTACTCTTGCCGTACCATTGGCGCAAGTTTTTGAGCCTTCAATCATCAAGGCTCAAAAACAGAAGGGCAGAAGAAGGCAAGGTAGAAGGAGAATATCAATTCTGCCCTTTCTCTAAAGAACCAGTTGTAGAAGATCGTACTTTATATACCTCATTACTGGAGTTTCCGTTTTTTAATGGTCGCCTTCCAATCGTGTTGTAATGTCGCATATTTTAGTGTCAGTGCCAAAAATATGGTAACTTTATGGAATTGCCATATATTTTTCTTTCCAAGTATTCTACTAGTGTTTAAGGAAATCGATGCCACTTTACTAGGGGTGCAGTAGGTATGGCTTGCCAGCTTGTTTGTGATTCCGAATTTTCTTAATCTAATATTTTTTTATGTGAGAGAAACCCTTAACGAATAATTAAAATTGTCGTTACCTTGTTCAACAAACGTGACAAATAAAAACATGTCTGATGCTGCAGACCAAGCATCACACGAAGAAAAAAATAATAAAATATTATTTCAAGGGAGATGTACATAATTTTCTAATGTACATAAGTCTCGGCGCCCAGGCGTCGAGACACTTGGTCCGTGGGGTCCGAGCGCACACGCGCTCCACAAGGAGCTCAGCCAGCGCCTGAGGGAGGCGACGGGTGACCCTCGTGCTGGCGGCTTTCTCGCGCAGAGGCTGAGCCTGGCCATACAGCGCGGGAATGCCGCTAACGTGATGGGCACCCTCCCAAGAGGGCCAAGTTTTTTAGAATGTTTTTAGTTAGGTAGATTTTTAGTTTAGTTTTTAATATATTTTTAAGTAGTTTAGTTTT
The DNA here is from genome assembly GCA_963506565.1 of Tachystola acroxantha. Classification (NCBI taxonomy): domain Eukaryota; kingdom Metazoa; phylum Arthropoda; class Insecta; order Lepidoptera; family Oecophoridae; genus Tachystola; species Tachystola acroxantha. The sequence goes on along the minus strand of OY735892.1, from coordinate 1,291,416 downwards.
ATTATATTTGTTTATTATTATATTGTACTAATTTTCTTATTTAATTAATTAGAGAGTTGCATCCCTACTCGATGCAAGTGCAGTGTGTATTTATATCGTCCCAAATTCTAAAGTGGGATGCGTTTATGGGGCAGCCCTGCGTCGCTCACTCCCACTTCTGTATTCTATGTGTGCCTGGTAACTTTGGGTGAGAAAACCCATGTTCTATTCAATTCCTACTGTTAGTAATAAACCGCAAGTCTGACTTTGTCTATGATTTGCTTACTTAAGGGCCTTCCATGAGCCAACTAGCGCCGCCAATCTTAAAAATAAAAAAGCTATTTACAAAATGTTTATTACTATAAATGCTATTTTTTAAATGCTTATTTATAACGTGATTCAATTTCGGTAAGTTGTAGTTCGCATAATTGCGAAAAACGGCCGTTTTTGGCACATTTGTGAACTACAACTTAGCTTGTCGCAATTATGCCATGTATTGTATATTGAAAAATAGTATTCATCCTAATAAACATTTTGTAAATAGCTTTTTTTAATAAAATTGATTAAATTGGAAGATATTATTTTTTCAAGATTGGCGGCGCTAGTTGGCTCATGGAAGGTCCTTAACTGATTTTCCATGAGTCGAAACTTTGTAGAAAATCACCTGAACAAAACAGTACTTTATAAGATCTTCTAATCTTTGCCTTGATCTTGAAGCTAATAAATTACCGATGGAAGACAATCGAACGTCGCGTGCGCAGATAGGTACATACAACCACTGATCACGCTATATACAAGTAGTCACCTACATATATACAACATGACTTGGTCACGGGATGCAAGGAAATCCGGACTACTAATCACGGATTTACGTACGATGGAACACAGAGAAAGGTGTACAGGAGAGTTTTTAAGGTTGAGATTTTCTCAAAAACTATTGCAAAAATGATAAATGGAGAAAAAAATTTCAAAACATATGAAAAAGGAACGCGTCATCAATTAAAAACATGATTTCTAACTGCAATGTTAGACATGAATTTGAGTAATTGCACAATTACTGGATAGATACCGTCCCTCAGACGAGAATATGGAGACAAAATTCACGATCTGGATACGAATCACGATGGCTCTGTTGGAATAGAGCGTGCCACGGAATGGCGAGGTCCCGGGTTCGAATCCCGGTCGTGATGAAAATTTTTCTCCATTTATCATTTAGATTTTCGTTTCGCATAGCGTATATGCAAGAAAATATCAAAACATATTGCAAAAATTATTTCACTGTTTGGTAGATAAAAGTTAATTTGATTTCGCTGCCAAACTGTACTATCGTGTGCCGAAATTAAAAGACAATTTTGAACTCACTTTCAGACTACCAAAAGCCTATGAGATTTGACAGTCTGTTATAAGAGCAAAATGACTAGGTATGCCAGATTCTGCCCCACCATCAACCGCAAGTTGTACAAGATAACGAATAAAGGTTTAAAATAAAGTTTTGTACAAGTTGCGATTCGAAAAAAACAGCTTAATTAAGATTTCAGAAAATAGTAAGAAATCGAAGCGAATTATTCATTGTTTTTGTTATTCTTCTATAGGAGTTGCGAGAGTAGTAGAAAATGATACTGATTCTGATTATGCAGCATGAAACCTGTAATAAGTCCCCAACAAAATGATAGGTACATCTTAAATAGTCACTTAGTTTTGTAGGTGGGGCAAAGCTCCATTGAAATGTAGCAATGTCTTTTTCTTTGAATCTTTGTACTAAATCTTTGTACGTGATCAAGTGTACCTAGGTGTTCCTAAGATCTGAATAAATGAGTTATGAGTTAATTATCAATGGAAGCAATGCTGAAAGCAGTAAGTTTTATTAGAAAACTATTATAACAAAAAATAGTACATAACAATTTATAACCTTATGCCTTAACAAATAAGTATTATCTTGTATATTGAAGTACCTAATTCTCAGAAAAGTACCAGGAAGACATAACACAGTTGCTACATCTTCGTGCAGTCAAGCGGCCACAAAGTAAGTTCTCGCAGGAAATTCCTGAAAGATCTCGATATACCACCCGATCGAGGAAGTGGACATCAGTCCCGGAAGCTGTCACCGTCGACCTTGCCGTTACTAATATTTAATAACAGTTGAAGTGTAAAACAATGGGAACTTCAGGTTTTTTTCCGAGGCAATGCACGCGATGTGATGACGATCTGTTTGTGCTGCATTACGTCGTCGGCTGAGGTAATCTTGCCTATAGAAGGGCAATGCAGATCGGATGATCTCCTTCTGTCTATGTACTCCTGGTACCTTCGATTGATTATATGGTTATTAATCCTCTTAGATATTGAATCTTGAAATTCATATTGAATTACACGACGTATATTTTTATTTTTTTCTTGTATATGTTTTTTTCTTCAGTTTATTGTATGCAATTCATTCTTAAGACTACTAAAGAAAGAATGATGGGATAGGATGAAAGGGTCTAGAGGGTACAGAGGTCATAATTTGGTCTTCAATTAGTGTTTCATGAGAAACTATATGATATTCTTGGTAACTCAACGTATTTCTGAATTACTATATAGTACAGCAATAATACGACACACATAATATCCTCAAGATATTAATTTACCTTATAGTAATCGATGTCATACATTTTATTAAACTTCAGCTAAACAAAAGAATGTAATGCAATGCAAAGACAATGTAACTTTTGAGACACCTGTATCTAGTTTATGCTACAAACTACAACACCAAATATGGCTACTATTTTATCAATTTTAAGCTACAAAACATAAAGAAAATCTCCATCGGCAATATACTCCATATTGATGAAGGTTGATATTTGATATTTCCAAGTTTGACGTAGGTATCCAATTTATTTGTATACGATTGCATTTTCTATATAATTGCAGCGTTGACGATTTGCAGTATGTTTACCTACATGTACTAATTTATAACCAGTTACAATAGCTTCATGATTAGTCATATTAAATATAAGTAAGTATATAATATAGGTTTTTAACCTCGGACGTACAAAGAGGTGTGTTTTAATTTTAACATGGCATCCGCAGCCAGACCACCAACCCCATAGACCTGTAACAGGACGCCCGTGTCTGCCCGCACATGAGCGCAAAATTGCTTCCGTAACCTAGAGATATTATCGACATGGACGCATCTCTTTAATACGGCACCCGAGCATTTGCCAATGTCATGTTACAGAATATTCAAAATGTCATATCGTCTTTCTCTTCATCCAGGGGAGTCGCCGTAGCGTCGTCACCCTGGGTATCCGCGTCTTCTTGTCTGCCTCCCGAGGAGTCGCCGTTGCGTCATCACTCTGGACGAAGCAGCTCGACAGTCACGTTCACTCCCGAGCTCGTAGTGGCACTCTTGACTATAGCGCCAAACTTCAGATCCTGCATGAATTCTCCAATAACACCATACTGTCATTCGCGAACATTTTCTGATTAAACACAAAACCACTGTAGACATTACTGAAAATTATCAAATAATTTCGCAACCGTCGTTTCTCGCCATATTCAAAAGCCTCTACTTACATTTTTGATTACCCTAAGAAGCAGAGTAATGTACTATAGCGTGAAGATGCAGATAGATTGACAGTATAAATAAATGTCTGTCAAGGTGATCAGGGAGACAATGCGATGTATTTCGGGTGCGGCGTCTCTGCCAATGAATGCCAGGTGTGATGGATAGCCAACGTTGGCTCCAATGTTTTATGGTTACCTAGTACTTCGTCTGGCGGATATCCGAGCTTGAGTCATCTCTGATCTTCAAATGACCACTCTAGAGACAATGTAGAGGCGTGGTCATTAGATAACCAACTTACCAACTCCATGTCACATCCCTCTATCTTCTTTCTTCTAAAAAGCTAACTCCCACTTTTTTAAATGGCGGGAATATGACAGTTCCTAAATTATTCCTCCTCAGCGTTGGCACCTTTTCGTTGCAAAGTGGTGTAAATGTAAATTCAAAAATATGTTGACGTGCAAGAATGTACACAACGTGCTTACTTGCAATAAAGAAAATTGACTGACTTTTGTATACATGTTTTTTTTTCTCGTGTGGTTTAGTGACCAAACCTATTTGTCAAAGTTATTCAGGCCGCCCGTAGGCTATTGACGTGGCCTAACGACTGCTGTCAAGCGACAACAACCGGGACCAACTGCTTAACGTGCGCCCCGAGGCACGAAGGGGCTCAGATGAAAGTGTCACTAGCGGTCACCCCCAGGTCCTGACCTCGCCCAACGTTGCTTAACTTGTACGATCGTTCTCAACGTGTACTCGCAACTGGGCTATGAGTCCCTTATCGTATTGTATACATCTACTATAAACAACTAGATACACAGTCTGCCTTCTAAAAATGTCCGAGCGCAAATAAGGTCCAAACGGATGAATGGATCCTTTGCTTTATTGGACATTATTTGGACGTTAACAATGGACCCTTATTTGGACGTTTTTTTTAAATTGTTTTAGTAAGACCTTTGTGTATCTAGTTGTTTGTTTGTTTGTTTGTTTGTAAACTCTTTATTGTACATAAATTTTACATTACCACTTAACAAAAATATAAATAGAATAGTTGTACAAAGGCGGACTTATCCCGCTCAGGGGATTTCTTCCAGTCAACCCTTGAGTAGTTGAAAAAGAAGTTTGTGCGCGGGTGTCGCTATTTTTAAATAAGTACATAGAATACGTAAGTATAGATAATAAATTCTACTTGACATAAATAGGTACTAAAACTATTAATACTTAAAACGTAAATCCATAATAATAATACTTAAAACGTAAATAAATAAATAATACAAAATAAATACATGATATACTTACATAATATAATACCATACATACACGTGCTTATATAATGAAATATATAAATACTTATATACATACACAATAAATATAAGAATAATATATTTTAACCCAACAGTAAAATACCAGCACGAACAAGATAATAGGATGTGTGAAACAGTAGGTATGTGTTAAATATTATTACTTATGTGGGTTAGCTCAAAGCATCAGTGTTGTATCCGAAGTGTTTCTTAAGGCCTCTTTTAAATGTCGGCAGGGACGGAGATTTCCTAGTGTCGACTGTTAGTCCATTCCAGAGTCTTGCTGCGTGTACCGAAAAGGACCTCTTGTATGTACGCGATTGATATATGGGAGGATCTAGGAGGAGGTCATCACTGGACCGGAGACGTTCTATACCGGGGCGAGAGTCAGTGGAAAAGCTAAATCGCTCGCGGAGATACTGGGGTGCCAAAGGGGAGAAGAGCGTGTTGAAGAGGAGCGATAAGATATGTGAGTCCCTGCGCAGCCGTATGGGGAGCCAATTTAGCTTCTCCCGATATTCTGAGATATGGTCGAATTTACGAAGCCCATATACATAGCGGATACACGTATTTTGAAGGCGTTCCAATTTGTCAACCAGTTCTTCCGGTGGATCAAGATAGGCTACGTCTGCGTAGTCAATGATCGGGAGGAGTAAGGTTCGCGAGAGCATTATCTTTGTTTCCACCGGGAGAAAATTTTGTAACCGCTTTAGAGAGTGCAGCGAATAGAAGACCTTACGGCTAATCTCGCAGATGTGATCGGTCCAGGAGAGCGTTTGGTCCATCATTATACCCAAATTTTTGACACTGGCGGAGTAGGGGATAATAGTCCCATCGAAGTGGATATTAGGCACCACTGAGGTCCGTAGTCTAGCAATGAAATGGTGGCTGCCGATGATAATTGCTTGAGATTTAGCCGCGTTCACCGATAGGCCATAGCGTCTAGCCCAATTACTAATGGACACCAGGTCGGCATTAATTTTGTCGATCGCACTCGAGATATTGTCAAGAGGGGCAGCAGCGTATATTTGTAGGTCATCGGCGTACAAATGATAAGACGAAGATAATGTGGAAGTTATCCCGTTGATGAAAATAGAAAATAGGATAGGTGATAGGACACTCCCCTGAGGAACTCCACTGGTGAGCGTGGCCCAATCAGAATAGTCATCATCAATATAGGCGCGCTGTTTACGATCCGTAAGATACGAACGGAACCAAGAGTTTGCTGTCGACGATAGGTTAGCCATACCAAGAACGCTGAGCAAAATGTCAAAATCTATGGTATTGAAGGCGCTGCTGAAATCCAACAAAACGAGAATTGTGACTTTTTTATCATTAATATTAAGGCGGATGTCGTCAGTGACCTTAACAAGTGCAGATACGGTGCTGTGCCCGGGACGGAAGCCGGACTGCAGAGGATTGAACAATTGGTGGCGCTGCAGATGATTAGCCAGACGTTGGTGTACGAAGTGTTCAAGTACCTTGGACAGGACTGGAAGAATAGAGATAGGACGGTACTGAGAAAAAGTGGTCGGGTTAGAATTCTTCGGCAGAGGTATAACGTGCGCTAACTTCCAAGGAGTCGGAAAAGTGCCGGATGAAAGTGAACAGTTTAATATGTGCGCTAGGTAAGGTGCAATTAAGTCTCCAATGGGAACTATCATATCCAGACTTAGGCCATCGTTGCCGACAGCCTTTGTCTTAATTGACTTTAATATTTTTAGCACATCATTTGGAGATATCTCACTGAGCTCGAAAGGCGCCGTATCTTGAAGAGGAGTGCGAGCGAGCTCTGCGAGAGTACTCTGCTTTAACGTTGGATCTATACAAAACGGCGAACTGCTAAAGTGTTTGTTTAGGTCATTAAGATCAACAGCGTTGGCAGCTTTGGTGGTTTCCGATTTCCCTACACCCAGAGATCTTAGGAACCTCCATAGTTTACCGGGGGGGCAGTCTTCAATACGCGAGTGGACGTACTGTCGTCTCGCATTCCGACATGCTTTATTGCATTTGTTCCGCATGGATAGATAAACCTCACGGTCTCTATCCGAGGGATTCTGCCGGAGTTTGGTTCGAGCTCTATCTCTCTTCGCCATGAGCTGTTTAAGTTCAGGCGTGAGCCATGGAGCTGGGTAGTGTTTCACACGCGTAGGTTTAAGAGGTGCTAGTCTTTCGTAGATCGACAGTAGTATGTCATTGAAGGCATGTATCTTGCCATCGACGTCGGCCGCAAGCAGAACGCGATCCCAATCAGCTCTGACAATATCCTCTCTAAGCGATTGTGTATCAATATCGCCAAGATTGCGACGCAATAGAATTTTATGTTTCCGTTTTGGTGGACGGATTAAGTAAGAGGCATAAATCAAGTCATGCTTGGAGAAGGCAACTGCGCTCAGCTGGCCGTGCTGTGCAATGAAATCTGGTGATGAGGTTATGATTAAATCGAGTAGAGATGGAGGGCCATTATGAGGGAAGTGAGTTGCGCTTAGTGGCAAGATATGCAGGTCGAGAGAGTTAACGAGGGATATCAGTTTTTTGGAGCGGTGGTCACCCTTCATAAGGCAAGTGTTAAAATCACCCATTATTATAATGTGTTCATAAAGGGGACGAAGATCTGCGAGGGTGGATTCCAGAGAATCAAAATAGTCTATGTGTAATGACGGGCTATAGAATACCCCCAACAGGACCTTGCGATGGTGTAGTGTAACATTTAAAAACAGGTACTCTGGACGGTTGAGTTCTGGAAAGGATTGTAGAGCTACATCACAGAGGATATCGCTTCGCAAGTAGATCGCCACACCACCACACCCCACGGTTCTCCGCACGCCATTGACATCTCTATAACAGGTTCTATCGTTGCGAATGAGGCGATAGCCAGGTAGAGGGTACAGCGTGGATGGTAACGACGGCTTGAGGAAAGATTCAGATATTAATATGGCGTGAATATGTCTGCTAGCGAAAGCAATGAGCATGTCACAGTAATGGTCTGCAACGCTTTGCGCATTAATGTGCACTACATTAAAGTTTTTAGAGAAGTGAGACAATGTATTGTGCAAGGTTTCCCCTAAGGTCGGCGTATCTGAGCTGTCGCTCTCAGCACTCAACATATCTTCGGATGATGACGATAGTGAGAAGTACTCACTGTCAGAATCATCATTTGGTATATCACACATTGAGCTTGTGAGTATAATGTATCTATATTATGTAAACAATACTAGTACAATACTTAAGAATAAATAATAATTATAATATAATATATGGGTCGGTAATTCCTATGTAAATACTAAATATAAAAGATATATAATATGTAAAATACGAATGTAATGTAAATAAATAATATGGAATGTAACAAACTGAACTAAAAACTACTTTACTTAGGTCTAAAACTTGTGTGTCTATCCACAGCAGCACTGTGACATCAACACTCGCCGGTGTGTTGGAAGAAACTCGCTGTCATATAGTTATCTGATTATGGAAGTGGACTTCCAAATTCCAACACAATAATATTATACTATAAAAGTTGCTTATTAGGTAATATAACATAAAATTAACAATGATTAAATAACTAATTTGCACCGAATTCACAACCAGATCTAACTAAAATTATCTTATAAATTAAATGGCGGTGTGAAAAGTGAGTTAATATTACTTACAAGATCATCTTAGTAACCTCGCCATCAGTACGTACAATAGCCACGCAGTCGGAGCCATAAAATTTTAAAAGTAAAAAGAAAAAAGTTACAAAAATCAAAACATGACACCACAAAAAAAAAAAAGTTACGAAACGTCAAAACAAAGTAATAACCAAACATAAATTGTGAATTTTTGTCAAACTACCTGTTATAAAAGTGTTCTGAAAATAAAACTAATTAAAACTGATGCTTATCCGTCCGCCATAAACTACAATACATACAAATTAAGAAGGCGCAACTGTACATACACCAAATTACTTAACGCGTTTTACTGCTTTGGTTGTCTTCATTTTGGTGATCTTCTTCGCTTGCGGCGGCGGCGGTGATGCATCCTTGTCGCGAGGCGAACTTCCACCATCTGTACCGGAGCGAACTGGGAATTCAGCGATAAGTCCTTGGAGATCAGACATCACCTCAATCTTGCGACGGCTATTGTTTGGAAGCATGATGTGTATCCTACCATCTGAAGACCAACATCGTGTAACGCCAAAATGAGCGCGGGCAGCCTGGAAAACTTGGTGTCGTGACTTTGTGAGGAACTCGGAGATGGTAAATCCGGACCCCTTCAAGGAAGACTTATGTTCCCAGACCAGCTGTCGAATTTGCAGAGCATGGAATCTAACCAAGACAGGCCTGGGCTTGCCCTGGTCAGACCCCAATCGATGACAAGCCTGTAGGTCATCTATTGATACAGTGACCTTCTGCATTTGCTCGGATAATAGTCCGCTGACTGTCCTCTGTAAATCTTCGTCCTTTTTCTCAGCAAGTCCATGGATAAGCAGGACCTTTCTGCGCATAAAGGTTTCATGACGATCCAACCCGAGTGACAGGAGTTCAGTTTGTGACTTTAGCACAGAAAGTGTCTTCCATACAAGCGTTTTGAAATCAGTGAACTCACGTGATAAGGTGGAAATGTCTAGGGGTGTAGATGCAGAAGCAGCAGCAGATACCTTTTGCAGCCGGCTCTCATATTCCGTCATTCGGGAAGCAAACATTTTCGTTAAGTCGTCCATGTTGCTGGCGAGGATGGGTGATGGCTCCATAAATATGTTAATGTGGTGTAGAACTTGTAGAAGTGAGAATTTGATAAACTGGCGAGTGTTGGTGTCCTTAAGTGCTAATTATATATTCATTATGTAAGTAAAAAACATCTATATTATTTAAATTGAAATAAAATCGAAAGCACTAATATTTTGCGTGTCACTCTTGCGCCTACCCGCAGGCGAAAAAGTTGTTTATAGGAGATCAATGATCAAAGCACATCAAATGTAACACAATGTCATTAGCGATTACCCATCCAGGTACTTGCCGAACTTGTCATAAGGCGAATGTACTCGTATTATCACAAACTTGACTGATACCACAACTAGATCAGTGTGTCCTTCAAAGTTCATTGATAAGTTCCTAAAGACTGCCTTAGCAGAACAAGCAATGTCTTAACATTGCTAAAATTAATTCGCGATAAAGATTAGCGAAGAGATTATTTCGTGATACTAAAAATAAATATATGAATATCGCATATGCCGCCGATGACTGTTCTATGTTCTTACGATGCAGACTGCATGCATCGAGTGCCTATGATAGCCTGGTGCCAAGTTTATTTATTTATTTTATTAATGGACTCGACAGTTTGTCATTTACCAATGTCATGTTACATAATATTCAAAATATCATATCGTCTTCTCTCCATCCAGGGGAGTGTCCGAAGTGTCGTCATCCTGGGTATCCGCGTCTTCTCTTTTTCCTCCAGAGGACTCCCCGTAGCGTCGTCACTCTGGACGAAGAAGCTCGACAGTCACGTTCACTCCCGAGCTCGTAGTGAGACTCTTGATAAAAGCTTGAAACTTCAGATCTTGCTCAAATTATCCAATAAATTCACCATACTGTCATTCGCGAACATTTTCTGATTAATTTAACAACTAGCGCCGCCAATCTTGAAAAAAATAATATCTTCCAATATATACAATTTTATTAAAAAAGCTATTTACGAAATGTTTATTATGATAAATACTATTTTTTTAAATGTTTATTTATAACGTGATTCAATGTCGGTAAGTTGTAGTTCGCATAATTGCGAAAAACAGCCGTTTTTGGTACTTTGTGAACTACAACTTAGCTTGTTGCAATTATGCCATGTATTGTATATTGAAAAATAGTATTTATCGTAATAAACATTTTGTAAATAGCTTTTTTAATAAAATTAATTATATTGGAAGATATTATTTTTTTAAGATTGGCGGCGCTAGTTGGCTCTATGAAGGCTCTTAAGGTGTTGGTCGATACTATTATTAAGTATCTCTCTAGGTTTCACGGGTTTAAGAAAACCCGGTCCTTTGAAAGGCTTGCACGGAGACATAGGTCCAACGCGTACTCCCCTTAGAGAACTTTAATTTGAAGAGATATGTGATGCACCTAGCGGGACCCGTCTCTGAGCGCATCTGACTGCACTCAATGACGGACCCCGTCAGGTGCATAAACTATTGCAGTGATTATAAATTACAACTTAATTGGGGCTATTGGTTTGGGGTGTTGGTGGGTCAGTCAGTCTGGTCTATGGAGCGAGACGTCGGACACCTGCCATGATCACATTGTCTCGAAGTTATGAAAAAATTGGCAGGCGGTGACTCGCCCCTCACTAGATGGGCCCTATTATTAATATTATTATGGTAAAACGTTAGGGTAGGGTGAAACAAAAAAACATATTTTATATTAAATAGGTATATATTAAATGTAATTGCACCTATAACATCGAAATCGGTTCTCCTTAGTACTTATCACTAAAATTATTGTCAGAAAGATTTACAAGGCTAACACATTTTGACATATAGAATTTCTGTTCAGGGAAATATATATATATAAATTACATAACCAGTTTATATAATGATGTGTATATGCGAGTAAGTCTTTGGCTCAGAAAATATATAGAAAGATTTGATCTTATAGCACCATCTGGACGACGTAGAAAAACAAAAATATAATTTATTTATAAAAAAAAATCAACAATAAACAATTAGGTATAAAGTTAGAATAGAATGAACTGATAAAAAAAAAAGTATACCGCAGCCCAAATCAAGTGTCTTATTTTGTAAACAAATATGATCGTCTAATTACCTGTTGTGATGTAACACTGGAGGAACTGATTGATTGTACCTGTTCATCATTGTGAAAATGAAGTGATCCAATCTAATATAGGGTAGGGTAGTTTTTGTTTACAAAATAAGACACTTGATTTGGGCTTCGGTTATACAAGCCTCTATTACATGACGTGTATAGTTCATTTATTTGGAAAACACATATATATGTAAGAAAATAAGACATACATTGCGACGAACATATTATCTATTAAATTTTGAATTATTAGTCAAGCAAGAAACTTGTATAAAAATGAAAATTGAGGGATACTTTTATACGTATAATAATCATAATTATATCAAGGTTTGCGAAATGTTTAACAAAATATAATGAATTGACTATACCTATGATATATTTTGAATAGAAAATTTCTTTAAGACCATGTATTTATTCAAAAACATCATTTTTATATATCATTCATGTTCAAATATCTATATGTTTTGTTTTGTATACTTATAACAAGTAAGTAGGCAATGATAATGTATATTGTGTACTTATAGTGATATTTATTTATATATAATATTATGAAAATATCATATATTATTCTAAGAACACATTTATTTATGGGACGGAGTAACAAAGCGACTATTTCTCTTATACTTTGCATGATTTCTATATCACAGAATAGAAGAAAGATATCTTTGTTTTATTCTGTGATTTTTACACACCAAATAAACATAATACTTTAGTTGGGGAATATATTGATTATTTGAGAAATTGCATTAATTTTTCCATTAAATTACTTCATGAGACTTTTTTTTTTCAAGTGTCGAAAAGTTGTAGAACAAAAGTTGTTTAGGCGGTTTATTCCCGTTATCTCCCACTCACTCGTCCTTCACTTGTGGGCAGTGATACATTTTTTTTTAAAGTTCTGCTGTTGTCCTCCTGTGGTTGACAACAGTACAATTTTTTATATTTATTTCCCACCGATTCGAGCACCATTCGGCTTACTATACCGTCTACACTCTGTATATTAGATAATATTATGATTTTTTTATATATTGTGTTTAATTTTCTATTTACATGAATACTCCGAAAACTTGACATTGGCGAAATTATCTCTTGAATAAGAGTAGAAGCCATTCAAATAAAAATAGAATAGAATAGAAAGATATTACTATTTATTGGTGTGCAAACATGATATTTCTTACAATTAACTATTACATTGCAGGATTCCATCTGGTAACTATAATGTTTCGAGACCCGTTTATACTAATTGCCAGCCCTTACAATTATTTCACATTTATATAGGTTAGTTTAACATCAAGGTTGGCACTACAACTTTTAAGTATAATAAAATTCTGTTAAAGGTTCCTAAATTCCTCTTTTCCATACAAAATTCTTTACAACATAACTTTTAATACCGAAATTACAATCGCACAATGTATTTTTTTACTTCTGTATATAAAGCAATCAAAAATTTGGTGTTTTATATGAGTGTTTTACGTCCTTTAGTATTCAAAATATGAGTGTTTATATACTGAAGTGTTACGCATTTATAACACATAAAGAATTGCAATCTTCTGCATTTAAATATCTGTTAATTTAGGATCGCGGAAATTATTAAATTTTTATGTATCTATTGACTTACGGCATTTACTCCTTGCATGCTAGACATAGATTCTATTAGGATCCACTTTGTGCTAAGATCAACTCTTAAAAGTAGGCTTTGTATCTCACTTGCTGGTTTGTTTATGATAATTCTTTCAAAAAAATTAAGATGTTTATACTAGGACAGTCAAGACAGATAAGTATACAGGGGGCCTCAATAAGGTTAAGATTTTCTCAAAAACTACTGGACCGAATTTAATAATTATTTTACAGTTACATAGTTTGAACTTTTATCTATAGAAAATTTTATCTATAAAGAAATTTTGCAATAGGTCAAGTAGTATTTCAGAAAATTTCAACCTTAAAAACTCTCCTGTACACCTTTCTACATAACTTCAAATGCGAACATCAACATCATATTTTATATTTCGTTTGTGTAGTTATTTGTCTATTGTATATTGTGGCTAAGTAATAGTTCAGTATTATGTGTTATACTGAAGGAATTTTGTAAGGAATTTATATAGCAGCCTAAAACCCGTGTTTTAAACTCAATTAAGTAGCAAATAAAATGTACATCAATATGTAATAACATAAATAACTCCTTGTACTTCTGGCGAGTGCCGTTACAATAAAAACAATGATTTTATCATATTCTAATTTAACACTCCTTTCATTTTAATCTTAACGTAACGTAGACAAGAAAAATATCTAACGAAAAAGAATTAATAGAAGGTACTTTTTTAGGAATAAAATTTTTATAACTCAACAAAAATAATTAATAATAACCCATAGCTTTAACCCTATTCGCTTAGCGTTAAAACTAGAATAAAGATTTCTATTTACAATTGAAAAAAGTCATTAAAAGGAGTAATAGGCGAATTTCTCAACAACTTAAAATAGAAACACCTATGCCTTTTCAAATTCAAGTCATATTTATTTATAACACAATATTAACCGCCTTATTAAGTAACAGAAGGGGCTATTGCGTTTCTCAAAACGATCAAATCATAACATGTCATATCGCGTGTGACAGGGACAGTGCTATTGCGTTGGTATAGCGGCGTCTCTGTTTGGCGCGACATGGCATGGTATGATTTCATCGTTTTGAGAACGGTAATAGGGCTGCAGAACGTAATGATAATGAAGTTCATTTTTAAAACCATTGCTGTGTTACTGTGGAAAAAATTAAATGTGTTTAATAAAATCTAGCAATGGTTATAAAAATGGACTTCATTATCATTACCATTTATCATCTGTCCCATACACATAGGCCTGCTGAATACGGATTTATGTAATATTTTGTTGTAAATTTATTGTATTTCATTTCGATCAAAATTATTATCAATTTTAATGAAGTTTTTTTTCAGATTTAAACTCGAAGATTCGTGAGAAAATTACAATCACGTTCAAACAATCATTAAAATAATTACAATAATTATTTCTAAGACATTCGATTAATTACTGATCCAAAATTATATACAACCAATTTACATTATCGTTACAATAAAACTATAATTACGCTATATTTTACAACATTAACTAAATAATTATAATTATTATAACCGAATGAAAATGTCAAAAAATGACAAAACAATGTCAAAATTTTCTGATCAGTCGTTGTGCATTTTTTGTGTTTGAATGATTTTATTTTTATTTTATTTACGTTTAAGTTTTTAAATAAATAAAATAAAATATAAAAATATATTTTTGAATAAGATGCTGTCAGTCAACCCTGCCAAAATATGTTTGTGATTTTGAAACAATAGCTAGCGACATCTATTAGATATGGTCTTCCATTTAATAATTTAATGTGGGTAATAGAAAAATGTGACCTCACAAGCGATAGCCACGGTGAAACAGGCGAATGGAAATGTTGCCAAAAAAATTGTTTTCTTTATGAATTTACAGGTAATGGTTGATTGATGAAACGAATTATCTAAAGCAGCCTTTTCATTTAATTTTAGACCTTATTATGCTAATTTTAAAGAGACATTTTCGAGACAACAATGGCAGTGATCGTGTGAGCGAGAGAGCGAATCCTTTCCGCTAAATTTGAGATCACTTCTACGCAGCGAGGATTCGCAAACATCAGAATATAGGTTATATTCTCAAATTGTAGTAATAAGGTTTATTCCTTTAACTGCTTCAAATATTTTTCAAAAATAGCGATAAATATTACATCCCAACAGCGTTGATTTATATGTTGACAATACAATTAAATCATTTATTTCAACATATTATTTTTTAGAATTCGTCGTTAGAACTAATAATTGATTGCACATTTGAAATTATATAACCCTGTCTATTTCTTTCTAGGTCTATGACAAAAAATGAGATTTCATTAATTAACGTATAGAGGAGCGAATAAAACATCACTTGTAACAATTGAAGCACAATATTAACTCTTATAACAAGGGTACAAAATCCAAAATATTACACTTGATGCTTTCAACCATAGAGCGTAATATAGGTCAGAAATGTTATATCAATAATTGTTTTGTACATTCGACTGCAAGCTGAGAATTACCCCAATTACTACAATCTGAGAAAAATCAACTTAAAAACTAAACTATCCGTGTATATTTATATAAAAGTAAACGGTAAAAATCACATAGTAATTTCGCTAACTAAACTTACGTAAAGAGGCGTCACTTAAGTAGTATTTAAGTTTAGTTAATGCACATTTATCACACGGACGCTTCGACGCTCCGCAGAGGTTACGCCATCTGGAACAATACAAAGGAAACTTAAAGCAGTAAACGGTAGACATGATAATGACTAGATATGGTCAATATCGATTTAAAGATAAAATGCATACAAGTGTCCTTGAATTCATTCGACAAATTGAAACTGGGGGTTGTACTCTTGATAAATATTAAATTGTAAAGGTTTTTTTACAAAATCAAAACTGCAAAAAAAAATTAACTCACAAGTCACACGATGACCTTAGAATTGACTAGAAAATGTAAAGTCCAGAGTACAGTAACCATGCACATCAAATTAATAATTTTTTGATAGTTTAATTTATTGCAAATAATTTAAAATTTTCCCCAAATTGTTTAATTTAAGTACTTAAACGGTGTGCAGAATTAATGTATGTCACAAGCTTAACCATTCCCTTAATTTAATCGAATTAATTCAAGGATACCCAGTATATAAACGCGAAAGTTCGTATGGATGGATGTTTGTTGCTCTTTCACGCAAAAACTACTGAATGGATTTTAATGAAACTTTACAATAATATAGCTCATAAATCAGAATAACACATAGGCTATAATTTATAAAGATCCTGCGGAGACGAAGAAAGTCTTAAATAACTATTAGTGCTATAGAAGAAAGAACCAGTCTCTTCGGCAGCATCGAATGAAAAATGAGGACTGCACTTCGGAATGTCGATGTTCAAAAAACCGATGAACGGTATACAGAAAGCACAGTTGAAGACAGAGATAAGTATACAGGGGGCCTCAATAAGGTTGTGATTTTCTCAAAAACTACTGGTCCGAATTTAAAAATTAATTTACAGTTACACAGTTTTCACTTTTATCTATCAAACAGTGAAAGAATTATTGCAATAGGTTAAGTAGTTTTTGAGAAAATCTCAACCTTAAAAACTCTCCTGTACACCTTTCTCTGTGTTCCACCGTACATGAGTTCGAAAATACGTAATACCGAATGTCTGAATATCGAATGTTCGCTATCGCGATGTACGGAATATCGAAAGTATGCTATATGGAAGTACTTATTCACAAAATAATGCGACACTATACCGCTCGACAATGATTCAGGAAGGAAACTGCACAATACAACCTCCAAAGACCCAAACAAAACTATATTTCCAATATTATCTAAGTCACAAAGTAAACCACGAACTAAAAAAATTCATGGTCCACCTCCTAAGTATGTCAACTCTTGAGAAGCATTGCATCACCGCGGAAGCTTGGCGACCGACTTTCACGCGTTATGTAACGCCAAAATGTTGTATAGTGGTTATATAACAGCCCCACAGACCCAATTTCCCACTAAGTTACGTCATTTGATAATAATTTTTGACAGTTGAAGTTGAATGTTAGTGGAAAGTGGAACGTGCGAAATGTCAACTTTGGTTTTTTGATCGAATCTATTCACGATCATTTGTTTAGTGAGGTCAAAGTTGATCAAATAGTGATGAACGGGGATTAGATTGTTTTAAAAGCTTACGTACTGATTAATATTTAGGGTATAAGGCATATAAGGTCAGATGATGATGTAAAGGTGCTATCACCGGGAGCATTCGCGTGTAATGTAACGTTACAGATTCTAGCATTACATCAGTGAGGGATAAAAACAGCGTCAGTCAGGGAGGTTTGTAATTTAATGCTCAAAGTCGAATCTGCAACGTTACATTACACGCGAATGCTCCCGGTGAGGGAGCACCTTTATGTAATATATTTTTGGTTTAATCAGTTTACATAAATAGCTTATTAGATTAAAATATTGATTTGACGACATTGACTTAAAAATATATATATCTAAATCAAGTAACGTGCTAAAACCGAGAATGCACGTGAAATTAGTTTTTTTGATATTCCAATATGTCTAGTATCTCAGAAACGGATCAAGTTGAAATTAATACCAAATACTCAGGTCTGCAACCTCATGCAGCCGTTAAAAAATCAAACTTCTACGTCAATCGAATCAAAATATATGGCCACTTATGTCTTTTCCCGCATATTTGTATGAAAACGCGAGAAACTCAAAATACTTCCCGTTGACATAGAGTCATGAAAGGCAAGAAGCTAGGTCTTATATCACAAGTAAAGGAAAAAATCCGAAAACTGTTAATTTGAAATTACATCTCACCAAAAATATATATATTTTTTTCTTATTACAAACTTATATTTCCAGATCAACTAATCAGTAGTATGTCGATGTATGGACATAATATTTTGATAATGGCAAAGATAAGTTGGTCTCTAAATCTAGTTTATCTTTTCGTTAGCCTACTAGCGCCGCCAATCTTGAAAAAATAATCTCTTACAAATTATAATTTTTTATTAAAAAAGCTATGTACACAATCTTTATTAGGATAAACACTATTTTTTAATATACAATACATGGCATAATTGCGACAAGCAAAGTTGTAGTTCTCAAATGTGCCAAAAACGGCCGTTTTTCACAATTATGCGAACTACACCGACATTGAATCACGTTATAAATAAGCATTTAAAAATAGTATTTATCATAATAAACATTATGTACATAGCTTTTTTAATAAAATTTATTAATTTGGAAGATATTATTTTTTCCAGATTGGCGGCGCTAGTTGGCTCATATCAGGCCCTTAAGTCGAGTCCGACTCACACTTGCCAGTTTTTATTTTATTATCAATACCTACTTAAGTCCCGCTAACGATATTGTTGTTGGTTGCCTGGAAGAGATCGCTTTTAGCGATAAGGCCGCCAAAATTGTACATTATATTTGTATTATTCTGTAATATTTTTCCGTAATTGTTGTTTTATGTACAATAAAGTGTATTTGAATTTGAATTTGATATCAGCCGCAACTTTATCAAAAAAGTACAGTCCAAAGCTTTTCCTACACAGATCTCGCTAGCTGCGCACGAGTGCAATGCCCATAACGTTTCGGGTACCGACCTAGGGTTCAATGACCCCGCTCGGTGCAGTGTGATTTTTTTATGACTGCTCTCTCTAACCGGAGTTGTTCCTATTACGATACTTTGGGCGACCTTGAAGCTGCGTCTACATTTTATAGCCTTAATCTTTTATTATTATTTATTTATTTATTACAACTACAATATCTTCACAGGTACCTATCCCCAATACGATAATGTATGCACAGTAATTTGAAGAAAAAAAAGGTATACAATTATGAACAAACACAATTAAGCTAGGTGGACAGGTGCCTCTTTTACTATCATCAGTCAATTTATATTGCCCCAATGCTCGGGCACAAACCTTCCCTTACATCGAGGGAGCTGGGGCCATGATCCACCACGCGGGACCAGTGCGGATTGGCGGATTACACATGCCTTAGATTTTTTTCTACGGCATGCAGGTTTCTCCTCGGTAGGAAGGAAAACATCGTGATGAAACCTGCATGCCGTAGAAGAAGAAAAAAATCTAAAGCATGTGAAATCCGCCAACCCGCAGTGGGCCCGCGTGGTGGATTATGGCCCGAGCTCCCTCGATGTAAGGGAAGGTCTGTGCCCGAGCAGTGGGGCAATATAAATAGACTGATGATGATGATGCAGGTTTCATCATGATGTTTTCCTTCACAGTTTTGAGAGTGCTCGGTAAATGTAAGTTTTGCCGTCGAAAAAAAAGGATAGCTCATTGGTACATGGGTGCTCTGGCTGGGTATCGAACCTGGGACCTCCGTATCGCAAGTCCAGTGACCCAACCATTGGAGCCACCGAGTTATTTAATTTTTCATGATTCGTTTACACTAGGCCAGTAAGAATTCCGTCAGTAGGCCACGGTACTTACGCAATCTTTTACTTTTACAAGTGATAATTTGTCTACAAAAAATGGCCAATGCCAATATCAAACTGTCCGACTTGCTTACTGACCTACCTAGCTACTTGCTACTTGTAAACGAGGCTTAAAAAAGTAAGTTTAATGTACTTTAGGGACAAATACATACCGCATCAAGCCAAGGATACATTAGGGGACAAATGTCCTGCGACACGTGTCGCCAGGGACGTCGGGTGAAGTAGCGCGACGTTGCCGGACTTCGCGCGACATGTCTGGCAACATCGCGCGACACGGGTCGCCAGTGACCTCGCTACGGACATAAGTCGCGCGATGTCGCCAGATATATCAAGCGAAGTTTCGCGAAGTCGCACGACTTCGCCTGACGTCGCTACGGACATAAGTCGCGCGATGTCGCCAGATATGTCAGGCGAAATCGGCCGGCTTCGCTTGACATGTCGCCGATACATGTCGTAGGACATTTGTCCCCTAGTGTATCATTGGCTTAATGTACTTTAGGGACAAATACATACCGCATTAGCCTTGCAATCCAGCGAGGCAATGCAGCCAGCCTTCTGGGGACACTCCCCGCGGTCAGTGATTTAGGGCAAATTTTTAATTTTTAATTTATATATTAAATTGTATATTTACTGTTTCTTTAATATAATATTTTGTAGTTAAAAAAAATACATACCTATGCTGTATTTTTTTGAATAAATAAATCATCATCAGCCCGTATCAGTCCACTGCTGGACACAGGCCTCTCCCAAGGCACGACCACATGTTTAAGGGAAGGTCTGTGCCCAAGCCCGGCATACAAATAGACTGATGATGAACCATGAAAGAAGGAACCCCGAAAGGAGTAAGTCATATTTACATCGCAAGCCTGGCTCTCGTAGAACAAAATAGTCAACATACAACATTATTGATTATTTTAGCAATTTTAAATAGTTCTCAATGTGTGTATGGACATGCATTTAATGTCAAAGCGTTCAATGTACCACCACTAAGTTGAGAAAATGAATACTTATTATGGATGTGACATTATCACTGACACTGCGACTTGATAACCTCACGATTGAATTTTTACAATTTTGTTTTTAAATTATAAATGGAGAATAATTTTTCATCACGACCGGGATTCGAACCCGGGACCTCGCCATTCCGTGGCACGCTCTATTCCAACAGAGCAGATTTTTTTTTCTCCATTTATCATTTAGATTTTCGTTTCGCATAGCGCATATTCAAGAAAATATCAAAAAATTTTGTTTTTGTAAAATTCTTCCCAGAGGGAAAGGCAAAGCCAACTAGAGCATACAGCCTGGTCTGATGTTAATAGAATGTCTGAATTCTTATAAATACATACATATATATGAAGAAAACCTAACCTAATTCTACGCACAACCCTCCCAAACCTCTAAACGAAATAACTCAACGATCCACGCAATCATCGAGTTACGTAAGGAATCCTTGCTAAGAGCACAAAACTTCATAAACACGACTTCTTTCGAGCACTCCAAAATAGAAACAACTCATATCTATAGCAACTGATGATAATATACTCAAACCGGATTTTTTTGGAGGAGTGGATTTTTTTTTAAACACATTAAAAAAAAATGTCAATTCCCGCTTGGATTATTTCTTGGGCATATCCTAAGTGCTTCTAAAAATATTTATTCAAAAGATATTAAGTAACAATGTTTTACAATTCTGTAATATTATAGTACCTACAGTCGACAGCAGATCAATGGTAACACTTGCAGTACGATTTCAAGTCTTACGACGCAAATAATAAGAACTTTCAAAAGTAAAAAGTGTTACCATTGATCTGCTGTCGACTGTACCTACCTATTTTTTTTAAGAATAAGGCATTTAATTCAAATATGTACCTGACAATAAATAGACATAAAAACCTATTTTATTGAAGTTTTTTTTATTAAATTAACAAGCAATATATTTCAGGTAAAACAAAAACATATTCCTATTCATTTATTTGGTAAATATTTTTACATGTCATTAAGTAAATTTAAATTATTAATACCTAATAATTAATTAAAATATACACAACAAAGCTAAAATTAAACATATTGAAATTTCAATTAGGTAAATTATTTTTTATATATAGGTACCATAGTAGTGAATATAGGTATCTACGTTACTGGTTGAGTTTAGTACCGAAATCATAAAATTCGTCTAGACTGTAGAACGTCTGCTCGATAAGCCAGGACTTCAATCTGGATTTAAATGACGTATCGACATATCGTTAAGTATAACCTTATTATTTATTGTGAACATAAATAACTATGAAAAACAAACAGAAATAATTCCAAGCGACGTTTAAACATGACTTTATAATCATCATCATCATCAGTCATATTGCCCCACTGCTCGAGCACAGACCTTCCCTTACATTGAGGGAGCTGGGGCCATGATCCACCACGCAGGCCCAGTTCGGGTTGGCGGATTTCACATGCCTTAAATTTTTCCTCTTCTACGGCATGCAGGCTTCATCACGATGTTTTTCCTTCACCATTTTGAGAGCACTCGGTAAATGTACGTAAGTTATTCCGTCGAAAAAACGAGGATAACTCATTGGTACATGGCTGCCCTGGCTGGGAATCGAACCTGGGACCGCCGCATCGCAAGTCCATTGACCCAACCATTGAGCCACCGAGCCGACTTTATAATAACAAATGAAAATCAAATAAAACCACAACACAAATACATAAATTATCCAAAAACCGTGGCAAGCATTATGCAACGAGTGACATTGGCGCATCGCCTCGCTTCCTACATCCAGCGCAAGTGCATCGCACGCGTGACGTAACGCCATCCTAAATGTGGGCCAAATTAATAAAAAAACGCCGGCACGCCCACGGCTCTAGGGTTGCCACAAAGGTGAAAACGAGAAAAGTCGTGGCATAAATTATAATAATAATAAAGGTTTTTATTGACTTAAGAATTTAAGAACAAAGTTTCTTGATTGAAAACTTATAGCTATAACAGCATTGTTTGGAAACAATTTACAAGAATGTGAAACGATAGCAACCGTACTAGTTTAAAAAACTGTATAACGGATGCTAAGAGATAAGATTAGTCCCTTATTATGTCTACTGTAAAGAAAAACATGCAATTTTGAAGTAAAAAAATATATTTTATACGTTAGGCTAAACTTTTACACATTTCTCAACAAGCTACCTATTCTATTCATACGCCGAATTCTCTACCCAAAGGTTGTCTGGAAGAGATCGCTTTGAGCGATAAGACCGCCAATTGTAATACTAACTGTATTAGTCTATTTTTTTGGCAATAAAGAATATTTATCTTATCTTATTTCTTCAAAAGTCTTGGCCGTTTTATCTATGGTCGCACTTACAACAGCAGATAAATGGTAACACTTGCAGTAAGATTTTAACTCTTACGATGCAGATAATAAGAACGGTCCAAAGTGTTCTTAATCTGCTGTTAGCGTACTACATCCAAAGATATCAAGACGGCGGCTTTTAAAAAAAAGTAATTGAAAGTCTACTTTTATGGACTCGATATTTCGATGGTTTTGAAGCCTTCTCCTGAAGAGGGAACAGAGGAGAAATCTATAGAGGCGACTAAATCCGTCAAATTCACGTCTAAAAAAACTCTGGGTTTATTTCGCGTTATACGGAATCTTTTATACCTTATCAATGCCGTAGAATACATTATGTATCAAAGTGCTACATTTACATAACAAAACTAACAGCTACAAATATTTTTGAAACACAAAAGATGCCTTCCAGTGCGCATGCACTTAAAATTCAGTCTCGCGACAGCCCTACTGTCCAGTAGCTCACACACACGCATGCGCAGTGAAAGTGCGTCGGAAACCGGCGCCCGCGCACGCGGCGTGCGGCAGATTGTCATTCAACGCCCGCACGCGGCGAATACGGACGTGATGAGAGATTGTTTTGGATTTTTTATTATTATTTCTCTAATTTAAAGAGCAAATACACATAGGAATTTATTTCAGTATTAAGAATTTTAAAGACAGAGAAGATGACTACTTAAACGATGGACATGCATGGTGTCCACAGACCACTTATCCCATAGACCTGTAACAGGAGGGCGCCCGTGTCTGCCGAGACACCGAGAGAGTAGAGTGGCGTGCTTTGTGTCCAGCAGTGGACTGATACGGGCTGATGATGATCCATAAATGACATTGCCACATTTCAATGGAGCTTTAAAACTACGTGATCATTGAAGCTGTACCTATCATTTTGTTGGGGACTTATTACAGGTTTCATATTGCATAATCATAATCAGTAGGAGTTGCGAGAGTAGTAGAAAATGATAACAAAGACAATGAATAATTCGCTTCGATTTCTTACTATTTTCTGAATTCTTGATTAAGCTGTTTTTTCGACTCGTTTGATGTACAAAACTTTATTCTAAACCAATAATTTTAATAAAAAACGGAGATATTTTTACATTTATTCGTTATCTTGTTCATCATACGGTTGATGGTGGGGAAGAATCTGGCATTGTCATTTAAGATTACCATGGTGATGGCTAAGAAGTGGAACTTGAGCAGCTTTTAATAGAAAAGGGAAAAATACACCAATTACATGGAGAGATAATTATATTATTAATTAGAGAGGGAATGCTGCCAGCCTTCTGGGCACCGTGACTCCCGATGCCCTCCTAGAGGACATATTTTATTTATAGTTAATTTATTTATAGGTAGTTTTAGTTTTTAGTTATTTAATGTTAGTTTTTAATCATGTCTTATTTATTACTCATCTAAATCATCCAATTATATGTAATTTAACCATGACATATGTATCAACCGATGATAAAGCCACAAAACGTGGGAAATTACATTGAACAAACAACATTACAATACAAGATAAAAAAGAATGAATCAATGGCCCTTTTCATGCACTATCGGTGAATCAACCAATAGATGCGTATATACAACATAGTCGTCGATACTTATATGAAAATAGAATACAGAATTGATAAATAGAATACATAATTGATACGATTGAGTGTCACGACGTTGACAGAGAGGAAATTTAAAAATTTCATTAAAGGAACACTTGTTAAGAAGGCGTAGGTATTACAGGATAGATGACTATTTAAACGATGAACATGCATGGTGTGTGTCGCCGGTTCCGCATGAGGGATAAACTTACTAACAATAGTAATAGTTACGTACTGTATAGTTATTAAGTAATCATTGTTTTAAAAGATGTGTTGCTGAGAATTTTTTGCCACTTTTTCTCCTCAGCACTTTTTTCCTTGCAAAGTGGTGTAAATGTAAATTCCAAAAAATATATTGACGTGCAAAAATGTACTCAACGTGCGTACTTGCAATAAAGAAATTTGACTTTGACTTTGATAAAAACAATGAGTAACGAAGAATAAAATTATGAAATGTTAAGTATTTGAGTAAAATAAGACTATGAACTACAGTATGAACCTCAGAAAGATTGAGACTGTTAACGTGGAGAGCAAGAGTGAGACAGAAGATGCCCCGCAGCGGCGGAGTAAAGAGCACGGCGCAGTGCCTCATATTTTTATGAATTTTGTCAGGGAAATAAAAATACGCCAACAAAAAGCAGATTTTTTTAAAACATGCTCTCTTAGTTATAGTACCCTACATTTTGATATATATTTTGTATGGATAACTATCAAGGTTTAGATATAATTTTCATTTTAAAAGACATGGAAGGGGTTTACGATTTTTTTTATATCGAGCGAAGTTTGTCCAGGTCTTCATCCCGAGGAGTCGCCGTAGCGTCATCACTCTGGACGAAGCAGCTCGACAGTCACGTTCACTCCCGAGCTTGTAGCGGGACTCTTGACTATAGCCCGAAACTTCAGATCGTATCAACCCAATTAGTAAGGGGTTTACGATTTTTTTATATCGAGCGAAGTTTGTCCAAGCGTGTATCGATATTCATCAGTCTTAAACAGATATCCCAAGATTGTTATATATTTTTTTCAGACGTTTAATTTTAGTAGTTAGTGTCGTATCTTTCATAGAAAAACTGAAAATACGCGCATACGAAGCCTTTTAAGCCTTCGGTCCCTGCCCTAAAATAATTCCTAAAATACGGAAATTCAACCAATGATATGAAGTTTATAATACTGACAATATAGATCCTAAATTATTTTTGATTCAGTTTATTTAAAACAATGAAAACCACCAACGCAATAACATAAACACGGGAAGTTCTTGATATAATGGATGGGGAAGACAAGGCAAATAAATATGAAAGACACGAATATACTTTAGCGTTTTGAGTAAAGCGTTTGACTGACTCGATCATAAAGAAATAACCCCCTGGACCCCGCCCTATGTCAATAAAAATCTATAATGAATTACCAATAAATACAAAAAAGGAGAAAAACCACTGAGCCATAGAGCGCAGGCTCAATAAAATGATTTTTTTCGGATAGCTCAAATTAGACACTAAATAGGAGAGATATAGTACTTACAAAGGCTGTACAAATAAACCTTTTATCCATATGGGGTTCTTGTAGATTTGCATTTTCATTTCGAAGTTTTAGGTTACCCATCACAACAAATAATTTCTAGCCACAGATTATACATTCTGTCACCAAAATAAAGGGAAGAATACCATCTAAGAGTTTCCTACTTACTGTAATTGGAGGATAAAATTAAATAAATAAATTAACTACATAATTTACTTATTGCCGCAATGTCTGCCTCTGTCATTCCATGTTGATGTGCCCTACAGGGGGCATAGGTCATACTTTAAGACCTAATGATGTATTACCGTGTATTACTAATGTACATTCTGGAAGGAGGAAAAAGGATCCGCCATCATTTTGGAATGGCGGATTGATTTTTCATTTGTTTAATTTTCTATTTACATGAAAACTCTAAAAAAACTTGACATTGGCGAAATTATCTCTTGAATAAGAGTAGAAGCCATTCAAATAAAAATAGAATGTACATTCTGACATGTGTATGCAATTAAATAAATTGAAATGGGGCATTGTCAATTTTGATATCAATATTAAAACGTACTTTCTTCTCAGATTATTTCTCTTAAAGTTTACTTAGCACTTGAAGATAAAAGAATTGTAGCGAGATAGGAGATACACATGACTAACTGAACCACATATTGATGAGGAATTCCTATCCTATCTTTGTGATAGTTTAAATCGCAGGTTTTCCCTAAAACAGACTTACTCATACCAATTGTTGAGATTTATCTCTAAACTTTAATTCTAAAAGTGACTCATTCTTTTCTTCTGTTTTTTTCGAATCGCAACTTGTACAAAACTTTATTTTAAACCAATGATTTTAATAAAGAAACGGGGATATATTTACATTTATTCGTTATCTTGTACAACTTGCGGTTGATGGTGGAGCAGAATCTGGCATTGTCACTTCATATTCGACAGTTGTAAGGGCGAGCTAAGGCTAAGCTCGTACTCAAATATGTCATTGAACGAGCCCCAAATGTCATCATAAGGAATTTAATCAAAAGTAACTATTCGATGCGTCTCAATCAAATCGTGAATAGATATAATCAGATAGGATGTTTGTTTGTTTGTTCGATAGATAGATAGCACAATGTGTGTCACTGTTATCAGTCTTGCCCTAAATACTGGCCGTAGGGTACTTAGCTGTTGAAAAGTTTTCTACTTAATCGATGCTCTTGAGCTTATCGGAAAAAACCGTCCAAAGGTACTTAAGTATGAATCTTTTATCTATCGACAGTTTCTCTACACAAACAATAGACTCTTTATTAAAAAAGTTATGTATGCATCAAATATTTATTGCGATAAATACTTCTATTTTCTAACATACAATAGATATCATATTTGCATCGACCTAATTTCAATATTAATTAGATAAAACGGGAATTACCGTGTTAAACATTTATTATTGATGTCTCGATATTTCGCCAGCATTACAGCCATTATGGTCACGAGTAGACTGAAGTCGGTGAGTGTTAAACGTCAGAAGGGTGACACAAAACGATCTACCCCCTTTCGTGTTCGTTTTATCTAATTAATATGTATACAAACCGTGAAAGTTTAAAAACTAATTTCAATAGTTCGCAAAATTGGGAAAAACTACCGTTTTTCACCTTGTGGATGTGCATTTAAAAATTCCCATTTATTGCAATACATATTTTGTAGATTTTTTTAATAGAAGAGCTTATAAGTTGCGATACAAGGACTAAAACAAACTCTAAAAATCTAAAAAAAACTATCTACAAATATAATAACTTTACCTATTTCAAGATTTTTTACTGGTAGATAATGATTAAATTCGTGTCCTTTTGAGAAAACCTCGCCCTTATTGAGGTACAGTGCGCGAGGCGTAAGCTCAGGTTTACATTTGTGTGAGTGATCGCCAAGCTGCTAGCGGTACAAGAGGTGAAGTGCGGTGCGTGCGCGGCAGGGTGGCGTCCCGCTGTGTATAAATGACAATGCCAGATTCTGCCCCACCATCAACCGCAAGTTGTACAAGATAACGAATAAGTAAAAATATCTCCGTTTTTTATTAAAATTATTGGTTTAAAATAAAGTTTTGTACAAGTTGCGATTCGAAAAAAACAGCTTAATTAAGAATTCAGAAAATAGTAAGAAATCGAAGCGATTTATTCATTGTTTTTGTAATTCTTCTATAGGAATTGCGAGAGTAGTAGAAAATGATACTGATTATGATTATGCAATATGAAACCTGTAATAAGTCCCCAACAAAATGATAGGTACAGCTTAAATGGTCACGTAGTTTTGTAGATGGGGCAAAGCTCCATTGAAAAGTGGCAATGTCTTTTGTATGCGTAGGACGCGTCGCGCCTCAGGCCGAATATCACTCTACACTATCTGTGTGCGCTCACACAAATGCAAACCTGAGCTTACGCCTCGCGCACTGTATACGTATCTGTGTTTTCATGTGTACCCCTTTCTGACAACTTAAAACATGGCAAAACAGACGCCACGTGCAAGAAATATCTACGCAACCTCGTTGCAGGGCACGCGGCAATCGCGGAAGTAAAATTGAATGAAAGTAAAAAAAAATGTTTCTTACATTTTACCCGTTAAGCCTTAGAAACTCCAAACTTGGCCAGACTGCCATTCCCGAAACATGTGACTTTAGGTTCCGCTGTTATAAACGTGACTTAAAAGTTATTCCAAAGTTAGAGCCAACGTCGCTTTCTAACTTAAAGTTGTTAACAAAGCGTAAAAGTTATAACACACGCTTTTGATTTTGACGAGTCTCTTATAAGAAACTAATTTTGACATGTTCATGTGACTATATGATTTAATCAAAATAATAAATGATATTTTAAGCAATTTTTGCATCTCAGCCACTCATTTGCAATATAAGCCTTTTGGGCACGCTGCCTATAGTGGCAGGTTATTTATCTTTAATTTTTATATATAGTAAGTTTGCTTTTTAGATAGGTTTAGTTTAGATATAATTATTAGTTTGTTTAGTTTAGTTTAGTTAGTCACACACACACACACACATATATATACACACACACACACACTAACCACGACCATCACTACTCACATACACCTAATTAGTACCTAATGCTTAATTTCTTATTTTATACTATTTCTGTTTCTAAATGGGGAGGGCCTGGTGATCTGTAACACAGGCTTACGCCTAGCACAGACACCAGACTCTCGCATCTTAGAACCATACATTGTTATTACTAGTTGTTGTATATTGTACCTACCATTCTTTGATGTGAGATAAATAAAGACTTTTATTATTATTATTATTATAGTTTTATTATATTTGTTTTTAAAGTTTCATTATATATATATGAAAAGTCGAACGTATAAAAAAAACAGATGTCTCTTTCTGACGTATGAGAGTGAAAGTGATAACAAGAGCGGAAGCTGTCCCTATACAAAATATACTTTTAGGCTCACAAATTAAATTAAACTTTTCCTTGATGGGTTTAAGTAAAGTTTATGACTTGGGCTGGATCGTGTTTGGGCACGTGATCTGTTTTTAAGTAAAGTTACCCGGAATTAAACGTTGAGAAACATTAAAAATGTTACCTTGTTTATTACTTTTGTTTTGGGTTTATATTTGGAAGCGAGTCTAAAAATTAAATAGGTCGACATTCTTGATTGGGTTGATGAAATTGGAATATTTCAGACATAGCTACATATACAGCTCATATTTTACGTAATTGACAAGGTCTAAACATTATTCTGATCCTTTAAGGTTTTTTTTTCGAAACCATACAAATGAGATACATCTCATGCAAAAAATGCAGTCTGATTTTTTGTTTTTGTAATAATTCACTAATAGGGTTGATACGATCTGAAGTTTCGGGCTATAGTCAAGAGTTCCCGCTACAAGCTTGGGAGTGACTGTGGAGCTGCTTCGCCCAGAGTGATGACGCTACGGCGTCTCCTCTGGATGAAGACCTTGACAAACTTCGCTCGATAGAAAAAAATGGCAAACATACCCCTTCTTTCCATGTCTTTTAAAATTAAAATTACGTCTAAACCGAAATAGTTATTCATACAAAAATATGTATAAAAATGTAGTATATTATAAATACGAAAGCTAGTATTAAAAAAAAACCGATTTTAAAATTGTAAACGTATTTTTCATTTCCCTGCCAAAATTCATCTAAAATATAAATATGAAGTTACTGTGCCGCGCTCTTCTCTTCGCCGCTGCGGAACATCTTTTGTCTCATGCTCGAGTTTGACAGCTGGCAGCCCCTTAATAATATAATAAATAAAATTGTAGTCGAATTATTATCACGCCCGTCCGTTATTATTATTCAAATCAATGCAGAACACTAGTGTTGCTATATAGTGACCTTGTGAGACGCTTTATGTCAGTCAGTAACCCCAATATTGCGGTTACCGACATAGTAACCAAACAACCTATTTTTAGACACACCAATAATACTGTTATCACTTGCAAAGTGTGTGAGTTTTAACTAACACTTGCTAGCAATAAATAGGACATTAACAGCTGTATAAAGCTAAAACACTCCTGTCACGCTACTGTGCAGATAGAGTATATTTAGCAGTTCAACTAAAGAACTACGAGTACCTATTTGCTCTCCTACTCTCCTGGTACATCGTGGTGCAGTTACTGTCTGCTAGAGTGGATATGTCGTGGTCAGATCGTTCAACTGAGCATTTCATGAAATCGTCAGGCATTTCACGAAATCGTCAAGGCATACGTTTAATTCCGTTCCAACACACTTTCTTATATAATTTGCACATTATTATTCACTTTTCGACAGAATGAATTCCCATTATTTACTTACGCACACAACACAAACAATAACAAAGCGCGCTCAGCGCCTCTAGCGGTAGTTATTGCAATTTTTCTACGATATTTGTCAATTATGTTTGGTCACATGAAATAGCCGTGCGTTTGTTGGTCATATCGTCAAACGCTTTCTCTTGAGCTATTTCATGAAATGACCAATAGACATTTGACTATTTCGTGAAATGCCACCATTTCATGAAATCATTGACGATTTTAGGAAATGCTCAATTTAACAATCTGACCACGACAGATATGTCTACTATTTTCATACATACATACCTCCTTTGCAGGGGTATGTAGAAAGAATTTCGATTTTTACATAAAATATATCAAGCTTCATCCCAATATCATTAGTAGGACCCTTGCATGCTCGTCTTTGGGGGTCGTGTTTTCTTTCTGGATGATATTGTCTTTGAACTGTTCAACCACAGACCACTTACCCCATAGATTTAGATTTCTTTATTTCATTTTTACATAATAAAATACTATACAATACATTATGTCAAATATAGTCATATTTGTAAAAATTATAGACCTGTAACAGGAGGGCGCCCGTGTCTCCCTGAACATGAGCGCTAAAATGCTTCGCGACACGTGTAACTTAGAGATAATATCGACGTGGACGCATCTCTTTAATACGGCACCCCCGCTTTGTCTCTATGATGACAGAATTTTTCGCTTGCTTTATACAGATTTCATGTCTACTGGGTAAGTGGTCTGTGAGTTCAACACTCGAGAAGATCTATTTGTACTTATAGTCTCCTGGTAGAATTTGGTGCAGATATTGTATGTAAGCGTGGGTAAATAGGGAAAATATCTATCTTTTGCATTAGTATTAGACATAATTATTACGTTATGTACCTATAACTACATAACTACGATGTTACATTATGTGTTAATATAGTACAAGGTTTATTTGGAATATCAGCGCTTCCTGTAACTTTATCAAATGTAATTCAAACGCGGCAGTGACATTTTAATTATGAATGAGAATGAATGACTATGATACTGAAAAATTATCATATCAAAGTGGTTATGAATGGGTAGCTACATCGTTACAAATTAATTAATTTAATGACTGACCCAAAGCGCGCCACTCAACCCTACTCTCGGCCCTCTGCATCCAGTCCCTGCCAGCCATCTTGCGAAGGTCATCCCTCCATCTGGTCGGGGGGCGTCCCACACTACGTTTACCCGTTCGTGGCCTCCATTCGAGAACTCGTCTACCCCATCGGTTATCGGTTCTACGACAGATGTGACCAGCCCACTGACACTTCAGTTTACTGATTCTATGAGCAATGTCAACCACTTTTGTCTTCTGGCGGATATACTCGTTTCTTATTCTAACTAACAGAGAAATGCCAAGCATAGCTCTTTCCATAGCTCGCTGAGCGACTTTGAACTTGTGAGCCAGACTCACCGTCAATGTCCACGTTTCGGCTCCGTAGGTCATCACTGGTAGGACGCACTGCTTCATTATAAATAGGTCGTAATAAATACAATTTGATAGTAGATCAGATGGAGAGATGACCACTTTTGTCTTCTGGCGGATATACTCCTGATATAATATTTAAGTTTAAAAACTCACTACCAATATTATTCTCAAACCAAAACAATCCCAGTTTCCAAAAGGAAAACTATAAGGGGCTGGAACATGTCAAATTGAGGACAAACGCATTTTAAAACGTACTAAAGAATTAAAAAAATATTTTAGGAGTTCCGTGAATCTCCAAAAATAGAAGTTTAGCATACTTCACGAGTGCATTCGTACGAGCGGTCGCGTCATCGATTTCCCCAAACTTTCCAACCGCCCTACAGCGGGCGCTACACATCAATATTTATCGTGATACATATATGCATGGTGTAACGTAAAGGGGTAAGAAGCCGAAGGGAGGGTGTTCAGTATCGGTAGCTGAACTTTTGTTCTACGACTTTTCGATTTTCGCGAATTTATTTTTTGACTTTTCATACATTTCGTACCGGTCAGCTGATTTGTATGAGACATTAATTTATTTTTATTTTTAATTAGGCAACTGTCACGTTCCCGCCATTTTCAAAAGTCACCGAAACTTTCCACCCTGCGCCTGCACCGCGACTCCTGCGCAGCGCGGTCGATCGCGGCCGAGGTTATGCAACATTGCACCATGAATGTTTTTATACGTCATTCATATTATAATATTATGGTGAAATATGAATAGTGACTGTTTTTATTTAAGGAAGTACTAGTTTAGTGTTTTATGCAGATATGCCCAATAAATTAATAAAAGCAACTAAAGGGTTATTTTATTACGATTGAGTTTAGAAACATTATTTGTAGAAATATAGAAAACAAAAGCATTGAAAGGTGGTTGTATTTACTGTACAATGTTAGAATAGAACCAATATAAAAAATAGTTGTTTAAAAGTTAATAACAGGCATCTAATTTACTATTATACCTATATGTATATTTTGGGAAATAAATCCAAAATTACAATTAATAACTATGTAAGTAAAGTACCGACCTATTGTATAGGTACATATATAGTTTTTAGTTTAGTTTATATTTTCTAGGTTAATATTATAATAGTTATTTTTATTTTTTATTGTTTTATGAATAAATACCTTCTATGTAAGTAAAGTAAATCCACATGATAATGTAGAACCGAGAAAGATACCTTTTATAATCAGTAGAAAAATATTGTCAGTGGCATTACGAAACGTATTTAATAGACTATTGATTAAAATTCAATCGCATACGCAAACAATAAACGGCGGTAAAACTTCTAGACCACACATTCTCTAGCGAGTGTAGCGTGACATAAGGCGCGCGTCTGACATACATTCTGGGCGGTTGCGACACCGGCGCGCGCGCAGTCTGGCACCGCGGTCAACACGACGCCTTAGCACTTGAATCAGCGATCGTAGGTTCAGATCATCAGACTATTTTTATATAGGTTTTGATTGCGACCCAGGGATGATAATATACACGATATTAATGCCTTAATTTTTTATGCAAATATTCATAAAAAAATCGTTGTTACCTACTACGCGCAGCGTGATCGGGCATACGATGACAGTGCCCAGCGCTGCGATAATTTAAAGATAAATTAAACAGAGATTTTTTTTATAAGTAGTAATTATGGTTTATATAATAAAACACAACTAATATTATTTAGCCAACCACCCGTGAGTTGAGTGTCCCTGATCAAAAACACTCCCCCTTATATATCCACTATTGGTAATTCTGTCGAGACACAGCTTTCCTTACAATGGCTGGGAAAGATATTAACAGTACAACCCTCAAGAGCTCCTTACTTGTACTTCTAGTCTCCTGGTAGAATGTAATTCAGTTACTGTCTTCATATTTAAATTGGGACTCAAAATATATGAAATTCAGAATATACGATGACAAATTTATTATAAACAAAGTCAACAACCGATATAAAATAATTTCTGCATAACACCGTCCAAAACACATAAGGCATATTAACGAAAAAAGTGAAAGTGAGTCGGGGGCATTCACACATACGCAGCACGATGTACACGTTAATACGTGTACTCACACTAGCGTAGCCGGCAATTTAGTGTAATCTGTGGGTGATTCATAGATGGTAGGTGGATTATTTATATTGTCCTTGTCGAGGTATGTAAATTAGAAAACATTAACAGTCAATGAACCACGGCTGAATGGGAAATTTGTGAGATACCGTACTATGAATAAGACATCCTTCAACGCCCCAAAATACATGCTATAATTCCTGAGATCCTGGTACTATGAGTTCAAATGTTTCTTCAAAAAGACATTACCACATTTCAATGGAGCTTTGCCCCACCTACAAAACTACGTGACCATTTAAGCTGTACCTATCATTTTGTTGCGGACTTATTACAGGTTTCATATTGCATAATCATAATCAGTATCATTTTCTACTACTCTGGCAACTCCTATAGAAGAATAACAAAAACAATGAATAAATCGCTTCGATTTCTTACTATTTTCTGAATTCTTATTTAAGCTTTTTTTCGAATCGCAACTTGTACAAAACTTTATTTTAAACCAATAATTTTAATAAAAAATGGAGATATTTTTACATTTATTCGTTATCTTGTACAACTTGCGGTTGATGGTGGGGCAGAATCTGGTATTGTTATTTAGTGTTAGAAGACATTAACAAGCAATAAACCACAACTGAAAGATATATATTGATATCTAGAATCTAATCATTTGTTCATATCGTGTATAAAATAAATAGATCCCAACTAAAACATAAAAGTTGAAAAGGGGTTATATTTAATGCATCAAAAGTGCTGAAATTCTAAATAAAAATCACATTTCCAGCAGTAACTTAAAACGATAATGATGACAAGTAAAACTACACTAATATTAACTTTTAACGTGATAGGTTTTCATAATAAGTTTAAATAATTACACGCCAAGTTAAAAGATACTTCCCACAGACAGACAGAAGACAGAGATAAGTATACAGGGGGCCTCAATAAGGTTGAGATTTTCTCAAAAACTACTGGACCGAATGTAATAATTATTTTACAGTTACATAGTTTTAACTTTTATCTATCAAACAGTGAAAGAATTTTTGCAATAGGCCAAGTAGTTTTTGAGAAAATCGAAACCTTAAAAACTCTCCTGTACACCTTTCTGTGTTCCACCGTACCATCCAATCAAATTGATTTGATTAGCTAGATGGTATCCTAGTAAGTGGGAAGGGAAACACTAGGGACTTAGGATATACAGGAGCTCTTAGTATAATCAAATGGATGAGTTCAGCAAGCGATGGTTTATATATTTACTAAGCCTCACATGTTCGTATGTTCATCATCATCATCAGTCTATTTATATTGCCCCACTGCTCGGGCACAGACCTTCCCTTACATCGAGGGAGCTCGGGCCATAATCCACCACGCGGGCCCAGTGCGGGTTGGCGGATTTCACATGCCTTAGAATTTTTTTTCTTCTTCTACGACATGCAGGTTTCATCACGATGTTTTTCCTTCACCGTTTTGAGAGCACTCGGTAAATGTACGTAAGTTTTTCCGTCGAAAAAACCGAGGATAACTCATTGGTACATGGCTGCCCTAGCTGGGAATCGAACCTGGGACCTCTATATTGCAAGTCCATTGACCCAACCACTGAGTTCGTATGTAATATAGAACAATTAAGGATAAAGAAACAAATAGGTAGTGACGTGGTGTGATAGATAACAGATGATATAGATGCAAAGAGTGTTTTAGTTCTTCCTAAAACCCCTATGGATGACGGAGTTTAGTGGACAGCTAATTAAGGGATGTGCAATCCAGACACGACCTTCGTATTCAGGAATACGATTAAGAAGAAGATAGATCCTAGATCTCGCATTAAATAGGTCAAGGCTAACTCCTGCAACTTTCGCGCATTGCAAATGCCAAAAACAGTCAGCCATTGTTCCATAGCGCACAGCACCAAACATAAAATAGTTAAAATCAACAAGTCACACCGTCGGAAGTTCCAAAGTAGGGCACGAGAGGCGAAAATTTCAACTCTGACAACCGATAACACGGCTTGTGACCGTAGTTTAAAGTTTACTATCGAACGAGGCAGTTATGCAGTGAAAACGAAAGTTGCAAGCAGACAACGTTTTGCACAAACGAATTTGAATACTGAATTCGCGATTAAAGTTGTGCTGCTTTTAAAAACCAGTGTAAATGGTCCGGTTGAATAATCTATTGACCAAGTTACATTAGGCTGGAAGCTAGAAATAAAGCTTTTGTTAAAATATGGTGAAGGCTAAAAACTGGGCATCTATTCCTTGAAGTGTTGCAAGAGTTTTTTTTTGTTAACCTATAAATTGTCCCACTGCTGGGCAAAGGTCTCCCCCCTCCTCTTCCATCCATCCCTGTCCTGAGCCTCTTCCAGCCACCCATCCCTGTATCTAACTATATCGTCTCTCCACCTACGCAGAGGTCTGCCCCGACGCCGGCGAGAGTAAATTCAAAATAAAATTGACGCGCCAAATATACACAATGCCCAAAATACTTGCAAACAAGAGATATAACTCTGATTCTGAAAAACTAGGTGATGGCATTTGACTTCGAATATGATCATAATCATCATCAGCCCATATCAGTCCACTGTTGGACATAGGCCTCTCCCAAAGCATGCCACTCAACACGAGTCTCGATCCTTTGCAATCCCTCCCTGCCAGTCACCTAGCGTAGGTTATTCATCCTGGTCAGTAGTGGCGTCCCATACTACGTTTAATTCAAATTCGATTTATTGCAGTCACAAAGACCACATAAGTTAGGTCCGACTCTGAGACCCCGGGACATGTAAGTGCACCCAGTGTTTCAGAATCGGACTGCCCATGGTATCCGCAATGCCCTTCAGGATGCTGTTAGGGCTGCCATGAACCCATCGCATCAGGGACGCGACTCTTTTGCGTATGATGGCATGGAATCCGTCCACGCCGGCTTCCGCAAACATCCCTGACGCGCTGCAGCATCGCAGCATTTAATGTTCTTGGTTTCCATTCGAGAACCCGTCTACCTCATCAGTTGTAAATGGAGTTAGTAGATACTGGTAGATAATGTGTAAAATTAGTGACGTGAAATAGGACTCCGTAATTTGGTGACTCACTCGTTAAATAGTGAACCAGTATCTTCAGTTAAAGACGTCACAATTAAGAAAGCTAATTATAATTAGACGAACATGTAAAGTCAACCTTTAATCATGCAAAAGATAAATTACGAGGCGATCAATGATGCCGTTGACTCGGAGGCAGAGGTCCAAAATTGCAATGACAACAGGTCTAGATTCATAGACATTATCATAGAGTCCAAGCTTAGCGTTGAGCTCGCTCTTACAAATGTCAATTTAAGTAGTTTAGTTTTTTTAGATTTGTTTGTAAGATTTCTTGAATTAATAAATTATATGTATAATAAACACTCTTCCATACATATTCAAAATCATATCACTTTCTGCAGTTTGCTTGTGTACATTATTTATGTCAGCATTTTATTCAAATAACTAGGTACTTAAATAAACAAGTATTAATTTTATATGAAATGAAAATATTTTGTTTGCTAAATTGCATTTGTCAGCTTTTGCCTCGACATCAAACAGCGATGCATTAACCTTTCTTCGAATTATGAAATCATCAATGTCATTAACATCATTTTGGATATCATGTTTATTGTTATTAGCTTTAAATACCGTAAATATTAAAATTGGCCTATCATCATCAGCATCTTATATTAATGTCTACATTGTTCTTCTTGGAGGTTGCCTCTCCAACTATTGAAGGTTGGCAATTAGCTTTTCATATTTGTGCCTATCTATCGCGAGGCGAAACATGTCTGCGGCGCTCGCGACTCCAGTCCACTCCCAGATGTTACGCAGCCACGACTTTTTCCTGCGACCGATTCTTCTCATTCCGGCGACTTTTCCCAGAATAATAAGTTGGAGCAACTCATAGCGATCGTGCCTCAGAGTATGTCCTAAGTACGCCACTTTAATAATAAAAAATAATAAGAATAAATCATTTTATTGCCACATAAAATTTTACATAAGTAACAGTACCTTAAACAATACATGCCCGACCAAGCAGAGCTGGAGCGTCTTGTTCCGACTAGCGGCCGGTTATTAACTATTACGAGTGGCAATGGGCGAGGGACTCAGTATCTGCTGGCGATGACTTCACTGATGAAGTCAATCACCAGCACTGGTTTTCAGCCCCCACCGTCTTACCTATGAATATACATACTTTACGCTTCTTGATGGTCTGCGCATTTTTTGTTCATCCTTCGCAGGACTACATTGTTGGAACACAGATATTTCATGATCCTGATAATGTGGGTTGTAAGCCCAGGCTGGATTGATGGATTTTAAAATTAATTTCAAGCATATTCACCCACAATGATTTGAGAGCATACGGTAAATGTTCTGAACTTCGAAAATATCGAGGAAAACTCATTAGCATGATTGACCGAATCGAACCTGGACTTTCGTTTCCAGTGAACCAACCACTGCGCCATTGAGTTATTTTGTAAATTAGCAGATGAGAGATTTTTTCAATATTCGGTCTACTCTACAAACTAACTAACATGCATAAAGAGAGTGACAAATGGGTAGAAGCGAGAGTGGTGTACTAGGTTTGCAGCAGATGGAAGGAGCTATCCCTAAAGAAAACAGGCACTTATTTTCGAAGACAAGTGACGTGACCTCAACAAAAGTATATTTCTATTCCATCGTTGTGTTTACAATTGCGTTTACTTTCAATTCAATTAATATTAAAAACATTTTCTTACTTTTAATTTCATGTGATTTCACATTACAATCAAGTCACATCCAACATGTCTGTCGCTTCGTAAGGTTCGAAAGTGACAGTAACGCGATTGGATCACAATTCGCTTCGTGTCTAAATTAGAACTCTATGGCATTGAGATACAGACTTCAATCTGTTTTTTCCATGAGCACATGGCGTTGGTCACGTTAGCAACATTGTTTACTTCTCAGATTCAAGCTTTTTTTGGGTGAAGGTGAATTTTGAAACTTTCAAGGGATTACCTCCTACCACAGTCTGCAATCCTAGTACATCTACTTTCCAAGCATTGATTTAGGGGTCGTTTCCTGGTCAGAAATATGACTATCTCACTATTTTAAGTACCTATCCTACTTAATATTTTCTACGTAAGTAATACTTTCTTCTTCTAATGTCAGTTTCATACAATTTGCTATTGTCTAATATCTGTCTGTATTAGACGTTTATAAGGTTTCGTACATCTAACAGCACATCAAGTGAAACACTTTGGATTTTGGACCGTTCTTATTATCTGCGTCATAAGAGTTGAATTCGTACTGCAAGTGTTACCATTGATCTGCTGTTGTCTGTACTACAAATTATTTATTGATATTTGGTGTTCCCACATCAGTGTTTGAATTTCAAAAGATCCTATTGTCCAATGCTTTCTCAGTTTATATTTATTTTGTCGATTCTATGTTAGTATAATTTATTATTATCAGTATCATTCTTCACTTCCTCTAGTCTAGTTGAAGTTAAATTATCCAGTATTTTTTTGTCTTTCTAATCACGATTATTTGATCATTGTTACTTAACCTAACCTTATGACATGACCTAGATTATGTTTTGATTCATTACTGCGGTAATCTTGGGAACTGGATCATTATGTAACTTAGTAATCGTAACTTTAGGATGTTTCATTGTCGATGTCTGAGTCTTCAGTCAGACATTGTTTTTGGTTTGTTATATTTGTCTAATTGCTAATCGCTTATTTTTATAAAGAGTTTGATTTCGCGTATTTTTGCGGGTTGATCTTTTCATTCTTTTGAATATTCTAATACTCATTTGATTATGTATTACTGTCACAGAATGTCGGGGCAGACCTCGGCGTAGGTGGAGAGACGATATCGTTAGATACAGGGATGGGTGGCTGGAAGAGGCTCAGGACAGGGATGGATGGAAGAGTAGGGAGGAGACCTTTGCCCAGCAGTGGGACAATTTATAGGTAAACAAAAAAAAATATCTTTGATTAGTTTACTTGTGTAACGACTTTTAGATTATGGAATTTAGGTAAAGCATCATCATGCAGTTATTCTTCTCCTAAGAACATAAAACTAATTTCCTTCATAAGAGTATACAAAAGAGACTTTATATAGGTATATAAAGGGAACACATACGAAATATATATATTTCTCGTTCATTTAATACTACTAAAATCACTGCCATTTAGTCCAACGGTACCAGGATTTCATAGAACGGAAGCAGATCGCACTGCAAAATCGTAGCAGTTGCGATCTGCTGTTCCATCAAAATCACTGCCACTTAGTCCAACGGTACCAGGATTTCATAGAACGGAACAATACAGTGGGTCTGCTTTTGCCCTTCTGCCTCTTTGTCTATCGAGCCATGTAATCATACATTATTAAAAATGTATGATCACAATATTGTACAATGTATGACGTAACCAAGTGTTCCCTGTGTACCTAAGGTTAGAATAAATGAGTATGAGTATGGAAGCAGATCGCACTGCAAAATCGTAGCAGTTGCGATCTGCTGTTCCATCAAAATCACTGCCACTTAGTCCAACGGTACCAGGATTTCATAGAACGGAAGCAGATCGCACTGCAAAATCGTAGCAGTTGCAATCTGCTGTTCCATCAAATTCAGCGCCTCTTAGCAACAGGTACTTTTCAAATGAGTTACTAACATAATGAACACTATAATTAATGACAATTAGGAATATTTTAAAATAAACAGTATAACAAGAAATGAGCCTAAAGTTGCTATCAATGATTACGTCAAACCACGTGGTGACCAATGACCAGAAATCCGGGGTCAAAGCACAGGGAAGATACCTACTGCTGGATAAGAGACACAAATAAATAGTACTTATAGTACTTATAGGAAGGGTAACGAAGGAAATACACAGAGCGAATGTTGACGGGAGAGTCGGCAGAGGTAGACCGAGGAGAACGTACGGCGACCAATTGGCGATGTCTTGAAAAAGGGTCAAGTACGGTCTACTACAAACCGACGAATGCATGAAGAGATTGATGAATGTGGAGGAGGCCAGGTTGTGTGCCAGGATCGCAGCAGATGGAAGTCCATCGTCTCTGCCTACCCCTACGGGAATCAGGCGTGAGTTTATAGAAAATCTCTTATCATTCGATCACCTCTGGACTTTTGTTTTGGATTAGAGGGAATTCAAAAAGTAGCTTATTAAAGAATATACATTAATGATGCAATGACGAATTGTGTATGGACGATAGGAATAGATAGTTTTGAGGAGCTCGATACATCGAACAATTTACAATTCTATTTGAAAACGATAATTATTACGTCATCAAATTACGATATAGCTCAGCAAAAGTTGCTGGAAGGAAAACTAGCATCCCAAACTAGGCACAGTCGAAGACAGAGATAGGTATCCGGGGGCTTCTATAAGGTTGAGATTTTCTCATAAACTACTGAACCGAATTTAATAATTCTATTACAGTTACATAGTTTTAACTGTTATCCATCAAACAGTGAAAGAATTTTTGCAATAGGTCAAGTAGTTTTTGAGAAAATCTCAACCTTAAAAACTCTCCTGTTCAAATTTTTCTCTGTTCATATTTGAAGAAACAGAAACTAGTTTAAACAATTTAATATTTGAGGTCAAAGAATACTTAATATAGAGGGAAGATTTTAGTGCATTATATAATTTAAAATTAAGATTTAAAGGAAAACAGGACTGAGAGCATAACCTAGTTTAGAAACATATATTAAGTACCTATTACAATGCTAGTTAGTGATTGTAGAATGTTAACGGTATACGACCAACACGTGCCTTTATTATTAAAAAATCTCGTGCACAATTCATTATATAAATCGTAAGTATTTGATTCCAAAACATCCTTTGTGGCAAACGTGACGGCACCTTGGAACGTGATTAGGAAGAAAGCTGTACTTAATGACGACATTATTGCTGATAATGATTCATAAAACGCAATTAATGGTACTTGTGTTGATGATACTTTCCCAAAAATGACGTCACCGGTTAAGTATTTTAATTCGATTAAATAGTTCGTATTAATGAATGGCAGTGACAAGATTGGTTAGATATAAGTAATCTTATTAGGAAGACGTTGAAAAGGTTAAAGGGTTTAAAATGATAGATGATCCAATCAACTGCAAATTACTAATTTCACGACCGAGATAAGCTTGCGAAAATATCAATCTCAGGAAAGGGTATTGAACGAAGATTGTAACCATTATAAGAATGAAACCGTATTTGAAAAACAAATATGAATTCCTGAAGAATCAATCGCAACTAAACTGATATTGCGGTCAACGATGGAAATATCCAACAAAATCCAAAACAATCGACACATTCATCACTTTTACGCGTCGCAGTAAACGAAATAAAATAAATTGCGTAATGCTTCCATAAAACCCTTTTTCTATAGCACACGTGATTTACGACTTTCCATGCGCACACTCGCATACTGAACAACACAGGCGTAGTACGAACATGAACATATGCAGTCACATACACATGCTAATGTTCATGCTGTTGACACTCACACTTACCTATGGTCAAAGTGTGTGGTCGGATGCGTGAGGAGCTCCCAGCTGAAGCATCGACCGACAAAGCTCCGTGATCTCCGGGTGATTCAGGTTTATAAGATGCACGTACATCTGCTTATGAAGACTCAGCTCCCCTGAAACCGCTTCGAGCCTCTTCAGTAATGCATCTTTCTCTCTTAGCAAACTCTTCACCTTTTCCTCTACCTCCCTCGAACGCACTTTTGCCTTTTCTCTGGATTTTCGCACTGCTATATTGTTGCGTTCACGTCGCCTTCTGTACTCATCTGTGCCTTTGTCTAAGGCTTTGCCTGAGGATCGTCTCGGTGGCGGAGGTTTGTGCTTAAGCATGGGAGGAAGTAGGGGCGCTCCTAAGGGTGGAAGCGGTGTGAAACCTCCCCCGTAAGGACCGCCGACACCAACCGGAGGCTGAGGGTTGTACTGCCCCGTGTACTGAGCACACGACACGGATCTTCGAAAGTCATGAGGCTCTGGAGGTTCCTCTTTAATCGGAGGTGCCTGTTCGTGACCCGAGTTGTTCTGAACGGGAGGAGCGTATGACGCTCCCGAATGAACCGGCTGAGGCATGTAAGCGAGGGTTGTCCTTGCAAACGGTCGCTGTTGCGGTGATCTGCCTCCGGGCAAAATTTCCTGGAACAAAGCCATGGTCTCTTCCCCACGGAATTGATCCTCGATGAGGTGTTGCAAATCCAAGCTGATTTCCTGTCCATTGAGCTCGTCTAAGTCTGGTGGTGGGAAGGGTGCTCGCTTGTCTTCCGCTGTTTTTTTGAGGTCTGGCTGCGGCGGCGGAGGCGGCGCTCCGGCCTGGTCGTACATCTGCGGGGACTCCATCCCGGCGCCCGGGCCTAACACGGGCCCAGTGGCGCCGCCGGCCCGAGCCTCCACTTCAAAGCACTGGGTCGCCGTCACACAACACTCGCGGTCGCGGCGGAGAGTTTGTCACTCGCGGTCACTGGCGTGGGCGTAGCGGCGCGGGCGTGCGCGGCGGGCGTTGAGCACGGACTGGCGCGTTCGCTCGGTGCGCGGGCGGCGCAAGGTTGCCGGAAGGAAGCGCTGAAGTCCGCTGAAAGTTCTGTAAAAGTTTTGTTGGCGCGACAACGTGA
This sequence comes from Tachystola acroxantha, assembly GCA_963506565.1. NCBI lineage: Eukaryota > Metazoa > Arthropoda > Insecta > Lepidoptera > Oecophoridae > Tachystola > Tachystola acroxantha. The sequence continues at coordinate 1,247,279 of OY735892.1, read as the reverse complement.
CCCGTTCGTGACTCCGATAAGGCTTAGTTTAATTCGTTTTCTTGGCTCACATGTTTTTGGGTTGGGTGTTCTTATTATTGTCTTATACACAATTGTTTATTGAATGACTTTTAATACTGATATCGTTAGCACAATAGTTTTTTTTGGAAATGTTTATTAATTTACTAGTAACATTTATCTAAAGGTTTTTTCGTCTGTAAATTTTATCGCATTCTAAAATGTGTTAATTATAAGTTATACATATCGCAATTTTTTTTTTAATAATTTAAATAATATGAGTAGTATATGTAAAAAATGTAGGAACAAGTCTGTATTTTCCTCTGTCCGAGAGAAATATGTTTATTAATTTTTTTGTATTTTTGTATATTCTGTTTATTTGTATATTCTGTTCTTAATTTAAATTGTTTGTTTTTTAGGTCATTCGAATACAAATGAAACTGTCATTCTATATTTAAGTTAACTTAGCTTTGATAAGTAGTTCTAGAAGTAATGACATCCTTTTTATAACTTTGGTGTTAGAAAGGGTGGCAGCATTTTTAGAGCTGTCAGATTTAGGTTAATTCTAAAAACGCACGCCAGAATTAGGTACTTAGGTACTACAATAATTGTTTATGAATAAATGAAATGAATTAATTTCTTATAAAAAACATTTAAAGTGAAACAACAAGTGTTTCAAGGTGAGAAAACTAAACTCAAATGACAATGCCAGATTCTGCCCCACGGTTGATGGTGGGGCAGAATGTTAATGCATGCAATAATGTGAAGCAAGTTGTACAAGATAACGAATAAATGTAAAAGTATCTCCGTTTTTTATTAAAATTATTGGTTTAAAATAAAATTTTGTACAAGTTGCGATTCGAAATAAAACAGCTTAATTAAGAATTCAGAAAATAGTAAGAAATCGAAGCGATTTATATATTGTTTTTGTTATTCTTCTATAGGAGTTGCGAGAGTAGTAGAAAATGATACTGATTATGATTATGCAATATGAAACCTGTAATAAGTCTTCAATAAAATGATAGGTATAGCTTAAATGGTCACGTAGTTTTGTAGGTGGGGCAAAGCTCCATTGAAATGTGGCAATGTCTTTTATAATATCTCGGCCTGGACTAAGATTACAAATCCCGGAACAACTTATTTTCCTCTTTTTGTATGGTCTACTACATATCAAACATGAAACTAAGCCTGACCACTCAAAAAATGCCGCCATACAAAAATGACGAGATTCCAAAAATTTCGAAACGCAATTTTTATCAAAACCATCCATTGAAAACAAAACCGATCACGATTTTCAACACGTGATTCCTATCACAGAACAGAAAGTCGCTATCATCACGAACTATCCTACTCGCTATCACTGCAATCGATAATCGATGTAATCGACTGATTGTAGACATTCGGACGTGGACAATCGAGGTACTGCGGCTAGGTTTTCTCAGATGTGATAATTATGATCACGTGCTGTTTAGGATTTGTCTAAAAGAAATCACGTGATAGGTAAGATCTATTTATTTATTTATCGACAGTTCGTTTAGCCAATGTCATGTTACAGAATATTCAAAATATCATATCGTCATCTCTTCATCCAGAGTAGTCGCCGTAGCGTCGTCACTCTGGACGAAGCAGCTCAACAGTCACGTTCACTCCCGAGCTCGTAGTGGGACTCTTGACTATAGCCCGAAACTTCAGATCCTGCATCCGAATCCTCCAATAATTTCACCATACTGTCATTCGCGAACATTTTCTCATTAATTTAACGTGATATTAAACACAAAACAACCACTGTTGACGTTAAACTGAAAATTTTCAAATAATTTGGAAATCGTCGATTGCCGCCATTTTCGAAAGCCTGCTACTAAGATCTATTTTGATTTGATCGGTCTTAGGCCGAGATACATAGACAGGTTTGGGTGCTAGTTGATTGTCAGATTTCATTGGCTTTGAAAGCGCCATTTTTTTTTTAATTTTAGTGTCTATTTTGAGAGATTGTATGAGATGAGCGCTGACTCGAATACCTCATGGGGGATTTGAAGGATTTCTGGATGTATTTTCTAGTACATCCTAGATGGCTGGTAAACACTGCAGCCCTAGTAAAACAGATAGGAAGGAAGCTGCGGTGAAGCCACAATGCAGCTCTCATAAAACTACTAAGTACCAGGAACTCAGAAATTGTGGTATCTATTTTGAGGGAGTTGGGAGGATTCTCCTAGTACGGCATCTAGCTTGCTGTTAAACACTGCAGCCCTAGTAATATTACTACCACGCGGGGAGCCATTGAAGCCACAATGCAGCTCTCATTAAACTACTAAATACCAGGAACTCAGAAATTATAGCATGTATTTTGGGGGAGTTAAAAGGATGAATATATTTTCCTAGCGACTTAGCTTGCTGGTGTAGCAACCACAATGCGGCTCTCATAAAGCTACTAAGTACCAGAAACTCAGAAATTTTAGCAAGTATCTTGGGGGAGTTGGAAAGATTTTCCTAGTACGGCCTGCACTGCAGCCCTGGTAACAGTACTAGCACGCGGGGAGGGGGCTGCGGTGAGCGGCCGCGCTGTGATGCAATGCGCCGCAATGTAGGCGCTACCAGGTGGATTGGTTGTTGAGTACAGGTGACCTGGATAGAAAGAGTCTTATACTATGGAATAACATTGAAGTCGTGTGTGGCTTCTGGCAATCTGTTTACGGCTGAAATGGGACATTAAAAAAGGAGCGGTAAGAAAACAGCTGTGGAACGGCGGTTGCCGCTCCCTTGCTTTGCCGCTGACGCGCCATTGCTGCGTTCAGTCTGTCATCTTTCATAGTTTCATACATTACAACCACTGCCGCTACAGTTCCGCTGACGTTGCTTTTCGACTGCTATTTAAATGTGTTTCTGACTTTACACATTGTAAGTCAAGTCAAAGTCAAATGTTTTATTGCAATCATGTTGTTAATTCTAGGCACAGACCCAATAGACATGAAATCGGTACTTTGCAAGCGCAAAATTCTGTCACCGATGAGCGCATAGAGACGAAGCGGGGAACAGGGGTGCCGTATTAAATATATGTGTCCATGTCGATAATATCTCTAGATTACACGTGTCACACGTGTGGTATGGACCAGACAACCTTGGGATCGGGCCACATGGAGGATTAATGGAGAGGCATATGCCCAGGAGTGGGCTGCTGTATGCTGAAGCAGAAAAAGAAGACACGTGTCGCAATGTTGCGCTCATGTGCGGGGCAGACACTGGCGCCCTCCTGGTACAGCTGTCTATGGAGTAAGTGGTCTGTGCTTCTAGGTGTTACATAAAGCCAGTACTCAACTTGAACCTGGCAGTTCCATTTAAAATACAATAGTCAGTAAACAAAATGGGTTCACAGCTTAATAGCGGGGTGTAAGGCACATGTTTTGGGAATGGCAAACTGGCCAAGTTTGGAGTTTCTAAGGCTTAACGGGTAAAATGTGAGAAATATTTTTTTAACTTTCGTTAAATTTTACTTCCGCGATTGCCGCGTGCCCTGCAACGAGGTTGTTTAGATATTTCTTGCACGTGGCGTCTGTTTTGCGATGTTTTGAGTTGTCAGAAATGGGGCAGTCAAGTAGATGGGTCACCTGATGATGGTAAATAGTGTGTGTTTCGTTGGTTTATCGTAGGCATGTCGAAAGAATATACCAAATACTTCCGAAGCGTTCACGTAAATGGTTTGATCGTCATTGGACACATTCTCAAATCGTTCGATTCGCAATTTAACACAATTAGTATTTTTCACCACCATACCAACCTTTTTTTACAGACTTTACATAAGTACTGCATCTGCTTAGTGACGTCACCTGCGGGTTTTAAAGTTCCCGTGGGAAGACCTTCTTCACCGTGAATTATCATTATTTTAAAAGATGTGCTGCTGAGAGTTTTTTGCCTCTTTTTCTCCTCAGCGTTGGCACCTTTCCTTGCAAAAAAATGTAAATTCAAAAAATATGTTGACGTGCAAAAATGTACACAACGTGCTTACTTGCAATAAAGATATTTGACTTTGACAGCTCTTGAATCTGTTCCTTTTACAGTTTTATAGCAATAATTATGTTGACGTCACTTTGCATTTTTGCCAACAGCCAATTCACATCGGCGTGCGGTCGCAGTGAGTGGGTAAGTAGGCGAGCGACAGCAGAAAGTGGTTGGTGACGCAACCGCGCCGCTAACCCAGTCACCGTGCCGTACCAGACGACGGTGTCGACGGATCAAAGGTAGCGGCGGATCAGAGGTACCAGGAGTTCAAGAGGAGAACTCCTGGTACTGGTTCAGATGCCATCGCGGAAAGGATCAACGGGAATAGCGAAGACATAAATCAAAGGTAGGTCGAAGACAGAGATAAGTATCCAGGGGTCATCAATAAGGTTGAGATTCTCTCAAAAACTACTGGACCGAATTTAATAATTCTTTTACAGTTACATAGTTTTCACTTTTATCTATGTAACAGTGAAAGAATTCTTGCAATAGATCAAGTAGTTTCTGAGAAAATCTCAACCTTAAAAACTCTCCTGTACACCTTTCTCTGTGTTCCACCGTACCAGGGGTTTAAAGGTAGGAAGGATTGAAATAGGATGACTTCGGAGACATGTAGGGGTTGGTATTTATAGTAACTGGCTATGGCTGATCAGAGATATCAAGTTACTAGGAGTTCATAGGTATTTCTCAAAGATAGGGATCACTAGGAATTTATCAAATACAGATAGTATTAAGGTAACGAACATACCAGTACCAGCGGATCAGATATACCAGGAGTTCAAAGGTAGACAGGAATAAAGATAAAGTATACGAAGGAAAACTAGGGTCGTTCACTCCTTCATGATAGGGTGCTATTGAGGAAGAGCAGGGACATAACGAAGAAGGAAAATGGTATGTTAAGGAACATACGGTAACGGCATCAGAAGTACCAGGGGTACAAAGATTGTGTGCAATTGAGGAAGTTATGATATAGGAATTAATAGGGAGTCACATACAAATACAATACACCAGGGAATCAAAGGTGGATAATTCAAAGGCATCACAGTTTAACAGTTAACTGAAACGTCATCAACTCGTGTGTGTGTCACCCTGATAGTTTTTTTCGTGTGTGGTTTAGTGACCAAACCTATTTGTCAGAGTTATTCAGGCCGCCCGTAGGCCTCTGACGTGGCCTAACGACTGCTGCCGAACGACAGCGACCGGGACCAACTGCTTAACGTGTGCCCCGAGGCACGGAGGGGCTCAGATGAAAGTGTCACTAGCGATCACCCATCCAGGTACTGACCTCGCCCAGCGTTGCTTAACTTGTACGATCGTTTTCAACGTGTACTCGCAACTGGGCAGAGGGCTCGGTGGCTTAGTGGTTGGGTCAATGGACTTGCAATATGGAGGTCCCAAGTTCGATTCCCAGCTAGGGCAGCCATGTACCAATGAGTTATCCTCGGTTTTTTCGACGGAAAAACTTACGTACATTTACCGAGTGCTCTCAAAAACGGTGAAGGAAAACATCATGATGAAACCTGCATGTCGTAGAAGAAGAAAAAATCTAAGGCATGTGAAATCCGCCAATTCGCACTGGGCCCGCGTGGTGGATTATGGTCCGAGCTCCCTCGATGTAAGGGAAGGTCTGTGCCCGAGCAATGGGGCAATATAAACAGACTGATGATGTTGATGACTCGCAACTGGACAACGAACCCCTCTAGTAAATAATGAATAAGATAAAAAGGTTTAAATTGTCCTTATTTTATTTAGATAAAGATAGTAATTTAATCAGAAAAACAATTTTTTTTAAAGATTTTCATGATTAACTAGGATTCCCTATATTATGCATGGATTCACATTTAGTTTGATAAATTGTTCGTTCAAGCATAATATAATGAAAGTTGATAAAAGTATGTTATAAACGGTAAGTAAAACCGAAAACTAAATTGATATTTTTAACAGGCAAAGTCGACAGTACATCAAATATAATACATTGTAATACGGCTTAAATTACAATAGTTTTGTGTATATCGATGTGCTGTCGCCTGTACAACGAACTAAACTAAAATCTAGGTAACCGCACGTACTAAGGCGTCATGAGTCGAACGGAGCGTTACGCAACCTACCCACTCTCACTTTCGCGGAGTGAGGCCGCCGCACCGGTACGAGCTTTGTGCATAGCCGGTCTAATCATCCGGCAACACGGCAACCTACTACAGGAAGCTGCGAGCCTGGTACTTTAGATTGTTGGAAGAATAATGCTTCGCATAAATTCCTGGTACTTTGTTGGATAAAATTGCCTTTCAATTCAAATGGCTCGAAGAATAGATAAATAAGATAAAATTAATTGAAATCTCTTACAGACAACGTTTATTTAGAGATTTTCCACACATTTTCAATACTTCTAGTATGATAGTTACTAGGGAATCATCAAGGAAGAAAGTTTACAAGACAATAATCGATTTTTGTCTTGAATTTCCAAATGAACTAAACTCATGCAATCTGTCAATATAGTACCACTAATATATTTTACGTAAATGCAGGAACCTATTTAAATATTTTATTGTAAATCCAATTTAATTATTTTCCACAAAATAAAAGAAATGTGACGAACAATTTCAGAAATCCATCATTTCGTCAAATGTCTAAACTTTGGGGCCTATTTTGACTTCCAAAAGTAGATTGCCAATTTTATTTAAAAAAAACATCGTGATAAAAAAATCCATGCCGTAGAAATCCAAAACCGCCAATCTTTAATGGATCCGCGTAGTGGATCATGGTTCGAGCTCCCTCGATGTAAGGGACTGATAATGATCGCAGTTCCTTTGAAATCAAAATTCTACGCCTTACGAACGCTACACTAGGCGTATTTAAATTTTATAACACGTATAGATGACGCCGCGATTCGCCTCAAGCGAAAGTATGTCAACTCGAACCCACGCCGCCGGCGGAGTAGGGATGGTATTTCCCAGTAAAATGGTATAAGGCTCTAGAATATGAGTTATATATGGCCTTCCTTTTCCATTTCAACGTATAGTTTGTAAAATGTACAATTTATTAGACGTTTTAGACGTCGCAGTTCATTTGTAACAAAATTGTCTTTATTATGTAACTTCAATGTATGATATCCTGGTACTTAGTTTTGTTTTGATTACTATAGTTGGACCAAATGACAATGCCAGATTCTGCCCCACCATCAACCGCATGATGTACAAGATAACAAATAAATGTAAAAATACCTCCGTTTTTTAATAAAATTATTGTTTTAAAATAAAGTTTTGTATGTCAAGAGAGTCGAAAAAAACAGCTTAATTATGAATTCAGAAAATAGTAAGAAATCGATGCGAATTATTCATTGCTTTTGTTATTCTTCTATAGGAGTTGCGAGAGTAGTAGAAAATGATACTGATTATGATTAGGTATGCAATATGAAACCCATATAAGTCCCCAACTAAATGGTAGGCACCTACAGCTATGGTCACGTAGTTTTGTAGGTGGGGCAAAGCTCCATTGAAATGTGGCAATGTCATTTGACGCTGTCTTTTGTAGGGTTTTTTTCAATTATTGAGACAAAAACGCCTAAACACCAAGGGAGTTAGGATTATTATCCAACACGCAGATCAAATACTTTGCCCAAAACCAATCAAAAGTCAAAGATCTTCGAAACTCAGCTCTGGAATCAAACTCGCACACTTTAATTCTGCAATAATAATATAATCCTTTAATATGGTATTTAGTATTTAGACTTAAGAGCCTTCGATGAGCCAACTAGCGCCGCCAATCTTGAAAAAATAATATCTTCCAATTTAATCAATTTTATTAAAAAAGCTATTTACGAAACGTTTATTACGATAAATACTATTTTTTAAATGCTTATTTATAACGTGATTCAATGCCGGTAAGTTGTAGTTCGCATAATTGCGAAAAACGGCCATTTTGGCACATTTGTGAACTACAACTTAGCTTGTCGTAATTATGCCATGTATTGTATATTGAAAATAGTATTCATTCTAATAAACATGTAAATAGCTTTTTTTAATAAAATATTAGTTTTTCAAGATTGGCGGCGCTAGTTGGCTCATGGAAGGCCCTTAAGTAAATACATATTGCTTGTATGTGTATCATGCTGTTATTATTTTTATTGTTGTAGGTATATGCTTCTTTTTTTATTCTTTATTTTATGCAATACACTGACGTTTATTTTTTTGTAAATATCCATCGATCCTCGGTTGCCTGGAAGAAATCGCTCTGAGCGATAAGGCCGCCTTTGTACAAATTGTTTACTCTCTGTTTTTTATATATATGCTTCTTTGTGCAATAAAGTGTTTATCTATCTACAAGGTATCATAATGAACTCGGTTACTCGTACGGTGGAACACAGAGAAAGGTGTACAGGAGAGTTTTTAAGGTCACATTTTCTTAAAAACTACTTGACCTATTGCAAAAATTCTTTCACTGTTTGATAGATAAAAGTTGAAACTATGTAACTGTAAAAGTACCTAATTATAAATTCGGTCCAGTAGTTTTTGAGAAAACCTTAACCTTATTGAGGCCCTCTGTCGTCGACTGTACTTTGCATAACAATCTCTGAATACACTGAGGCCACTAAAGCTAATCTGTGAATACATGGCCACTAAAGCTAATCTGTGAATACATGGCCACTAAAGCTAATCTGTGAATACATGGCCACTAAAGCTAATCTGTGAATACATGGCCACTAAAGCTAATCTGTGAATACATGGCCACTAAAGTTAATCTGTGAATGCATGGCCACTAAAGCTAATCTGTGAATACATGGCCACTAAAGCTAATCTGTGAATACATGGCCACTAAAGCTTATCTGTGAATACATGGCCACTAAAGCTAATCTGTGAATACATGGCCACTAAAGCTAATCTGTGAATACATGGCCACTAAAGCTTATCTGTGAATCTCTCTCTCTCTGTGGTTGGTCCCTCATATCTGAGGATCGTGGTCAGCATCAGGTTTGCATCTGGAGCGGATGATTTGTCTCCACCGGTTCCTGTCCAGCGCGTCTCTTACGATCGTGTAGAATTTGGAGGACGAGGATTCTTTCACTTGAATCTTTATCTGTGAATACATGGCCACTAAAGCTAATCTGTGAATACATGGCCACTAAAGCTAATCTGTGAATACATGGCCACTAAAGCTAATCTGTGAATACATGGCCACTAAAGCTAAAAATAAAAGTCATCCAAAACAAACCTTTACGGATTCGAACCAAACTCAATTGATGAGACGGTAATTAGCATACAATAATTGTAGTATTAGAAACGTTTGTGTATTTAAAGATACGCCCTTGTGTTTAAATAGACAAAAAATCATTTCAGAGTTAAAGTATATTGAAATGCATAAAAAAGTCGGACTCGCGCATCGAGGCTTCCGTGCAACGCAACTTAAGGCGAGGTGTTGGGACGTTTTTAAGTTTTTCGATGAAGGCTACGGCACTAACTACTGAAATTAAAGGCCTGAAAAAAATATATATCAATCTTGGGGTATCTATTTAGGGACTGTTGGCTCCCGAAACACGATTGGACAAACTTCGCTCGATAGAAAAAAATCACAAACATACCCCTTTCCTGTCTTTTCACTGAGTAGTGTGTCTAAACTAAAACAGTTATTCATACAAAATATATATCAAAATGTAGGTTATTATAAATAGAGGAGCTTGATAAATTAAAAATCTGTTGTTTCTAACGTTTTTTTTATACCAGGCAAAATTTAAGAAAAAACACAATTTGTATAAATACAAATGCACGGCGCTACGAGCTTCAGTGCGCCGCTGGGCGCTGCCGAGGTCGGACCTGTATCGATTTTTGCCAAATGTTCCACTTTGGTCTTTACCTTGGAAATCTTGGAATGCTCCCACGATCGTCATAACGTAATAAAATTTAAAATAATACGAGTCGAATTTGGTCACACCTATACTTTAAGATTATTAGTTTACTAATCACGGAATGATTGTGCATCGTTTTGAATATAAAAAGGACTCATAACCTAAAACAGATATTCCTTAACACAATAGATTTTTCGCGAACCATGTTTTTGAAGTCATCATATTACACGCGACACGAACACCAGTGTCGAGTGTCGTATATTGGGAGCGAGCAGTGGTCTGATAATTGCAGATGAAGACAAGTCGGCTAACATTACAGTGGGGCTATAACATTACGGTTCTCAAAACGATCAAATCAAACCATGTCATAGCGGCCGTGAAAGGGACAGTGCTATTGCATTGGTATAGCGGCGTCTCTGGTTGGCGCGCCATGACATGGTATAATTTCATCGTTTTGAGAACGGTAATAAGGGGGCTGATCAGTAACTTCCAAATTGACCAAAGTGGAACAGGCCAAAACAAATGACTATTGACGGTGATTTGTCCCACAGAGCAAACAAACAAACAGCAATCGAACTTAAAATAGTTTATACGTAGTTGCTACTTGTAAAACTATGTACAGTGAACATCACATAAAGTTTGCCACATTTTACTCTACGCACACTCGCACAGTGATAATAAATACGGGCCAGATTTCAATAGCTATGCAAGTGTAGCTGTGGTTTGTAATGTGGTGTGCGATATATACCTGTTTTACTCTAAGCACAGTGATAATACGGGCCAAATTTCAATAGCTACGTAGTTATAGACTGATTCAATATACACTGTGCCTACTTTTAAAAGTACAGTCAACAGCACATAATGTGTGTCATGTTTTACCCTACGCAGTGATAACACGGGCCAGATTTCACCATCACTGACGTCACACCTGACACCAATAATAATACTTACCTAACATCACGTTACAAAATTCGTCATTTATTTAGTTTTATTGATACACTTGACAGTTTGTCACTTAAAGTCAAAAACAGATTTGTTGTAATGTAACCTCTATGGTTATTAAAATTTTAATAAATTTTGTATTTTATAAGAATTTATGCTCAATTTTTTATTAAATCGCGTGAAAGTACTTTCAAAATATATTCCCCTAGCAAATAATTTGAATATTCCTATTTTTCACTTTTAGGAATGTCAATTATTACAACAATATTACCTAATTGACATTCCTATTATTCCAGGTCTTTTTTTCCGTCAGATTAGTATTAACATAGTATTTTATTATACTACGTCATACTACATCACTACGCTACGTTACGTCAATATAAATAACTTAAAAAATAATTAAAATATATAACCTGTAGACGCGAATTTGACTGCACTGAACCCACTCCGGACGGTCGGTTTAACGTATGTCTGCTTATGATCTTCCGTATAAATAAATACGTTTAAAAGTACAAATTGCTTTACTTTATTGTCAACTAGCTTCTGCCCACCACTTCGTCTGCGCAGGATTATAAATTATAGCCTATGTGTTATTTTGATGTATAATATGAGCTATATTATTGTAAAGTTTCATTCAGCAACATCCATCCATCCATCCAAACTTGCGCATTTATAATATTAGTGGGAGTGGTATGGGATTGTCACGAGCACAGCCTGTGTTAGGGCCAGTGTAGAAGTTGAAGCCTGGTTGGCGGCGAGAGGTGAACAGGAGGGGTGATGATGATACGGTTCCGAGTTGACATAATGTGCGACAACATTTAGTATAGACAAAAGTTCAAGATTTGAAAGAAATATTTTCCGACAATCGCGAAAATTGAAATAAGTAACTCCGAAGCTGTCAGACTTGGGATATCCCTATTTGGCATTAAATGGGTCGATAATGTTGGCACCGACAAGTGGACTTCGGTATATCGTCTATCCGTGGGACATTCTGTATAGGTATTATTATGGGTAGCGAGCTGTGACGTCACAGTGAGGACACTGGTTACGCTTACTCTGTGTACCTGCGCGAGTAATGACCCCGATCAATGCGCGTCATCCCTCTCTCGCCCCTCCCTCGCCCCGCACCTCACCCCCTCACTAGGCTCAAATGACCCAGTGGCCTCGCCTTAACCCCGTAACTTCGCTATAACGAAAAGATAAATTAGATTTAGTTTAGAGATCAATTTATCTTTGCCATTATTAAAATATTTTGTCTATACATCGACATACTCCTGATTTGTATACTCTGCAAATATAAGTTTGAAATAACAGATTTTTTTTTGGAGAGATGTAATTTAAAATTTACAGTTTTCGGATTTTTCCTTTAGGTAGGTACTTTTGCTATAAGACCCAGCTTCTTGCCAAATTTCATGATTCTAGGTCAACGGGCAGTACCCCATAGGTTTTGGTTTTCTTGCATTTTCATACAAATATGCGAGAAAATGCGACATAAACGGCCATATCTCTTGATTGCGTTGACGTTGAAGTTTGATTTTTTTATGGCTGCACGAGGTTGCAGACCTGAATATTTCGTATTAATTTCAACTTGTACTTGCACGTGTATTCCGTCAATCAATCCATCAATCCAGCTCCCTCGATGTAAGGGAAGGTGGGTACCCAAGCAGTGGGGACATAAAAATAGACTGGGGTGATGATACCTTCTGGACCGACGACTGTTTCTTTTCACCCCTACCTTTAGGGGAGAAATACAGGCCTTACGGTATACCCTCTCTTCGAGCGAATATTACCATAGCAGTTCCAAGAAGTGGACATCTCGCCCGCAGACCAGTTATGGAGCGGGCGACATGTCCCCTAACCTCTCTTCTCTACCCTCTGTTGAGGAATGCATTCAGAAGCGAACTTGATTTATTTTATTTATTTATTTTATTATGATATGGCAAATCAACAGCTTATACCACATTTTCATTTTAATAAAAGCAAGAAGCCAATTATAGGTCTTCACTTATAGATACTGAGGAAACAAGACGCAAATAATTAAATAAAAGATAGAAACTAAAAAACTAAGATCCAGTGCAGTGCTTGTCAAACAACTCCTCACAAAAACATTGCTCATTTTTATTAGTGTTCCAATGGGTCGATTTTTAGTATGTTCTAAGGCGCATCTAAAGTCCTGTATGAATAGAAATTACTTGGTCAACTGAGCAGTTGAAGGCATAGTGACCCCCGGCCCGTATTGTGAGCGACCTTGGTACCATTAGGGAGCCGAATAATACGCATTTAGGTGCGGGTTCAACGTCTGTTAAGGACAACACCGGTGTCTGGGTAAGGACTCATGACAATGCCTGAAGACAGAGAATTATACAGGCTTCAATAAGGTCAAGATTTTCTCAAAAACTACTGGGCCAAAAGACATTGCCACATTTCAATGGAGCTTTGCTCCACCTACAAAACTATGTGACCATTTAAGCTCAATTTCATGGGGACTTATTACAGGTTTCATATTGCATAATCATAATCAGTATAATTTTCTACTACTCTCGCAACTCCTATAAAAGAATAACAAAAACAATGAATAATTCGCTTCGATTTCTTACTCTTTCTGAATTCTTAATAAAGCTGTTTTTCTCGACTCGCAACTTGTACAAAACTTTATTTTAGACCAAAAATTTTAATCAAAAACCGAGATATTTTTACATTTATTCGTTATCTTGTACAACTTGCGGTTGATGGTGGGGCAGAATCTGGCATTGTCATTTTGAGCAAATCTCCCTAGACATTAGATCGTCATTGAGTACCAAACTTACATCAAACCATGGAAACCTTCCCACTTTTAATGGGATAATTAATGGCTCAATATAAAAATCCGCTTCATCGCTTTATTAGTGTGAAATATCTATCGCTATCCGTACACAAAACAACACTCACACACGCGCACAAAAGGGCATGTGACCTAAAAATTGTAACTAAAAGATGCAAACAATCTTTTTAAGTTTTGATACCAGGGACGGACTCTAACTCTGTGACCAAACTTTTACAGCAAATAAATATAGATGCAAAAAAAATCGTGATGCAATAACTCTAAGTCAGTGATCCACCGATATGCACTGGGCATGATGAAAAAGAGGACACAAGCAGACAAGCCCAGGTGGCATGGTACGCAGTCATCGTCGCCTAGAAACATCTTCAACTTCAGGGGTTTTGCTGAATCGCTGTTGACTTTAACCCGGCGTCATGGGGGTGGAAAAGTGTTACACGGGCGTTGGGGTGGGTCTCACCGACCCGTTAATTAATGTCAAAATTATTCCAATACTTTATAAATAATAAAGTTAATATTTATTCGTGTTTAGTTTTTTAGGTATTTATGTAAATAAATGAAACACAAATATCATATTATATTATGTTTTAATTATATTAAATAGAACTTTAAAAAAAGAACGACAAATGTCAACAAAAAAATTCTCTTCTACTTAAATATAATTATATTGTTAATTAACAATCAGCCTTAATGTTTTAATGACAATTTTTTGTTGGTAACTAAATTAACTTTAGAAAAAAAACAATTATTCACTTCGAATAATAATAATCTTTGGTACAGTCAGCACAGAAAGGTACTATATGTTCTACACAGATATATTTGTTGCAACTCTCTCAGGTGTAGTTTGTCTCACGGTCTTTCTTGGCTGAACACACTTGGCACCTTTTGCGAACATTAGCCTTTTTGTTCCCCTAAAGATTCACCAACAAATTTTCCAATTTTCAGTCGCAACTCAGACTCTTGTAAAATTGCAAGAATACGCTGTCGTTCTGCCTCTTCTCGATCCATTTTTACTAAATACCTACAAAAAATACAAATAAAGTACATTGAACTATATATCTGCAACTACAATTGCTAACAACAACAAAAAATCAAATATAAAAGGATAAAAACACAGATAATATGTAAAACAATATCTATACAAAACGGCGTGAAATTGTTACACTGACTGCGGGGATGGGTCTCACATACCTTTTTCAATTTTGTGCACCTGTAACTCCCACTGCGGCTGTGCCACGACTATCGTGTTGCTTGCGACGCATAGAACAACTCAACAGCTCCAGCTATTGAGAAGAGCGGTAACGTGGCACGCATAGTAACCGAACTAGAAGCGAAATAAAATGTGACGGGTCTCACAGACCCAACCCCCATGACGCCGGGTTAAAGGTTTTTGTTTGGATGGATAATAATATATTATACTGCAAATAAATATAGATGCAAAAAAAATCGTGATGCAATAAATCTAAGTCATGTGTGAATGTGATCCACCGATCTGCACTGCGCATGATGAAAAAGAGCATGCACAAGCAGACGAGCCACCTGATGGTACGCGGTCATCGTCGCCTAGCGACATCTTCAACTTCAGGGGTTTTGCTGAATCCCTGTTGAATTTAAAGGTTTTTGTTTGGATGGATAATAATATATTATGATTGTGATGCTTGATGTTGATGAATCAATGCTCTGACAAACATGAATCACAAAGGCGCTAAGAAAGATAGACAACTCATATCAGAAGCAAAAGGTCCGTGTTTGATGTTAGTCGTTAATAAACAACATGTCATCTATGATACATGCAAAATAATAAAATCAGACATTTTAAAAATTTGCTAGGCATTTTACACGTCAAAGCAGATTAAGGCCCATATTAATAGCCTGAGCTCAAGCCCGCCTTCAAGAGCAAATTCAGCTCTCATCGATTAAGCATTTAGGCGTTAATATCATTAACACAGTAACTTCTAAACCTTTAAATGGTAACGAATCTCTGAAATTTTCCAGTAAATTATAAGTCAGTGTCTTTCAGACTTGACAGATTTGAGCGTGAGTCGAGTTTGAGCTCGGTTTTACCTACTGTGTTGGTATCTTAGGCCCGTATTAATAGTCTGAGCTCAAACCCTCAAGAGCGAATTCAGCTGATACACTCTCAAGACGTGATCGCCATCTCTATGTCAATTATTAATACTTAAACCAGTCTTGAGGGCGTATCACGTGATGTCTTTCTCAAGTCGCGGTTCGCCTGCAATCATCAAATACGTTCTCAAGTGTGAGTTTGACAGTTCTCTTGAGAACTGAGTTTTGTTTATTAATACGGCGTTACTCGTGTGATACCCGATTCCTAAACGTGCACCTAAGGTACGTTTATTAATAGGAACGCCATCTTGAGGTATTTTTAAGATTGACTTTTGAGCTGAGAGTGATTTATTAATACGGGTCTAAGTGTAAACTTTGAAACGTTCTTACTATCTGCGTCGTAAGAGTTGAAATCGTACTGCAAGTGTTACCATTGATCTGTGGTTGTTCGTATATTTATGCAGTTTCAGATTCACATCTGCACTTTTTTTTAAATTTACATTTATACTTTGCAAGGAAACGAAGGCACTGTTTATATTTAACTAAAAGAGCTGACGATGATATAATTTCAAAATACAACAATACTCTTTCTCATAAGCAATTCAAAACACCAGGAAATCATGACCAACTCAATCTTAACGCTTTCAAAATCTAAGTTATGCGCATTTATAAGAAAATTCAATGAAAATTTATGGAGAAAAAAAATAGATTATAATCGCACTGGCGCCGGCCCTTTATAGTTCTATTAGTGTACTGGGCTCGACCTATTTAAGGGATTGCAACATAGGGACATGCACACAAGCATCTGTGTAGACAGCTTGTGTGTATACAGGTGTATGTGTGTGTAGATAGTGCGTATACGCAGAAGATCGTAGTTTTTTTTCTTTATAAAAACATTATATAATTGAGTGATTATTAATTCATAGGTTAATGGTAAGTGTGTCGATTTGATACAGTGCATTGGTTTGTAGGTTAGTTATATAATTGTATTATTATTCATATGTTCGGTAACAGTGGAGATATTCAAATTTAAAGTTATTAAGATCTGAAGGCAGATCTGTATTTTTTTTTACTTGTAATGGATGGTAATTTTAAAAGCGAAAAACCATCATCGTTATTTTCATCTTATAAGAAAAGGGTTGATTAAAAATTAAATTTATTAGAAAGTTTTGCATAGAGTTTTGAGTATGCTGTTTTAGGCGATCTTGAAATCAATGCATTATTTTAATTTAATATGGAAGAGTAAATAAAAAAATATAATAATCATGAATCTGTCATTTTACATACAATTAGAGTACGTACAGTCGACAGCAGATCAATAGGACACTTTTACTTTTGACAGTTCTTATTATTTGCGTCGTAAGACTTGAAATCGTACTGCAAGTGTTACCATTGATCTGCTATTGACTGTACCTGTGAATTGTTATTTTTTTAAATATGTACATTGTAAGTATAGTTCTCTGCAGCTAGTTGACAAAAGTGTTACACTTGATGTGTTTTTGACGGTTCCCTATTTTTGTGCATAAATTTTTATGTCATATAACATGGCATACTTTAAATTGTCCTAGTAATAACTACGCATAATAGTCATTAGGCATAACTTTATAGGCATAATATTATTAAGCATAACTACAAACAGCATAAAGATTGTTAAGAATAATATTATAAAGCCTAAATAAACTTTGTCATAATGATATTGAAACATAATTGTAATAATCATATTAATTACTCGCCGAAAAATATACTCCTGAAGTTTTAAAAACAAAAATTAAACCAAGGGCCACCCCCGCGGCACCGTAACCAACTATTACACTATAATACCTACTTTTTGATTGTAGGTATATAAAATAAACATGTTGGCGGCTTACGGGTGGCCCAAGGGCCACCCCCGCCGCACCGTAACCTACTATTACACTATGGTACCTAAGTTATATCTGATATACCTACCTAATACCTACTTTTTGATTGTATATAAAATAATCATGTTGGCGGCTTACGGGTGGCCCAAGGGCCACCCCCGCCGCACCGTAACCTACTATTACCTAATACACCATACATACAACACCAATACCAACAAAAAAGAAGAAATACACAAACAAACATTATTTATGTATAATATCTATTAGACGAATAAACAATATGCCATAAAACAATATGGAAATCAAAATTAGGGCAAAAACGATTAGCCCAAACTAGAATTATGCTTAGTTAGATTGTATGCCCAAAAACAATTATGACAAAATATGATTATGACAAAAAACATTATGCCTAACTCATTATGCTAAATTAAATTAGGACAAAAAAATTATGCGAAAAAAAGGGATCCCGTTTTTGACTGTAAAATTTAAGATTTCGTTTACAACTTCGCCGCCATTTTGGGTCAACTTAGCTACCAGCGTCTGTACTTAATAGACTATTAAAAAAAGTTGAAAATACAAATTCACAGGTACCTACGTACGTCTAATTGTATGTAAAGTGAAAGATTCGTGATTATTTAATTTATTATGATTAGGTACGGTGGAACACAGAGAAAGGTGTACAGCAGAGTTTTTAAGGTTGAGATTATCTCAAAAACTACTCGACCTTTGCAAGAATTCTTACACTGTTTGATAGATAAAAGTTAAAACCATGTAACTGTAAAATAATTATTAAATTCGGTCCAGTAGTTTTTGAGAAAATCTCAACCTTATTGAGGCCCCCTGGATACTTATCTCTGTCTTCGACTGTACTATACAGGGTGTAACGTAAATGGTACCTATATGAAGCCGAAGGGAGGGTGTACAGTATCGGTAACTGAACAACTTTTGTTCTACGACTTTTCGAATAAAAAATAAAAATATATCAATGTCTCATACAAATCGATCAGCTGACCGGTACGAAATGTATGAAAAGTCAAAAAATAAATTGGCGAAAATCGAAAAGTCCCTTTACGATACATCCTGTAGAGTCTAGACATAATGTAATGTGGCATTTCTTTTCTACTGACTGCAACTTAATTTTTAATTACTAGGCTATCATAGGTAGGATGGATTCCATATATTATGTTTGTGCAACTTTATAGGAATGCTGCAATGGTTGCTATGTTATGCTGGCATTAAGTATGATAATATAACTATTGATGTTATTGTCATTAGTTTACATTAGAGCTTAGGCTAAGATTAAGACACAGTTTTGAGTGCAAGCTCAAGCGTGAGCTCGCTCTTACAAGCGATGAGGTCAGGAAAAAACAGCTCTGTCTCATTATGAACAAACTGAGGCCCGTGTTAATAAATCAGTCTCAGCTTAAAAGTCAATCTTGAGAACGACCTCAAGATAACGTTCCTATTAACAAACGTAACTTAGGTGCCCGTTTAGGAATCGGGTATCACGTGAGTAACGCCGTATTAATAAACAAAACTCAGTTCTCAACTCTCAAGAGAACTGTCAAACTCACACTTGAGTGAACCGCGACTTGAGAAAGACATCACGTGATAGACTCAAGATTGGTTTATTAATAAATGACATACTTGAGATGGTGATCACGTTTTGAGAGTGTATTAGCCATTGATCTCCTATAAACAACTAGATACACAGACTGCCTTCTAAAAATGTCCGAGCGCAAAGAAGTTCCAAACGGATGAATGGACCCCCATTTGCTTTATTGGACATTATTTGGACGTTAACAATGGACCCTTATTTGGACGTGTTTTAAATTGTTTTAGTAAGACCTTTGTGTATCTAATTATTTATAGGAGATCAATGGTATTATCTGAATTCGCTCTTGACGGGTTTGAACTCAGACTATTCATCTGAGATACCAACACAGGTAAAACCGAGCTCAAACTCGACTCACGCTCAAATCTGTCAATGAATCTGCCTGAAAGACACTGACTCATAATTAACTGGAAAATTTTCAGAGATTCGTTACCATTTAAAGGTTTAGAAGTTACTATGTTAATGACATTATCGCCTAAATGCATAATCGGTCGCCTAATTGTATTGAATTAACCGCCTTCCAAGTGTTTACCTAACATGCAAAAATAACAGGGTACAATTTTTTTTATTTGAAAGGTAACGGGGTAAATGTAATGCCGACCAGATGGAGGGATGACCTTCGCAAGGTGGCTGACAGAGACTGGATGCAAAAGGTTGAGAATCAATATTTACAATAAATTCCCGATTAATCCATGTCTCGGGCGATCCCAGGGCTGGCAGCTACCTCGCTCAGCGACTAAGCATTGCGATACAGCGAGGAAATGCTGCCAGCGTCCTGGGCAGCATTCCGCAAAACGGGGATCTTGACGACGTGTTCGTCCTTTAGTATTTAGTTGTTTTTATTTTATTTTATAAGTAATGTATTTTTAGATAGTAGTTAGTTTTATTTTAATAAAGGTGAGATTATTAGATAAATTCAACAAAAATAATATTTACAATAAATTCAACTATCAAAAAAATTACTAATTTTATGTGCAATGTTACTGTGCTTTGGATTTTTTTTTTTTGCAACGATTTCTTTCAATGGAATTTTATCTAATGGTCATTTCTAAGGTCGTTGTGTGACTACCAATTTCATATTTATCATGAGTAGGTACGGTGGAACACAGAGAAAGGTGTAGGTACAGGAGAGTTTTTAAGGTTGAGATTTTCTCAAACACTACTTGACCTATTGCAAAAATTGTTTCACTGTTCGATAGATAAAAGTTAATACTATGTAACTGTAAAAGAATTATTAAATTTGGTCCAGTAGTTATTGAGAAAATCTCAACCTTATTGAGGCCCTCTGTATTATCTCTGTCTTCGACTGTACAAACCCTAGTTTCAATTTGTCGAATGATTTCAAGGACAGCTTGTATAAATTACCAAACTCTTAAAAAAATAAAACTGGCATGATGGTTCTCTTGAAAATGGCGGGAAACGACGGTTGCGAAATTATTTGATAATTTTCCTTTTAAATATCTACAGGGGCTATTTTGTGTTTAATATCACGTTAAATTAATCAGAAAATGTTCGCGAATGACAGTACGGTGAAGTTATTGGATTATTAATGCAAGATCTGAAGTTTCAAGCTTTTATCAAGAGTTCCCGCTACAAGCTCGGGAGTGAGCGTGACTGTCGAGCTGCTTCGTCCAGAGTGATGACGCTACGGCGTCTCCTCTGGATGAAGACATGAAGACGCGGCTACCCAGGGTGAAGACGCTGCTGCGATGCTACTGAAGGAAGATAGAAGACTATTGAATATATTGAGTTTTCTGTAACATGACATTGGCAAATGACGAACTGTCGAGTCCATTAATAAAAAAAACTGGCATGATAATCAACATCAAATTAAATTAACTTTCAACTTATCAATAATTCAATTTAGTAATTCTACAGAGTATAAAATGTAATCCGACTCGAATTTAGTGAACAATAAGGGAAATGGAACAAAATTATGAATTGGACACGAATCGAGAGCGAACCAGCTTTACATAATGCATAATTTGCTTAGCCACTGGTTCCGTCGCTATGGACGGCGCTATGCACTATGAGAACCATGAAATATTAACACGTTCATGGACAGTAGAAATTACGAAATGACAGTGAAAATTCTCATACAATTCGGAACTACTGTCATAACCGTGGGGGATTCTAAGTATGTGCGTGTCAAGACCGACAAAAATGTACCTACATCCTTTATATTTGACAGTACTACACATACCTATTTTCTACACAGACAGTGGGACCGCTCCACAAAGAAAACCGCCTACGAACGCCGCGGGAGATGCCGTTGTGTCTTTTTAAATGCATCAAAATACTACGTCATACGCCGTACTGTCATTTTCCGAATACTCAAAGTACGGCCTATGCCGCCACTGTCCATGAACGTGAAATAAACGAACTCTATTTTTTATGGCAGAAGATGGAAGTTCATCGTCTCATACAGAAACGTAGGCGTGAGAAGTGCAGCGAAGCCCAAATCAAGTGTCTTATTTTGTAAACAAAAATTTACCCTACTAATATTTTAAGTTTTTCTGTCATGATTGCATAGTTATTTTCACATTATTAGATCGGATTAGTTTATTTTCATAATGATGAACAAATTCGATCACTCAGTTCCTTCGGTGTTACATCACAACAGGTAAATAGACAATCATATTTGTTTACAAAATAAGACACTTGATTTGAGCTGCAGAAGTATATTTTTTTGTAGGAAAATTTATATGTTTTTTTAAACATTTATAATCAATTATTCATTCTGTTGTGATGTAACACTGATTAAAAAATCAATTGAAATCAGTTGAAATAAATTTGTTCATTTTTTGTTTTCTAAGTTGATAATAAATGAATAATGAAATTTAATAAATAATGGTTTTTACATTTTTTATTAAGTAAGTACCTACTTAAACGAAGCATATCTTGTTTCTATTTAGTAGGTATCTTTTTAGAATTTTATTTTTTGAGTATTTTGTTTTTCCATTTTTATATAATTTTTTTGTTTGTTTATGTAAATAAATAAATATATATTTTCTATTATAATATTTAGTAGGTTACCATACCTACATTTTTACTTATACCTATAAATATATTTAAAATACCTAGGTCCCCAAAGTGAAAGGATAAGCTATGGAAAAAGATCCAATAACAATTAGCGAAAAAATAAAGATACCTGAACGATTCCATAAAAACTTTAGCTTAAAAATTACAATTACCCCGGAAATACTCGGAAGTACAAAAATAGTCATTAAAAAAAGAGAATGGTATTTAACAAAATTACGTCAAGACATGACCTGAAAACATCTTGTTTGCAAAACAGGCTCTAAAAGTCTGCTAACTGGAAGTTAAAAGACATTGCCACATTTCAATGGAGCTTTGCCCCCTACAAAATTATGTGACCATTTAAGCCGTACCTATCATTTTGTCGGGGACTTATTACAGGTTTCATATTGTATAATCATAATCAGTATCATTTTCTATTACTCTCGCAACTCCTATAGAAGAATAACAAAAACAATGAATAAATCGCTTCGATTTCTTACCATTTTCTGAATTCTTAATTAAGCTGTTTTTTTCGAATCGCAACTGGTACAAAACTTTATTTTAAACCAATAATTTTAATAAAATACGGAGATATTTTTACATTTATTCGTTATCTTGTACAACTTGCGGTTGATGGTGGGGCAGAATCTGGCATTGTCATTTAATATAGGTAGGTAAGGTAGGTAACTTATTTTATTGTATATGTGTAAAAAAAGGTTGGCTACAGTATTGAATCAGTAAATATCAAGTCTAGAATCGGAAGGTCTTTTATATAAAATAGGTACGGTCAACGCAGAGACAAGTATACAGGGTTGTAACGTAAAGGGTATATGAAGCCGAAGGGAGGGTGTTCAGTATCGGTAACGAAAAAAAATTTGTTCTACGACTTTACGATTTTCGCGAACTTATTTTTGACTTTTCATACATTTCGTCCCGGTCAGCTGATCGATTTGTATGAGACATTTTATTTTTATTTTTTATTCGGAAAGTAGTAGAACAAAAGTTGTTCAGTTACCAATACTGAACACCCTCCCTTTGGCTTCATATACCCTTTACGTTACATCCTGTATATGAGAGTCATTAGGGTCGAGTTTTGCTCAAAAAGTGTTATCCTATTTTTTTTTAAATTCATTACAATTAGGTATTTTTTCGAATTAGTATGTATGAATTTCTTAGTATATAGTCGAAAAAGATTTTTTGGCAATCGTTCAAATATGGTTCTTGAGAAAATCACAACCTTATTGAGGCACTCTGTACTTTCTCTGTTTTCAACTGTACATAAAACTGATACCTATGTATAAGATAAATTGTGTTCTTACAAATACACTCGACAGCACAACAACTTTGAAGTTTGATTCTAGCTCTTATGACATCACAGCAGGGTCCAACGTGTTAAACTTTAATTATTTATTGGCTCTCCAATTGTGCAATTAAGAAAAAACCACCGCGGGATCCCAATTTTTTGGAGTTGTTTTAGTTTATTATAGAAACCTAGGTTTTAATTTATTTTAAATAGGATTTAGTTCAGTATAAATTTTTAAATGTTTGTAATTTTAAATACCTATATTGTCACCTCAGTGGCTGGGCGCAGCATTTGAGCTGATCACATTCCTATTACGCATATTATTTTAAGTTAGTTCAAAGTGTATAAATAAGGTTTGTCGCCTTGTAAGTAAGTATGTGTAATACATATTTTTCATTTCATTCATCATCATCATCAGTCTATTTATATTGCCCCACTGCTCGGGCACAGACCTTCCCTTACATCGAGGGAGCTCGGGCCATGATTCACCACGCGGGCCCAGTGCGGGTTGGCGGATTTCACATGCCTTAGATTTTTTTTTCTACGACATGCAGGTTTCATCACGATGTTTTCTCGGTAAATGTACGTAAGTTTTTCCATCGAAAAACCGAGGATAACTCATTGGTACATGGCTGCCCTAGCTGGGAATCGAACCTGGGACCTCCATATTGCAAGTCCATTGACCCAACCACTGAGCCACCGAGCTCTCGTAAGTAAATTAAAATTCAGTCAAGAATTTTTTATTCGACTAATTTGTATCTAACGTTATATTTTTTTTTTTTTTTTGGAATGGCGGATTGATTTTTTATTTGTTTAATTTTCTATTTACATGAATACTCTAAAAAACTTGACATTGGCGAAATTATCTCTTGAATAAGAGTAGAAGCCAATCAAATAAAAATAGAATAGAATCTAACGTTATAGTGCATAACACCGTCCTAGAACTCTATTGCAACGACTTACATAACATTATCGGATTTGTCGACAAAATAGTTAGTACCCGTCACAGCCCACTTGTCGTGTCAATTCGTTTGTCGGACCTCATTGTCGTTTAGCTGAGGTCGAGATTTGGACAATTTTGAGCACGAACTTAGCATGAGGTCATAGTCTCTCAAACCCTCAAGAGCGAATTCAGCTGATAAACTCTCAAGACGTGATCACCATCTCAAGTATGTGAATGTGATGCTTGATGATGATGAATCATTGCTGTGACAAACATGAATCACAAAGGCGCTAAGAAAGATAGACAACTCATATCAGAAGCAAAATGTCCGTGTTTGATGTTAATAAACGGCATGTCATCTATGATACCTACATGCAAAATAATAAAATCAGACATTTTAAAAATTAGCTAGGCATTTTACACATCAAAGCACATTAGGGCCCGTATTAATAGTCTGAGCTCAAACTATCAAGTTGTGATCACCATCTCAAGTATGTCATTTATTTATAAACTAATATTGAGGGCGTATCCTGTGATGTCTTTCTCAAGTCGCGGTTCGCCTGCAATCAGCAAATACGTTTACAAGTGTCAGTTTGACAGTTCTCTTGAGAACTGAGTTTTGTTTATTAATACGGCGTTACTCGCGTAGATAATACCCGATTCCTAAACGCGCACCTAAGTTACGTTTATTAATAGAAACGACATCTTGAGGTCGTTCTCAAGTTTGACTTTGAGCTGAGAGCGATTTATTAATTAATACGCGCCTAACCATTGACCAGGTCTAATTTTTATACCCTTTTTTTTAAATGAAATGAAATAAATTTATTTGCAAGAAACATGGTAAATTAGGTCTTATTGAATTGTCATAAATAATAAAGCGCACATGTTTCGCCAATTTTTGGCAGGCAACAATTATATGTAAGTGTAGCTTATATAATGATAAATGATGCTTATATAATGATTTTATGAAAATATAGTCAAAATTAAGTGGCCCATATTTTAAAATACACGAATTTTCAAATAACGTTGTTTCCAGTTAATAAAAATTAAGTTACGATCGTGAAAATTAAAAAGGGCGTAAGTGACGATTACGTTTTGTTAAAAAGAACCACAACTTTTACCGTCAATATTTATGTCGAAAAACTAATTTCAGATGTATCATTCCACAATCACGTGAATTGAAAGTACTGAAACCCCGTTCAATATTAAAATGGTCATTAAACGATTCAATACGCGCACATCGCGCATTTTTCGAATCCTATGCACGCCTAGTACTTAGAATTCCTCAACATGTTATATAATTATGTTGCAACGTTAATTATGGAGTTATTTTTATATTGTCGCTAAGTTATTGTTATTTTATTTACATCCAGCACTTCGCTCTTAGTCATAAACGCGATTTAAAGCAAATCAGATTTTTTTATAAGCTAGGTGCTTATAGAAAGAACGAACGCGCCGCGTAATTTTTAGTTGTAAAAATATTGTATTGCAAACAAATGGCAAAAAAATCGTTTTCTTAATTTTTTTGATAAAAGTACTAGATAAGATACTTAGTAGGGACGTCATCATTATCCAGGGGAGTCCCTGCCTTGAGTAGGTAATCCCTCCATCCGGCCGAGAGCGTCCCACACTACTCTTACTTATTCGTATCTTCACTCGAGAACCCGTCTACCATAATAACTACCTTTACTTAAAACAGTGGAAACAATTCCACTGGCTGAGAATCGAACCTGATTCCCTGCAATTTGTGCGTAATGTAATATAATATAACGTAATATTATTGGGATATAACTTTTCTCAAAAAGGAAATTCCTTCTAAGTGTCGCCATCTATCCTTGAGTAGCGAAACTAAAGTTATGTACTTTAAAGAAAACAATAAATAAACCAATGTAGCATAAAATTCATTGCAAGTTTTATTATGAAATTACAACTGAATTGCAAATGTATTGTTTATTTTAATAGTAATTTAACTGATTTGAATCTTTACACTTATTTTTCAAGTATTTCATTTTTAAAAATAGCGACATCTAGTATTGAGTAGCAGAAATAAGTAACTATAAAAGTGGGTTCGTGGTTAGCGAACTAAAGAAGTTTGCTAACATGTTACTAGATGTCTCTGTAAAGAAAATTAATTACTATAGTTTCAAACTCATTGAATAGATAGCGCTGTTTTAAATTCAGTACATTCATTTTTTGTAGTTCTCACTAGTTGTTTTGAAATGAAGATAACTGCACGTCATTTTAACAATGGACGCACAATTATAAAGTTAGGAGTTTCTTACAGACTTATTACGCCTTTATGAAACATTTCTTGATCTAATATAGAAGATGTAAATATTTTCAGATTTCATAACCCGGCTGCTATAAATCTATACATATAATAAGACTGTAAAAAAGTTGTGTCTGTACATTGGATATTTTTTAAGAATAATTGTAGTGTGTTTTAGGATCGATACTGATGCCAAAACACTAATTTTTAGAATTTTTGTCTGTTGGTCTGTGACTTTGTGCAAGTATCACGCCATAACTACTGAAGGGATTTTGATGGGAGTTTCACTAGGAGATAGCTGAAATATCCGGACAGTTCATAGGCTATAAGCCATGGCGGTATGTGATGTGGAAACAAGGATCCAGAGAGGAAGATCTGCCTCCTGATCTCCTCCATCCTCCTCAGCTAGTCGTATTATAAATCATTACCCTTTCTATGTAAGGCTTGCATGTCTACAAATGGTTAGCAAAAGAATACATTTTAATAATGAATAACACTACATGTTAATTAAAAATCGAGTCCTTGTCAATTCTCACTAATATACGCAATAAGAGTTTCAATGCTATCGGTATCATTATCAGCTTTGAACTCTGCGAATTCGCTACTACTTCCTTGCATCATTACTTCATGAAGTGCCAGAGTTCGCAACAACCTCTCTGCATCATTACTTTCGGCATCTCCTTCGATTATCCGTTCATTAATCTGATTCGAAAGATTGGTTTCGTCGATACTTCTGTCGTCCAGCAAACTGGCGTTTACAGAAGTTTCGGTTCTTCTAAAACTTTTTCTGGTCATATAACCTGCTTCTTTCAGCTTTTGCTTGGCTATTTTAATGAATGTAGGGGATTTCAATGTTTCCTTGAGCCATATCTTGATTTTATTCTTTTTGTCTTCTACGCGGACTTTGAATCTGTTGAATAAATGAAAATTCCAAATTAAACCGTGTTTTTTCATGTTCTGGTTTCACGCAATACTTTTGATTTGATATTTTATTCTACACCCCTAGTGTATTAATAGTCTGAGCTCAAACCCAAACTCAAGAGCGAATTAAAAAAACATTATAAGAAATATTATCTAAATCCATTTATGGCAAAACATAAGCAACCACTATAAGAACACACACTCAAGTCGCGGTTCGCCTGCAATCAGCAAATACGTTCTAAAATGTGAAATTGACATTTCTCTTGAGAACTCCCCCTTACCTTTAACTCTTATAGCAGTATTACTTTCATAATACTTTGTTACTTCGTACAATGACGACCTTAAAGTAAGCTTATTAAGGCGACATTGTACGAAGTAACAAAGTATTATGAAAGTAATACTGCTATAAGAGTTCAAGGTAAGGGGGAGAGTTTTGTTTATTAATACGGCGTTACTCATGTGATACCCGATTCTTGAACGCGAACCTTAACAGGAACGCCATCTTGAGGTCGTTCTCAAGATTGGCTTTTAAGCTGAGAGTGATTTATTAATACGGGTCTAGGATATGTTTTAAACCTTTCAGGCATGAAGGGGGGGGGGGGGGGGGGGGCTCACAAATGTGACCAGCTGTGACAAAAACGGGGGAGGGGTAAAAAAATAATAAAATTAATAGTAATTTATGTATGTCCCCTTTTCAAGGTTTTCAGCAGGTTACTTAATTAGGTACTAGGTGTGATTTTTGCTTGGGTTTTTAGGCAACAATTGACGCTCAACACGTGACGCTCAACAAGATCGGCAACGTTGCACAGCAACTGATGAGCAACATGTCGTGCAACATGTCGCCCGTCAAATGTTGCCCAGAGGTTAAGACTAAGATGACGTTATGGGACCAGGGCGACATAACCTAAAACAGTAATGCCACTTACTTCTGTAACTCCTTTTCTCTAATGCGTGCCTTGCGTATTTTCTCCTGTAGCTCTGGTACCGAGCTCGCTTCGTTCTGCGTGATGGTATTCTCCACCCAATCAGTTGTCTCGCTCACTCTACTGTAAACGCCAGGGGAGCGAGGGTCCCCGCACTGCTTCCCCCCGAAGGAAACAACACCGAGGAGCACGCCGTCTCTGACTGCGGGACCGCCTGAGTCGTGCTGGGAATTAGTTAACCTCTTACTAGCTTCTTGTCTCCTGGTACTCTATAGGCTTATTTTTTTAATCAGGCCACATAAGTACGTAAAAGGAGCGTAAACCATGCATGGGACCTAGTGCAGATTGATAGATTACATTTGCGTGCCTTTTTTCCTTTTGTTTTTGGGAGACATTAAGAAACCACGGAAAATCTTCAAAGAAGTATATAACTGAAGATCGGAGTTCCCAATTTTCAGTTTATGACATTCATTATCATAATAGGAAAAGCATATATCTTTCGGATGCAGTTGCTTAAAACCAACCCCTGGTGGAAGATTTTTTATGTCTCATACCTACTCTCTAGGTTTCACGGGTTTAAGAAAACCCGGTCCTTTGAAAGGCTTGCACGGAGACATAGGTCCAAGGCGTAGAGGCCCCTAAGAGAACTTTAATTTGAAGGGATATGTGATGCACCTAGCGGGACCCGTCTCTGAGCGCATCTGACTGCACTCAATGACAGACCCCGTCAGGTGCATAAACTATTGCAGTGATTGGAAATTACAACTTAATTGGGGCTATTGGTTTGGGGTGTTGGTGGTCATACCTACTTATTATTATACATATTATTACTTTTTTATTTGACATTGGCTAAAGCCACAAAATTTCGAGTCCATCTATAAACAAGGAGAAATTATTAAAAAATAACTACTGCCATTTTACTTTAATTAAGTATAGCCTATATCACTTCTACAATCAAGACGAATCTAACGACACCTCATATGTTAAAATCCATCAAGCGGTTTAGGCTGCAGGGCGGGACAAAGAATTAGACATACACTCGAAAAACATAACCCTCCTTCTTGTGCAGTCGGGTAAAAAGGCCGAAGAACATTTCCAGAAGAAACCAGCATTCACTAGAAAGACAGAAAGAACAAGTAGGGTAGTACTTACATTACAAGCATCCTTCCCGCCAGTGGCGTACCCGGCGCACAGCATCCTCGGGGTGATGTAGAACCGGTACGACTTCTGGCAACTCTCCAGGCTCATCACAGGCACCGGCACGAACCGCAGCCGGTCCGGGATGTGACCGTAGCCGGACTCCTGGTATGACGGTGAAGTTAGGACGTTCCTTCTAGAATTTTGTAGTACTTATGACTTACTTGCTTACATTGTATGAAGTCCTGGTACCGTTGGACAAATAATAGCCATAAAAAGAAAGATAAATATTTGGGATTGCCATTTTTAGGGTTCCGTGCGTCAAAAGAAAATAAAATCCTTATAGGATCACTTTGTTGTCTGTCTGTCTGTTAAGACCTATATCTCAGAAACGCGAAAGCAGATCAAGTTGAAATTAATACCAAATACTCATATCTGTAACCTCATGCAGCTGTGAAAATATCAACCTTCAACGTTAACGCAATCAAAAGATAATATGGCCGTTTATGTCGAAATTTAGCGCATATTTGTATGAAAACGCAATAAACTCAAAGCCTATAGGGTACTTCCCGTTGACCTTGTAAAGAAATTACATCCCTCAAAAATATTGTTTTGTTATTACTTACAAACTTATGTTAGCAGATGATGAACTAAGGAGTATGTCGATGTATGGACATAATATTTTGATAATGGCAAAGATAAGTTGGTCTCTAAATCTAGTTTATCTTTTCGTTAGAGCAAAGTTACGGTTAAGTTGCGTTGCACGGAAGCCTCGGGGCGCGAGGCTGACTCGCACTTGCCGGTTTTATAGCTATTAGGATGATGATAGAAGGTCCTCACATCAGTGCTTCCCCATCCAGTGACGATGATAATATCCTCCTCCTTCATGACGTAGCCTTTTGAGGGTAAGTTCAGCACAGCTATGTTACGACCTATTGGCATGGGTCGGTCCAAACGGAGGAGTGAGAAATCATAATCTGCACTGCCTGATACGTAGTCTTTGGGGAAGAAAACCTGGAAGGAAATAAAGCTGAAAGTTATAGACAGTTTTGAGCACGAACTTAGGACTGTCAAAATTGTACTTATGAAATGCCTCATGAGCGCAATGTTTAAATCGCAAAATGCCTAAGAAGTTATTTGCCTGAATAGCAAAATGTCTAAAACTTAGTTTGCCTACACAGCACATTGTCCAAAAAGCATTTTGTCTTACAATAATTGAACGAAAACAAGTTTTTTGACCATGCCAGATTCTGCCCCACCATCAACCGCAAGATGTACAAGATAACGAATAAATGTAAAAGTATCTCCGTTTTTTATTAAAATTATTGGTTTAAATTAAAGTTATGTACAAGTTGCGAGTCGAAAAAGACAGCTTAATTAAGAATTCAGAAAATAGTAAGAAATCGAAGCGATTTATCATTGTTTTTGTTATTCTTCTATAGGAGTTGCGAGAGTAGTAGAACATGATTATGCAGTATGAAACCTGTAATAACTCCCCAACAAAATGATAGGTACAACTTAAATGGTCACGTAGTTTTGTAGGTGGGGCAAAGCTCCATTGAAATGTGTCAATGTCTTTTAAAAGACAAATCACCACAAGCGGTATAAGTGCTAGCACAAAACGGTTGCAAGAGTAGGTTACCAAAAGTCACATTTGTTAAAGAAATATCTCTCTGAATTCTACGTTGTACAACGAAATCTCTTCAACTCTGAAGCATCTACCTCTATCTAGCTCCTATAATATCATCAATCAATACATTCAGCTTATAGAGCGCAGTAACCTTTCACGACCTATTTACCATCTCATCTCAGGAGAAACTTACGGTCGATTCCCCTAGAGTTCCGAGAACCTTCTGAGATAATAATTGCGGCTTAATTACAATTATGCAACTTTGCTCAATACCGCTGTTATCTATATATCTAGTTTAACTTCCTTTAAACCGTGGTTTTGGTCTTTCACTTCATTAAAATACGTTAAGTTAGACAGGGATCGAATGGCTAAAAATTTAATTATTAATGGACTCGACAGTTCGTCATTTACCAATGTCGTGTTACAGAATATTCAAAATATCATATATATCAAAATAATAGTCGCAGTAGCGTCGTCACCCTGGGTATCCGCGTCTTCTTGTCTTCATCCAGAGGAGTCGCCGTAGCGTCGTCACTCTGGACAAAACAGCTCGACAGTTCACTCCCGAGCTCGTAGCGGGACTCTTGACTATAGCCAAACTTCAGATCCTGCATTAATCCTCAAATAATTTCACCATACTGTCATTCGCGGACATTTTCTGATAAATTTAACGTGCTATTAAACACAAAACAACCACTGTAGACATTAAACTGAAGATTATCAAACGATTTCGCAACCGTCGTTTCCGCCATTTTCAAAAGCCTCCCCAAATTTATTTTGTCAACAAAGTTTATGATATGACATGCGTATTATACGCAAAGATGTCACGTCTCAACCCACACACTTTGACAATCTAGACTAGGACATTGTATTTCTATTTCTGACCTTATTGACCCTAGCCTGATAGCCTCCGCGGTTATGAAACGAGCTGCCGGCCCTCACTATGAATGGTATCAGTTTCTTTGGGTCTCCATCAACTGCTCTGAAATGAAGACAATCAGAGAGTGAGTCGCAACGATTTTTGCTAGCACTCGAGTAGTGTCAAAGTCAGATTATTGCCGAATTACACAACAGATCTTGCCCATCATTAGCCCGTATCAGTCCACTGCTGGACGTAGGCCTCTCCCAAAGCGCGCCACTCAACCCTACTCTTGGCCCTCTGCATCCAGTCTCTGCCAGCCATCTTGCGAAGGTCATCCCTCCATCTGGTCGGGGGGTGTCCCACACTACGTTTACCCGTTCGTGGCCTCCATTCGAGAACCCGTCTACCCATCGGTTATCGGTTCTGTGACAGATGTGACCAGCCCACTGCCACTTCAGTTTACTGGTTCTATGAGCAATGTCAAGTTTTATCTTCTGGCGGATATACTCGTTTCTTATTCTATCTAACAGAGAAATGCCAAGCATAGCTCCACATAATGTGACCAATGTTGAAGTACCCGTGGCTTTACTTAAGAGACCTTTGAGAGATCTATTGATTCACGTTTCTCTTCTCATTAGTCGTGTTCTTCAATTCTGAAAGTCTTTTGGGACAATCTCTCATTGAGCTGACATGCAAACTCCTCCATCCGTTTCTATCTTAAAGGCGGGCTGCCTTGAAGACACCGATAGGCCTTTCATAGCCCAACGATTCGGTGACCTTCATTTCTTTCCATCGATTTTGGCAATAACAAGAAGGTGTTCAAGATTATCTGGGCATCTCCTAGCGATATGGTCAAAGCAGTTTTGTCTGGAAGCATCCCATATTTTTCCATGTATCTAGGATCTCATGTCGTAGTATAAGGGTGTAGGACCAGTGGGGTGACCGCGACTTCCAATCGCTATCGTTATCGCTTTCAATTTGACACATGGACGCTATACATTGCTGCTATGTTTTTTTGCAAGTTTTAACAAACGACAACGAAACGCAGCAATGTATATCGTTCAAGTGTCCAAATGAAAACGATAGGTAACTATAACGATTGAAGTCGCGGTCACCCCCCTGATTGTCTATCTAAATGAAAATATCTGTCAAAAATTCTGTAATTTCTTAAAACACTTACGACTCCATGCAATGTCCAGCAGTCAGCACCCACTGTTCATCGATGATGCAGCCTCCGCACCAGTGCTTCCCGTTTCTGGAGATGGCCACGTTGTAAGGGTACATGCTGATGCTGGTTTCCATGCCGCCAACGATGCGCCTGACGGCGAACGCGCGGAACGCCCACGCTATCTGACGCTCGTCTTGGGTTTCTGGGAGAACTACAAGGATACAGCACTATCATTTTCTGATTGGATCCCCGTATCAAGCCATCCAAACTGGTTGACAAAGGTTGACAACGAAAACGACCGTTGTCAACCGCCGGGTTGAAATGGTTGACAACCGTCTTCGCATCTATAATCAGGATACAAGCAAAGCTTAGCCGACACAACTACTTATATAAAGTAAGAGATATGTGAAAGGTCTTTTCAAAGTAAATATTAAGGTAAATTACAAAAATCGAGACCTTGACCTTTTTTTCTGACTATTCATGGTATATTTGTATTACCTCTCCTCTACGCGAACACCGACATACAATATGTGTTTTAGGATCGATACTGATGCCAAAACACCAATTTTTAGAATTCTTGTCTGTTTCGATGTTCAGGCATCACGTCGAACGTACTTGATGGGACTTTCACTAGGGATAGCTCAAATATCTGGGCAGCACATAGGCTATAAACCATTGCGGTATATGAAGCGGAATCAAATAACCAGAGAGGAGGAGCTGCCTCCCAGTACATTGAAAGTACTTCGTGGAGCTATAGTTCAGTCGAAAACAGATATAAGTATACAGGGGGCCTCAATAAGGTTGAGTTTTACTCAAAAACTACTCGACCGAATTTAATAAGTATTTTACAGTTACATAGTTTTAACTTTTATCTATCAAACAGTGAAAGAATTTTTGTAATAGTTCAAATAGTTTTTGAGAAAATCTCAACCTTAAAAACTATCCTCTCTCAAATTGAAGAAACAAAAACTAGTTTTAACAATTTAGTATTTGAGGTCAAAGAATGCTTAATATAGAGGGAAGATTTTAGTGCATTATATAATTTAAAATTAAGATTTAAAGGAAAACATAGGACTGAGAGCATAACCTAGTTTTGAAACATATATTAAGCACCTATTACAATGCTAGTTAATGATTGTAGAATGTTGTGTAAGTGGTTTTTGAGAAAATCTCAACCTTAAAAACTCTCCTGTACACCTTTCTCTGTGTTCCACCTACATCCCTTCATCAACTAGAAATAGTGCTGATGCGACTGAATTTTTTTTGAATCATTTCTAAAGACACTCTCGATCAACCTTTCAAACAAACAAAATGAAACCTATTCACCCAGTCATGGAACTACGATGTTACATGCAGACAGGTTTATAACCACTACTAATCATGTATTTACTCTGTGAAATTACAGACAGTAGAGGCTTTCAAACTACACTGAACTACCTAATTAGGGAAATTACAAACTGCACCTACAAACCTGTGTTAGCAGCGATTCAGAATGTGCCTATTCTGTTTTATGTATGGAAGTAGAGCATAATCAAAGGTAGTCAACGTTTTAGAATTAAAATCAGCCATTACTACAAATTATTATATATAATGAAACAACTTGTCCCGCCGACGACGACGGTGCATTCGATGGCTGTAGCTGGATTCGTTGATCGATCTCACTTGTCGGGGAGTCACCGCCACTCACATTAGGTCCCGTCATTCGGTCGAAACTGTCGGTCTAATTGCCGACTTCAACAATATAAGTGAATGATATCCGTTTATATATAATAATTTGTAGTCAACGTTGTTTGGGAATGTAGAATAAATAATTCTTCGCCCAAAGGATCAGCCTAGCGATGCGATCCAGAGGGGAAATGCCGCCAGCATTTTGGGCACGTTGCCGGACAACGGGGATCGGTTGAACTATCTGTAATGCTAAGCTATTCAGATAGTTCAACCGACCTATTGTACATATAGTTTTTAGTTTAGTTTATATTTTTTAGGTTAATATTATAATAGTTAATTCTTAATTTTTATTATTGTTTTATGAATAAAGTTTACCTGGATATTCTGTATTCTCATGCCTGCTAATTCTATAACGCGTTGACGTTTCATCATTCCTAAACTTATATTTTTCTTCTAATAATTGTTTTATGTCTTCATCATTATCGTATCCAATATGATCATCACCTCTGAGTATCGGTTCATCATATTTATGAGACAGAGGGATACCTCCTAAAGGTCTAAAATCGTTTCTTCTATTTAGATAATTATGTCCATTGTTCTTTGCTATTTCTGAAGATAAAACATTAGTTATAAACTTTATGACTATAATTTCATTAATGTACATCATTTTAGAGTTAATGTTTTCATTTTCTTGTTACTTGTTCGTCTTTTTACTTTTATTTCTCGTTTTAAATGAGTTTTTGAAATGCATCGATAACAAGTTTTTATGAGTTCGGTTTATTGGCTAGTCGTAAAGATGGGATGGGATTTTGAAGTAAATCACAGATTGCGGTCTGTGGACGTATAATTTTCAGCTTGCCTTCGTTTTATGATAGTCAAGGCGATTTTCTGATCTATAAATATACATAGACTTCTAGAATTACGATCTATGTTAGATCTTATTTTATCTTATCCTGATTGGGTGCCAATGTGGCGGCACTTCGACCCATTGGGATCTTCTGTGCTCTCCCCTTTCCTTTCCTCTCCTTCCTCCTCCCTAAAGATATAACTCAATAGGTCCGCTATGCAGCTCATGGGAAGCCTGTAGTCTTCTGGTTCCGGATAGGCCGACCCCAGGATACTCATTCGCTTCCTAGCCAGTGAGTCACATTCACACAGTAGGTGTTTCATGGACTCCGTTTTGTCACCACAGGCTCTGCAGGTTGGAGATTCAGCTAATCCCATCCTGTGCAACAGGTCGTTTGTTGCTTGGTGTCCCGTTAGCGCCCCAATTATGAGCAGCATCTGGTTTCTATTGTGTTTCCAGATTTTCCTGCACATCTATGTTAGATACAGGACATTTTCTGAAAAAGTCATCATCATCAGTCTATTATTATGTCCCCACTGCTTACATAGAGCGAGACAAATGGCAAGTCACCTCTTTGTCAGTTCTGGTAGCCTGGTACTTCAAATACTATCATCAGTCTATTTGTAATGTCCCCACTGCTCGGGCACAGACCTTCCCTTACATCGAGGGAGCTCGGGCCATGGTCCACCACGCCCACTGATTGGCGGATTTCACTTACCTTAGATATTTATTTTCCTACAGCATGCAGGATTCATCACGATGTTTTCCTTCACCGTTTTGAGAGCTCTCGGTAAATGTACGTAAGTTTTTCCATGGAAAAAACCGAGGATAACTCATTGGTACATGGCTGCCCTGGCTGGGAATCGAATCTGGGACCTCCGTATCGCAAGTCCGTTGACCCAACCACTGCGCCAACGAGCTCTTCTCTCCTATATACAGGGTGTCCTTGAATTCATTCGACAAATTAAAACTGGAGGATTTTTAGTAAATCAAAATTGCAAAAAAAATTGAACTATGTACCTACGTCACAACCAAGTCGCACAATAACCTTAGAAATGACCATTAGGTCAAATTCAGTCGTTGCCAAAAATTTAAAATACCTTAAGAGCCTTCCATGAGCCAACTAGCGCCGCCAATCTTAAAAAAAATAATATTTTCCAATATAAGTAATTAATTTTATTAAAAAAGCTATTTACAAACTGTTTATTACGATAAATACTATTTTTTTAATTCTTATTTATAACATGATTCAATTTCGATAAGTTGTAGTGCGAAAAACGGCCGTTTTAGCACATTTGTGAACTACAACTTAGCTTGTCGCAATAATGCCATGTATTGTGTATCGAAAAATAGTATTCATCCTAATAAACATTTCGTAAATAGTATTTTTTTAATAAAATTGATTAAATTGGAAGATATTATTTTTTCAAGATTGGCGGCGCTAGTTGGCCCTTTAAATGTAAAAATTTCAAAGCACAGTAACGATGGACATAATTTTTTTTTTAATATTGACTTTATTGGAAATGTTTACTTTTTATTTTTCCCCATATTGTTTAATTTACTTTTTTAAACGCTGTGCAGAAGCCTACTGTACATTTAATTTACAATTAATTTTGTCGAATGTATTCAATGACCTATTAACAAGAGTACTTATATACAGGTATATAAGTACTCTTGTTAATGTTAAGGGCTATTAGATACTATCCGTATTAAGTACAGAGCGAAAGTAATGATAATAAAAGCCATGTGGGAGTGGCGAACCTTTTAATAAAAGCAATTAGCGTGATGGGGTCCTGGTGGCATGGTGCCCATTACAAGTGTTTACCATGAAGGAAGGAACCCCTATGGAGTAATCACAGACCACTTACCCCATAGACCTGTAACAGGAGGACGCTCGTGGGCAGAGCGCAAAATTGCTTCACGACACATGTAACCTAGAGATATCGACATAGATTTAATACGGCACCCCTGCCCCCCGCTTCGTCTATTGGGCTCATCGTTTGACAGAATTTTTCGCTTGCAAATGACATTGCCACATTTCAATGGAGCTTTGCCCCACCTTTAAAACTACGTGACCCGTTGAAGCTGTACGTATCATTTTGTTGGGGATTACAGGTTTCATATAGCATAATCATAATCAGTAGGAGTTTCGAGAGTAGTAGAAAGTGATTTTAGAATTAAAATCACTTATAATTAATTATTAATAATTTGTAGTAGAAAGTGATAACAAAGGCAATGAATAATTTTCTGAATTCTTAATTAAGCTGTTTTTTCGACTCGTTTGATGAACAAAACTTTATTTTAAACCAATGATTTTAATAAAAAACGAAGATATTTTTCATTTGTTCGTTATCTTGTTCATCATACGGTTGATGGTGGGGCAGAATCTGGCATTGTCATTTGTACCGATTTCATGTCTATGAAGTAAGTGGTCTGTGGCCTTAATTTATATCGCGCAACTTTCGCGTGCTTCTCTCTTGTTTATCAATTGTTTGAATTTTCAATAGAAGTCGAACTCTCTTTCTGACGCGTGTATTTTTATACGTCAACATTTTGAACCCGACTGCCCCTGAAGGAGGGTAATGTTTTTTGGGTGTATGTCCATTCCGTCCTACCACCCTGTAGCCTAAACGGCTTGATGGATTTTGGTGTATGAGATATCGTTAGATTCGTCTTGATTACGGGAGAGTGATAGGGTAAAAATTACTCAAAAGGGGAGTTTTTTTCCAGTCTCGCACTTGGCCTTTTTTACAATCGGTCAAGTTGTTTTGTTTTTAAAATGTCTTTATTTAACATAACGGAAAGTAGTACAGTTATTCTACCTTAAATAACAAAAGACATTGCCACATTTCAATGGAGCTTTGCCCCACCTACAAAACTACGTGACCATTTAAGCTTTAGGTACCTATCATTTTGTTGGGGACTTATTACAGGTTTCATATTGCATAATCATAATTAGTATCATTTTCTACAACTCTCGCAACTCCTATAGAAGAATAACAAAAACAATGAATAAATCGCTTCGATTTCTTACTATTTTCTAAATTCTTAATTAAGCTGGGTTTTTTTTCGACTCGTAACTTGTACAAAACTTTATTTTAAACCAATAATTTTAATAAAAATTGGACATATTTTTACATTTATTCGTTATCTTGTACAACTTGCGGTTGATGGTGGGGCAGAATCTGGCATGGTCATTTGTGGTTTCACGTTTTATACAAGCTGACACGCTTTTGCAAAACATTTAAAACTAAAATAAATAATCTGTCAAGTGGTTCTTGAGAAAATCTCAACCTTTCTCTTATTTTTCTCTTTTGTCGACTGTTCCTATACCTAAGGGTTACCATGGCAACCTTAGTTACCCGGCAACTTACTATGAGACATTGTTCGCTAAGGAGCTTATATTACTCTTTGCTAAGGAGACAACTCAAACCAGTAGGGTAATAAAAACGCTTTCTCCGTTAGCTATTGGTGTTGCCAGATATAGGATATTTACCGAAAACTGTGGTAAATATAACTGACTATACCGGAGCCCAAATCAAGTGTCCTATTTTGTAAACAAATATGATCGTCTAATTACCTGTTGTGATGTAAAACTAAAGGAACTGATTGATTGAATTTGTTCATCATTGTGAATATAAAGTAATCCGATCTAATAATGTGTAAATAACTAGCAATAATTACAGAATATATTAAAATGTTAATTAAAAATATCTTAAAATATAAAAAAGCTCAGTAACGATGCACAACATAATTTTTTTGATAGTTAAATGACAATGCCAGATTCTGCCCCACCATCAACCGCATGATGTACAAGATGTCGAATAAATGTCAAAATATCTCCGTTTTTTATTAAAATTATTGGTTTAAAATAAAGTTTTGTACAAGTTGCGATTCGAAAAAAACAGCTACCCATTAGCTGTCGCTGTACTCAAATGAGTACAGTTATATTTTTTAATATATATCCGAATTTAATAGATTTTCTGACTTGTTTTTTTGAATTCTAATAAAGGGTAATATTGCTTCCTATATTATAGTAACAAAATGCGGGTAAAATTAAGTTTAGTGTGATTTGGATTTACTAACATTCGCAGTTCTACGGATGACGGAGTTAGGTGTTTTGTATAATCATTCATATTTTTGTTCAGTAACCTAATATCATAATTAGTGCTGAATATAGTCGGAAACATTGTTATCTGTAATGTAAAAAATCATCTGCTAACGAATTGTTTATATTGGGTGACTTTTGTGAAGATTTATACAACTGTACTCAGTTGAGTACAATGGCCACATTGATATCAGAAATAACGGGTTATGTTTCAGAAGGTTCAACCATGAGACGAAAACGTTTCAATGCTGCTGATAACGCAGAAACCTTCAGAAAGCTATTGAAGCTATTTTAGAATTGTTCCTAGCACTGGTAGTAGGCCAAATTGGTCTATATGACTTTGGCGTAGTATATTCAGCCTTTACAGGTTTCCTTAGTATGACCACTGTGGCTTCTCTCCAGTCACATTGGTCGTACTAACGAGTGTTTGGGGAAAGACCACATTCAAGGCATTTGTTCTCCAGTGCTAGGAAAATCTCTGGGTCCAGGGTTATGGCCTCATGAGACATATCTGACGTCAGGTCATCTAAGCCTTTTAGCAGTGAAACTATCGACTGCAGTTTCAGCTCTTTCATATTGTTGATAATCATGATCTTATACGTTCATCAGGTCAGCAGCTTGCCGTATCTCCAGGAGTTGCTCATTGTCCTCCTCTTTCAGCTCATCCGGGTAAAACGTTTCCGCCAGCAGCTTAGCAGATTTCATTTGGTTCAATGTAGTCTCATCTCTGACCAAAGGCAGGTCTTCCTGTTTAGTCGTTCTTATCACTCTGCAATTCCCTTCCCATAATTCTTCCTTATCCCTGTTTCTCGCAGAATTCCTTCCAGCTCGATATCTGAGCTTTCTTAGCTTCACTCTTTTTCTTTCAGGTACTTACCTTTCTCATCGGTTTTGATTATGTAGCTGGACATGGGTATTACTAATGGTTGGCGGTTGCATGTTTTGAGCAAATATGGATTGAAGTCGTATGGATTGAAATTGAGGAGCAACTACGTTGCGTTACTTGTCATGCTAGAGACAGCTGGGAGTGCAAAAAATGTCTAAAAATACATTGCGGCGAAAAGTCTTGCTTCGAAAAATTTCACCCATAAGTGGCCAGTGTACTCATTTGAGTACACCCCCTAAAATCCCCCCAAAACCCAAAAATATCAAAATATTTTTTTGGATATGTTTTCTTGACCTTTTATATTACAAAAATAAGTAATTTGTATGAGTAACAGGTTCTCCATTTATGTTTGGCCTTTAATGGGTTAATTAAGAATTCAGAAAATAGTAAGAAATCAAAGCGATTTATTAATTTTTTTTGTTATTCTTCTATAGGAGTTGCGAGAGTAGTAGAAAATGATACTGATTATGATTATGCAATATGAAACCTGTAATAAATCCCCAACAAATTGATAGGTACAGCTTAAATGGTCACGTAGTTTTGTAGGTGGGGCAAAGCTCCATTGAAATGTGGCAATGTCATTTACTGTAAATATATTTTTTTTATTTTTCCTAAAATTGTTTAATTTACTTACTTAAACGCTGTGCAGAATTAATGTATGTCGCAAGCCTGACCATCCATTTAATTTTGTCGAATGAACTCGAGGCCACCCTGTATAGTCGTATAAATAACAAAAATAAATAAACTAAGTACGTTTTAGGCTTTTTGAAAATGGCGGGAAACGACGGTTGCGAAATTATTTAATAATTTTCAGTTTCATGTCAACAGTAAGTGTTTTGTGCTTAATATCACGTTAAATTAATCAGAAAATGTTCGCGAATGACAGTATGGTGAAGTTATTGGAGAATTCAAGCAGGATCTGAAGTTTGGCGCCATGGTCAAGATTCCCACTACGAGCTCGGGAGTGAACGTGACTGTCGAGCTGCTTCGTCCACAGTGATTGACGCTACGGCGTCTCCTGTGGATGAAGACACGAAGACGCGGCTGCCCAGGGTGATGACGCTACGGCGACTCCCCTGGAGGAAGATAGAAAACTATTATACATTGAATTTTCTGTAACATGACATTGGCAAATGACGAACTGTCGAGTCCATTAATAAAATAAATAAATAAAGTACGTTTTATCCAATAAAATTTTCAATTTCATTAAGTTATAGGAGTTATGTGCAAACATTATCGAAGTTTGTTTGAAGCAGTAAAGTGGGGTAATACCGTCCCTGGGCGGCAACCCCGCATCTGTTGCTTAGCGGCGGCGGGGCGGCTGGGCGGGCGGGCCGCTACCATTGGTCACCCCAGCGTGGGAACTGTATAGAGTTGGTAGAGTCACCGTCGCTTTACTCTGTGACTCTTCTGGAGTTATAATAGGTGTCTGTAAGCCTAGATTTTAGATTTAGATTTCTTTATTTCATTTTTACATAATAAAATACTATACAATAATATAGGTAGTACATTATGTCAAATATAGTCATATTTGTAAAAATGATCGTCAGGTAAGAAATAGCAAAAAATAACTTAGTCAAAATGAAATACAAATAATGTTATGTATAACATTGAAAAGGTGTTATTAAATTAATAACGAATAAAAACAGTATTTACTTAAGTATAATGTCAAAAAGTTTATGGGATAAAATTCAAAGAGTAATAATGGTCAATCAAAAGAAATACTTAATAACTACGAATGTTTGAAAATTTCAGGTCAATAGAAATATAAATATTAACAATGTCAATTGATGACTAGGTATTTAATTTACTATCAAAATGGCGAATATTCTCTAAAAACAATAAAATACACTGGTAAGGCTCTACCTACTACTACCTCTACGAGAGCTCGGTGGTTCAGTGGTTGGGTCAATGGACTGGCGATACGGAGGTCCCAGGTTCGATTCCCAGCCAGGGCAGCCATGTACCAATGAGTTATCCTCGGTTTTTTCGACGGAAAACTTACATACATTTACCGAGTTCTCTCAAAACGGTGAAGGAAACATCGTGATGAAACCTGCATACCGTAGAATAAAAAAATCTAAGGCATGTGAAATCTGCCAATCCACACTGGGCCCTCGTGGTGGATTATGGCCCGAGCTCCCTCGATGTAAGGGAAGGTCTGTGCTAGAGCAGTGGGGCAATATAAATAGACTGATGATGAATGCTCTACATCAGTTCTTTGGTCCAAACTTTACTAACATCCATTAAATTATATGTGCTTCTCATTGCATTCAATACTGTATTTATGGTGCAATAAAGAGTATTAACTTACTTAAAATTCCGGTGCGACGAATTAGTAGTACCATCTCTATATAGTTCGCCAAAACCACCCCCTATATCCAACAGGCGTCAGTTCACCCCCTACAGTGATAGTGAGAGGACGTGCCTATCTCCTTACAACACGCGCGGGAGATGCAAAGGTATGCATATATTAAAAGCCTACTTAAGATCAAATCAATTAATTGCATTGCATCTTGTAGAACTCCATCCGAAGTACCAGGCGTTCAGAGCGCGTTAAGAGATCGCCAGACATTTTCACGAGATGACATCTCGGAGTAATGGAATTTGAAGCGTTTATACGACCTTTTTGGATCGTCG
Organism: Tachystola acroxantha; assembly: GCA_963506565.1. Taxonomy (NCBI): domain Eukaryota; kingdom Metazoa; phylum Arthropoda; class Insecta; order Lepidoptera; family Oecophoridae; genus Tachystola; species Tachystola acroxantha. The sequence continues at coordinate 1,203,823 of OY735892.1, read as the reverse complement.
CGTATTCTGTTGAGTGCTGATTCCCTGGTGATTACAATATATTTTCTATGAAATATTTTACTTGTTTTTTGTCGAGTTGTTTTACTTTTCTAATAAAATATAGTCAAATTCATATCCTATGAGAAATTGTGAATAAATTGTATTACATATTAATTAGATAAAACGGGAATTACCTTGTTCAACATTTATTATTGATGTCTCGATATTTCGACAGCATTGCAGCCATCATGGTCACGAGTAGACTGATTGTATTACTTGATTATAATGTACAGTCGACAGGACATCAACCTACACAAAACCATGATTGCAATATTTAAAGGACATTGCCATCACGTAGATTGAATCTGATTTTTTTCATCGTTAAAAAAATCAGATATTGTAAATAAATTAAACCTTAATCAGTGTTAAAGCTGTTTATTATGCAATGATGATCATAACCTTAACATCCACCCACTCGGAACAATGGTAATTTAAGCCTGTGTCAGGGAAATCATGATTTAGTATGCGTACGAACGTGAGCGGAATACAAATGACCTTTCTAACCACAATACCGACTATTGAACGATTCTGATTGAAAATCTATCGCGAATGCGACACAGCAATATTTATCATGAAACGGATTACGATAGGTGCATTCTGAATTATTAGAATTTCATTAAAGGAACACTTGTTAAGAAGGCGTATTAAAATAGATGACTATTTAAACGATGAACATTGAACATGCATGGTGTGTGTCGCCGGTTCCACCGCATGAGGGATATAGTTACTAATAATAGTAATAGTTATGTACCTAGTTATTAAGTAATTGTGTATCATTATTTTAAAAGACGTGCTGCTTTTCCTTGCAAAGTGGTGTAAATGTAAATTCAAAAAATATGTTGACGTGCAAAAATGTACACTACGTGCTTACTTGCAATGAAGAAATTTGCTTTTGACTTTGATGGTACCGTTTTGACCCACCGTACCACGAAGGGTATCACCAAGGGTATGGTGGGTCCGCTATGTAAGACACAAATGAAATGATGTAAGTAATCTAAAGAATCTAAACATCTATAGTTGGTATTTGTCGATACTAGAGTCTCGATATATTTTATTATTCCTATTTTAGTCAAAAAAGGGGTACCAACTTTACGCTGTTTAATTAGTCAATCTCTCGGTGTGATCATAATTTAATTATAGGTTCATTTTCTGGGAATATTTACAATTTTTTTTCTTTGACACCATTAAAGTTTCGGTGTATAAATGGTGCTAACACCTTGAACCACACGAAGACAGAGATAAGTATACAGGGGGTCTCAATAAGGTTGAGATTTTCTCAAGAACCACTGGACCGATTTTAATAATTCTTTTACAGTATATAGTTTTAACTTTTATCTATCTAACAGTGAAAAAATTATTGCAATAGGTCAAGTAGTTTTTGAGAAAATGCTTAAAAACACTACTGTACAGTACACCTTTCTCTGGGCTTCGACCGAGTTGGGCCCTATCCTTTAATACAGACAGGGGGAGATTTCGTTGAAGCTGTCGTAATAGATTTTCGTTTGAAAATTAGTCTTTATACTGATCAATCAGGTTTGGATTTATACGCGCACTCTTCGGTGCCAGAACAGTGCCATGCCGAACAGCGTGCCAGCTCTGTTCACGCCGCCGCTGAAGTGAACCGCTAGATCACCTATGTCGCCCTGGTACAAACTTTACAGTGTTAGCTTTTCAAGGAGGCGCTTAGAAGCACTATGACCAGGGGCGCCGGCTTTTAGAACACCTCATGGGTGCTCATGCTCATCTGATGTCCCTTCCTTTCAACAAAAAGTTGATGGCATTCAAGAAGAGTTTTGAGGTTTATTTTTGCCGATGCATCGCGCATCAAAAAACGAACATTATGATACCGGATACCGGCATCAGTAACTGGCATCCGTTGCCCGCGTCGGTAATTTATTTATTAATTTATTTTATGAAATAGGTCACCCACAGGGTGTACACCAGAACAATTACAGTGTCACAGTCCACAAAATAATTATGCTAAGTGTCACCCCAATTATAGGCAACAACGGCATGCTTAGAAATCCAAGGAAAAGGTTACAATGTATCTTAACAATAAAAATAAAATTCAACAATTTTAGAAAATATTTCAGTAACTAACCTAACCTAACAAACAAACAAACAAAAATCTGTTACTGATGGGAGGCAACCGCTGCCTCTTTAGAATCATTAATATCTATAATCTGTGCCTTAAATCTATTAGGTAATGAATAAACGCCCATCCTTAAAAGGCGATTACTGATCTGTTTCTTGATGTCTGTTCTCAGGGGTGCTCGGCACCCACTGTTTATTTCTCATGGGTGCTCAAGACCCCGAGCACCCACGGAGTCAGCGCCCCTGTGAGCAATTCTGACGCCGTCTGTACTTCCTATCTCCGTCACATAGCCACTGCTTCACAAAACAAAACACAAAAGGTGGTCATTAAAAGTCTTCATGGACAGTAGAAATTACGAAATGACAGTGAAAATTCTCAACTACTAACCGTGGGGGATTCTAAGTATGTGCGTGTCAAGACCGACAAAAATGTACCTACAACCTTTATTTTGACAGTACACATACCTATTTTCTACATAGAATGACAGTGGGACCGCTCCACAAAGAAAACCGCCTACGAACGCCGCGGGAGATGCCGTTGTGTCTTTTTAAATGCATCAAAATACTACGTCATACGCCGTACTGTCATTTTCCGAATACTCAAAGTACGGCATATGCCGCCACTGTCCATGAACATAAAACAATAGTCTGAAATTGAGCGTCCACTTTCATCGAATTAATTCCATCAAATAAAAGGTGACTTAAGGGAATTAAGTGTACCTAATTGCTCACGTTTTAGCGTTATCATCATTTTCATTTAATTCAGGGGCTTTTGAAAATGGCGAGAACGACGGTTGCGAAATTATCTGATAATTTTCAGTGTATTGTGAAATGACAATGCCAGATTTTGCCCCACCATCAACCGCAAATTGTACAAGATAACGAATATCCGTTTTTCTATTAAAATTATTGGTTTAAAATAAAGTTTTGTACAAGTTGCGATTCGAAAAAAACAGCTTAATTAAGAATTCAGAAATTAGTAAGAAATCAAAGCGATTTATAGATTATTTTTGTCATTCTTCTATAGGAGTTGCGAGATTAGTAGAAAATGATACTGATTATGATTATGCAATATGAAACCTGTAATAAGTCCCCAACAAAATGATAGTTACAGCTTAAATGGTCACGTAGTTTTGTAGGTGGGGCAAAGCTCCATAGAAATGTGGCAATGTCTTTTTTGGAGGATTCATGCAGGATCTAATCTTGACGCTATAGTCAAGAGTCCCACTACGAGCTCGGGAGTGAACGTGACTGTTGAGCTGCTTCGTCCAGTGATGACGCTATGGCGACTCCTCTGGATGAAGAGAAGACGATATGATATTTTGAATATTCTGTAACATGACATTGACAAATGACGAACTGTCGAGTCCATTAATAATAATACATTATGTTTAGTTAATTAGATGTTTATTGAAAAGAGAAAAGGGATTTCTGGAAATTATAGAGTGGGCGGTGGGCGGTCACATCTGTCGTAAAACCGATGGGGTATAAACGGGTTATCGAATGGAGGTCACGAACGGGTAAACCCGACCAGATGAAATTCACAAAAGAGAGGAAATTCAAAAATTTCATTAAAGGCGTATTACAGAATAGATGACTATTTAAACGATGAACATACATGGTGTGTGTCGCCGGTTCCGCATGAGGGATAAAGTTACTAATAATAGTAATAGTTATGTACCTATATAGT